>PDGT01000125.1:9957-106192 GCA_003671415.1 Megathymus violae
GCAATATTCTTATCCTTTTAACGATCCGCTATTTGTTGATGTATGCTTGGAACCCAAGCCAGCACTGCTTATTATGTAATTCGATTTGTTATTAAGCCCAGATTTTGACAGAAGCAAACCCCCAAGGCCACTTTATTACGATGTCATATTTCGTTGGCAATGACGAAATAGGTGAAGTTCGAAATGTAACGTGAACACATAATTTGTCATTTGCTATTTTGGTGATATGATAAATAAATATAATTTAAGAGTAGATATCAAAATTTTAAACAAATCTATAAAACGTAACAAGAGGGTGGGTTGATGAAGAAATCACTGAACATACATCTGAAAAATAAACAAATGCGTAAAGAAAATAAGCTCTTTTTTACTGGAGTCAGTTAAAAACCTTATTTTTACGGTGCAGAGTTTTAGAAGTACGAAGAGATTCATCGAGTACCTAACTGCAAGGTGCAACAGTTCTGAATCGTTTTCTGTCCAATATATTCTCTTCACTGAGGATTTCCCGAATACACCATTACTCTTCTTTACTGCCTTCCTAAAATCTCATTGAGCCATACGGTATCGTGAAAGCTTTTCATTTTTTTAACGTAAAAGAGTCTTACGACATTGAACGACATTGTA
The DNA here is from genome assembly GCA_003671415.1 of Megathymus violae. Classification (NCBI taxonomy): domain Eukaryota; kingdom Metazoa; phylum Arthropoda; class Insecta; order Lepidoptera; family Hesperiidae; genus Megathymus; species Megathymus violae. The sequence goes on from PDGT01000125.1 coordinate 10,582, forward strand.
CATATTATAATTCTTAACAGGATATAGATTTGTCTTGTTTGAAAATACAGTAACAAAGATTAATAACTGAGCTGTAAGTTATTTATTTATTTGATTTAGACCCATCAAGAGATTAACACACAATTTAAATAATTTAATTTAAGTAATAGGTAACTAGTATGTACATCAATAATAGACGTGTACGATATGTTTTTAATTAATGACTTTATTACAGTTAATATACAAAAAAATAAACTGAATCTAAAAGCGATTAAATAAAAGGTGAACAAAATTATAGACCTCTTAAAAAGGCATGCTATCATTTTTTTTTTTGACAATATCAATGTCAATTGACGTACATGCGCGATCGTATTCGCTGCAAGTTAAAGGATGATTTCGAGCCTGATGGTAAGGGGTTGCAAGCATTCACGAAAGCCCGTAATACTGTAAGAATTGCTGACATGTTGCGGGCCAAATTGGGAGCTCGATTTTGTAATGGCTTTCAGAAAGATCAACGCAACACAGATATTATGCAACGAAGTAGCTTAAAACACTTTACAATTGGTTACAGAACGAGGGCCTTGGCTAGGTAGGTGAACAACCTTATTTACGTTAAGTTGTATTGAGTTTAACGAATTTCAACCGGAGAAAGTTGACGATATAGCTTTGTCCGTTATTCAGCAGATTGCCGGGGAGGTTCGCTTAGATTCGAAGGTTGGAGCCTCATATAGCTTTAAGAAACAAATAAATTTCTTTTGACTTTTATCTACATAGTCTTCAAGGTCTGGCCATACCTGCTGCCTAGATAAAGAAGTTACTCTAGAATATTAAGTTGCGTAGATTAATGGGGAGAAGACAGCACAGCAAGACTCGGTTGCCGGTATTTTGAATAAAAAAATGAAAATTAGTTGGCTTAACTGATTAGAAAAAAGAACTTTGCGTCGACAATATTGAAAGCGAAACACTATAAGCATGTTGATTCGTTGTTATCGATACTAATAATAACGGGGCCGACTCTGTACATTCAATGTTTTAATGTACGTACTATTTTTATCAATGCAGTCGTCGGATCATATTTTTTTTGGAATTGTTGTCTGTTTGACCCCGTATCACACTGAACCACTGAACAGGTTTAGATGATATTTGGCATATTAGTAACTTATATTATGAATCATAACGTAGATAATATTTTTCATCAAGGGGCTGGATCTCTTTCCGCGGAATAGGAATTAAATATTAGTGTTGTATTTCGGTTTAAAGATTAATACGAACTCCTAAAAATAAATACTGTACAAAAATGATTACTAGTTATTTTATGTGTAGACGTATTGTTAATCAACAAATCTCAAGAAAGAACATAAGAATTATGTTATCGGTGCAAAGCGTGGGCGGGTTCATACCTTATCTATAATTAAGTTATGTCTTAATTTCGCCATCAAAAAGTTCAGCACTATTATATGGGGCTCGGTGTTCGTTATTAAAATAAGATTCTTAAGTTGGTTCTTGATTTTACTGTTGCAACTTTTAATTGGCGCGTTAAAGCACATCTTATAGGTAAAGGACGTCATGGTACATATTACTATATAAATGACAAGGACGTCAGGAAATATTTGCTGCGGAATTTACTTCGCCGTTTCTTCTTCTCAATGTTAAAGCACCTTCTCGAAACTGTACTAGAAGCAACAATTGACGTGCATAAGTGTATTTACGAAATACCGATGTGATTGAATGATTCTGAATTGAATTGAATCTCGTCTTAAGCTTTTACCTATTTTTGTCTCACTCACAACCAACATCTTAAATGTCCAACCCAGTATGTAACTTAAGCTTGTATTGAACATGCTGCAGTGTAAATACAAGTTAATCTAACCAGCAAGTTAACTGAAATACCTGGCTCTTGTGTGCTCTCACCAATCGATTCTCAGATACAGTTTCGATTGAATATACAGAACGAGTTTTGTACGTACGTACACCTGATGATAAGTGGTTACCGTCGCCCATGGACATCAGCAAGACCAAAAGTATCACTGATGCATTGTTGGCAAGGAAATGAGAAGAAGGTAAGAAAGAATGTACTGGTTATCAATCCCCCAGTCGGAACACGACGAGTCGTTTGGCGGCTGACTCAAGCAGCAGGGTGGTAGCTAGCCAGGCATGCTTGATGGAAAAATAATAATACCAATAATAATATTAACGAATTAATAATAATACTGATAATATAATCCTTACGCGAAGCCCTACCTTTAAGCAGGCTGGTTTCTGTGTACAATTATAAAATGCTTGCAGTATGTCCCCTATGCATTAGTGAGGTACTGATTATAGGTTCCAGAGATAGAGAATGGAACTCCTCAATAGATGGGAATAATTGACCCGTTTTTAAAGATATTTGCCATCGGTAACATTAACATTGCGTTTTTAAGCGATTTAAAAAAAGGATGAGGTTTTGTTCCTGTTTATATATATATAAATATATATTACGTAAGTCCAGCTATACATATCTTCGTTGTTTATGAATCTATTTCGATGATTCTTTTTTTAGTATGTACTGTGTGGCTCGGAGTTAGACCCTTCTTAGCTTGAAACATTTCAATATGTGACGCATTTAAGAATATATTGCTTAAATATCTTTCGATTTTTAGTACTAATTTAAAGTTCTTGCTTTTTATGGTCGGTATTTTTTTAAACGCTCATTATTTTTATTTTCTTTCTCTCTATTTGTTCTTGCACTTTGTTTGTTTTAAGCGCGCAAAAGAAATTGATGCGATTTGGATGTAAAGAAGATTTTCCGCAATATTTTTGTTTTTTATATTCCTATTATCACTATATATTAGAAAACAAAATCTCTGTCTATCTCATACGGATGATCGCCAAACATACAGCAGGAAATTTCGTTCGTCCTGTAACAACAAATAAATTGATTCAAATGAAAGTTTAGGTGGATCGGTTAGACATGAAAAATTTTTGAAACGTTCGATAAACACTAAACACGATTATTTCGGGGGTAGTTACTATACGTGAGCGTAAGAACACTGTTGACCGAAGCGAAGTAATTAAAAGTTGCTAGTGTTAACATAATATAATTAGTCAAAAGAAATGAAATGAAACTAAATGTAACGAAAGTTTATATAATTTATTCGAAGTTAGTTTTTACAAGCAGCAGCATCTTTTATTTAATATTTGGTTGTTAATTGTTTTATTACATTTTTTTGAAATAAATTGTAACTTTGCTTTTGAACAGTTTGTCTATTTGCGGTAATATTCATTCAATGTATTTATTTCATTGAAACTATAGAAAAACTAGGATACGCTGCAAAAACTACTGAATTGATTATGTCATGTTTCAAGAATAAAATATAGCATAATTTACATCAAAATGACTAAGAAATCGTTCCTAAGTATATTCAAAATTAATAAAATATATTTGATGTACAGTTTCTGGTCTGTTACAGTTTTATCATTATCTAATATATGCATAGGTATACGTGGATTTCTTTTGAAAGTAACATTCAGTTTGCTTCTCCAATCACGTCAATGTAAAATTGTATGATAAAGGACATTTCAAAGCGAATCCTTTGCAAATAAGGCAGTCCAAGGTATTGGCGTATGTCGGGGTCGACAAGTTAATATATCTCTCAATTTAGATTCAAACACCTCAGGCCAGTTTGCTTAGGCTAGGGTAGGTTGGTGTTAAATAAATTCCAAATTCAACGTTTCCTTCCACATATTTCTAATGTCACCACAGCTTATTGAATTCTTCGTACAACGACCAACGAAGTCGTTTAGAGAAGGTCAAACGAACTGGGCCTGACGTACTGAAGTATTAAATTGATTGAAACCAAAAAAAAATCGGTCAATGTATGCATAATTTCAACCATCAAACTGAAACTTTGCATATGTACATTTCTATCCATTGAATTGGTATGTACGTCCTATGAAGATTTAAAACATATTTTTTTTGTTTCTACTAACGTTTCGAAAAGTTGCTTTAACATTAAGAAGAAGTAGTGGTGAGAGACACGCCTCAGCACATTTTCTAAAACAACATAGGGCAATTACAAAGTAAGTTTTAATCTGCGTGGAACCGGTTTCGGCACTGTTATTTCCAGACATCCTTGTCATTAATATATTCATCTATACCATAATTTTCTTATCTATAAGCAGTGCTGTAACGCGTCGCCCAAAAGTTTCAGTATGTAACTCATGCATCAGTTTTGGAACCCTATTGTAAAAACGAACTCCAAGCCCCATAAAAGAACGTTGAACCTTTTGAAGACGATATTATGCAAACGTAACCAAATCATTATTATTGACATTTAAATTTGGGTGTCATAAAAATTTCATGTCTCTACGTCATCGGGACAAGACACAAAGTGAGTTAGTATAAACGTGATAATCAATTCGTTTTCTTAAGAAACGAGGAAGAACGAGTAAATTAAGACAAAAAAGGGGTCGCTGACCAGCCGTAACTGATAGATATGTTATTGAAGCTAAAGACAGAATTGGAAAGTACTGGATATTAAGACTATATTTGAAAATTAAGCAACATGTAGTTAGAAAATTAAGCAACATTAAGTTTAACAATATTCGCTTGCAACGGTATAAGAATTATAATACAATATTAATAAGTAATAAAATACAACAGAGAACGGTCGCCAACTAACTTTATATTGTGAAAAAATGTGATTTGATGAAAGATTTGACAGAAATTAAAAAATATTTGAAAAAGATTAAGTCGTCAACAAAAGAAAATTTTTGAAATTATATTTGATTAATTGATTGATATTATTTGTTATTATATAATTATACAATCATGATATAATTTACTTAATTTTTTTTATATGGTGATATGGACGATATGGCGTCTGGTTCTCGCCATTTAGATTTTTGGTTACAATCGTGTCTTTAATAACACTCATAAGATATAAATCAGTCAACTGATGCAACAATCAGCAAAATAGGCCCGGCCCACACATATTATTTCTCGAAAACCACAAAAGAAACAATATAAATATACTCGTGACGTAAGCCATATTTGCGTAGTCAACTAAGAAACAATCATACACTCTGCTATATACGGTTGAGATATGAATGTGTGAGTGGTTATAAAAAACATTAAAAAAATAAATTAAATAATCTTTGTGTGCGTCACTTTGGAACCACCTATTTTAAGGCAGCTTGGATTTAAGTAACTTATATTATGCTTTCTATACTGAAATTGGAAGTGTTTCAATACTTAATACATGAAAGGGGGGGTCAGTATAAAAATTCTATAAGGAGAATTCAAAAAAGCTTAAATGAAATTGGTGTAAATTTTTAACTTCAGGCATTTTATGATTACTTCATAACCCAGTTAATGCTGCACTCGTCTGTGGTTGAGCAGGATATTTGTGTTACTGCATGTATATTCATACATTTTTTGTGTATACATTACATAATTTCTTTTCGTCTGCCCTTTGTCATCTGAGAGAAATAGGTGTCCAACAGTATTTTGTTATTTTATACTCTTTTTCTGTCGTAATATTTCTGTTTTATCTATCCATCTATCTGTCTGTCCGTCTTTCCGTACAATATTAATGATACAACTCGTAAAATGTACCTTCATTTTCCTTATTTATATCTTTTATGTTGTCGAAAATAATACGGTCTCAGTATTCAGAAAAACATATGCTAACCCTGAGAAATTATTTCCGAATATAAATTACCCACTTAGATATGTTCACAGAGAAATTACGATTGAATTTGAATGGCTTTTCGACACTGCCCTTTTTTGTCTTGGAGGGGGGGAACCTTCAAACGGTACCCGCTGTCGCTTCCATGGATTACGTGGGATTTTTACCTTACTAACCCCCCCTCCCCCCGTAGCTTTCCTCAGCGCTATGTACAGGACAGGAGTCCTGAACGCGTGCCCCGCCGGGCTCCTGATGAGTAACCGCTCATCCTCCACCTTCGAATGTTTACGGCGGTATGCGGCCACGTATACCGTCGTCTTGCTCGGGATCACTGACTGGACGGTTCGAGCTCCCACTCTAGCCGCCCACAACGCCGGAAGCCCTTTTTTAGTCGCCTCTTACGACAGGCAGGAGATACCGTAGCCCTATTCTGGTCCCGAGCTACAGGGACAGTTATTTAAGATACGTGTATCTTGTTTCCTGGGAAGGAATGGAGGAACGTTGCAAATGTTACAACAGTGGTACTTTTAATCGTTAGATAATCAGCCTTTTCCTGCCTGTATAACCCGCTTAAGTTTAGGAATTAGCATATGTGAAACAGTTTTAAGCTTATTTTATACTTTAGCAATGTTGAATAAAAGTGATTGAGTAACGCGGGAGAAATTGGGGATTGGATGGGTGACCGCTAATATCAAACATTATATAAACACTTCCTAGCTTCCGAAAGCCCGCGAAGCAGCTGATCTCAATTGTAAACCTTACTTTGCCAATCAGAGGCTTTAAACCAACAGTAAATCATCGTTATTCTGATCAATAACTAATCAAATTATTAAAGCACTAGAACCGCTTAATTGAATTAGCTAAGGTTTCTTTAAATTCTCTTCTTCCATTCAGGTTTCCTACTCATCCACTTATGCCGGTCACTATTCTCATAACCTTAATAATAAGACCATTAAAACAGTGTACTTTTTGTATTAATAGAGTTAATTTCTCCAGGTGTCAGCAGCCTACGGGACGTGCGTTTGCTAGTGGAACCAGAGATCGTCGTTCGACAAGGGACAGCAGCGCTCATCTGCTCGAGGGACATGCAAGGCGCTCCGTTATACTCCGTGAAGTGGTATCGCGGCAATCATGAGTTCTTTAGATACACTCCCACAGAGAAACCCGTTACAATGGGGTTCCCGTTGCCGGGGATATTTGTTGACGTAAGTAATTTATTATGGTTGTAAGCTACCTTCTTTTGATTAATAGTTCTTTAATTAGTAAAATAAACCTATAAATGATTTTAAACAGATCAAAGATATTCTAAGAAGCTAACTCTCTAGCTTGGTTGGTAGTGTTACTGTGTAAGACTAAGTACAAGGTAGGTTTAGGTTTAAAGACTTTATTTCTCATACAAAACCTAGTTTCATTTATAATGAGATTCTAAAATTTAGTAATTAAATGTAAAATAAATTTTCCTCTGGTGCAATAACAGTAATTCTAAATAACACACTTAAATTATTAGGTTAGTCTAGAGTTTGTACATATACTCTAAGTTCTTTCTTAAATACATTGACAATATTACATTTTTTATATGGTAAGGTAAGGTCCTGCGTTTAATTTAAAGCCACGATAAACATTTACGTAGGAGGTAAATATTTGTTCTTGGTTGTTAATTATATCTTATTAGTACACACTGGGAACACTCCCATATGTTCCCGAGGCTTGTTGACAATGGCTGCCAACCGGGGTAGATATTTTAATATTATGGGCTTTTGTACATATACTATTGATATGTGCCTACTTTACTATTCTTGAAAAAACCTAAAATAACAATATATTTACACTATATAACGAAAATAAACATAAATAACACTTACATATTTATTTTATATAATCGCAGATCAATGCAATACACCTACATAAGCCTGATATTATTAACATATTAACTTATGGTTTTAATCCTGCAGCGGCATTGATGAATTCATAAAATCTCTTCTATCGGTTTAGCTTCTCTAGTTTAAGGTTTGGGTAGAATATTCCGATGTCCTGTTAGTTCCAATTGAATAAACTGATCTGCATCTTTTTATCTTAATTCTGAATATATGTAAAACACCCTCGACTTCGAGGTATATGACGCAATTAGGTGACTGAACTTGACATCAGATGTTTCGAATCAAACAACGGAAAATGTTCATGTCGGATATTTTATACTAAATATAATTAAACTTCTTCAAAAATTATGATTTATACAATCAGGCTAACACGAGATGAATCTCTCTGCATGCATATCATATCTTTTTTGCAGATCAGTATTCAAAAATATCTTTTCACTTTTCGTTGAATTTCATTTTAAATGTTAATTACCATTTTATATAAATTTGATAGATAATGAAATACCCACTCATCTCCATCTACTTGCTTGAAATATTTATATGACCGATAAACATGTTCTTGAGATACGAATATATTATGTTATCTAGTAGATTTAGTGTTTAAAATGAATATGCCTGGAGATCGTCTAATAAAAAAGAAAAAATCTAAAACCCGAGGATTATCTATCACTCAATTATAGTAGGTAATAGTATTTTACATCCACGCAATATGACAGAAGGTCGATATATCAAATAAATCGCATTAATGAAAGTTTTACGATACAAAAAATTATACAAATTATATTTTACTACGACTTACTTTGACATTAGAAAATGGGAACAGCTTAATAGTTTCATAAAAGTTTAAGCCAAACCGTTGGCTAACTAAGCGACAGATTTAATTGAATGACCTGGATCAGTTGGCAATCGCTCTCTCGTCTCGGTATTTATGCTTTGACTTAAGTGCTTATGAAGATATTTATACCGATTCATACCTATTTGATGGCATTAGATATAGTTCAAAACTGTTTGCTGGAGAAGTTTCATTTGAAAACAAAAAAAGGAATAAATATGCACGTTACCACATGTATACGTAATAGAAGTGTAACTTCTTAAAAATAAAAACTAACGCCTCTCTCACCGACTTATCCATAATGGACTGTGATCAAACACTTTGTGTAGATAAACTATTTATATATTACCATTTATATAACTGAATGTATTAATTATTATATAATAACTGTTCACTGGTACAATCACAAAACACAAACGTGAATAATCATAAAACACAATGATAAATATTAAATGTAAAACGCGTGGTTGTTCGGCTGATCATAGTTGTTATGTAGCATCTGACGCGTACATCTCCAACGCGCGCATGTGACGCATTCTTGGTCTACTCTTGTGGCATCGGAGTTTTATCTTTCTACTCTCTCATGTAACGAAATGTGTTCAAATGTAACGTGTCCTTGAAATTTTTCCTTCAATTCTTGTCTGATTATCGAATTCCCGCCTTAGACTGACGGACGCGACATACCAGCCAAGCCATACATTACCAGCCAAGAAGAAAGCGATGACTCCACTTGGTAAACAGCTTTAAGAATAAAACCGAAATTTATCAAAAATATGGCACGTTTAACTTTCAGAAGGAGAGAGGTGGCTTATGTTATCAGCAAGATTACTGTTTGCATTAAGATTAAATAATACTGTGCTCAGTGAGCCATAGTTGGCCGTACGACAAGATTTGGTGCCTTGTCTTATCCGTTGTTTGGTACACCAAGAATAAGTGGAGCACTCAAATTATCTGGTTTTAGTATATGTTGTTTATCTCCTCATATTATTCATCATCATCATAATTAGAACCCAAATTATCCCACTGCTGGGCTCAGGTTTCTGCTAATAATGAGGGTTGGCTGACTTCACATACCTTTGAAAATATCATGGAAAACTCTGCAGGTTTCCTAGTTATGTTTTCCTTCACCGAAGTAAGTGATAATTAATACGAGGCATAGATATAAATCATTTATTCGTAATGCTTACAATTTCCAAATTTTACAGCTAAAAACACATTTAATAGGCATAAAAACATTACAATTAATAAAAGAGCGAAAAATGTAAAATACAAACATTACGAAACGTATCCTGCTTAGCATTATTGTCCCCTGTACAACCAGCGCTGGTCTCCCGGAGTCCGCTAGGTGATGTCACGGAACATATTTTTTACATACATTTTACAAAAGTGTAATTAACTAGGTGTATATATGTATTAATAGAGTAAACTATAATTCGCACATCGTTTAAAAAAGTCCCTGCGAGATTCGAATCGAAAACTACATTCAAAACCACTAAGCTTACTTTTGCTCTCCCGTATTGTTGTTAATCGACTTTATTGGAGAATAGTATGTTCAATGAACAGCTGAGAATTTATTCTATTAACAATTATAATTGAACTTTTTAAACTTTGCGTTGCGAGAGAGAAGTTCTATGGAATCATTAAAAACTGTAATATGATTTTCCATATCAAGTACTAATTTTTTCCATTTCACTAACTCTTTCTGTTCATTGAGCTGACTGCTCAAATGTTCGATGATGTAAAAAAGATCGTTTTATAGAGACAACATCGTTTTTGACAAATTTCAATAATTTTGAGTTAATTTTATTTAGGGTAATAAAAAAATTCTTGAAATTTATAAAGTTTCCAGTTTCTAAATTTCATATTAGGGTTTCATACGTTTAAAATAATAAGGTTACAGGGTCATTGGCGTGTCTGTCTGTATGTTTATCTGTATGTATATTATATGTTGTTATATTGTTTAACGGTTACTCATTACTTCTGTATTAACCGGTATTTCGACTCAATTCCAATAAAGTTCGCGATGACATGAGTTTAATATCTTTATATAAGACTCAGCTTTACATCCCATTTGTAATTTAGGAGATCTAGATTTTACTCTACCACGCTGATCCCATTCGGGGAAGTGGCCAAGGAAGGGTTCGAAGCGGTTCGAAGTACCTCTGACATATCATAAAGGTCACGATCTCAGGAGTACAGTACTAACTGATGCCGCGATAGATTGGTCTTACGAAGTATGGAAAAGATATGAAATTTTACTAGCGGTCATACCCATTCTTCTACCGACAGCAGTTGAAGCTCCTCACCCGATGCCTTCGGTTGAAACAAGCTTTTGGGCTATGAAAGATTTCGTGATTACAATGAGACTGCATTGCCTGATATACTTGTAAGTATATTGAAAATTAGTTGTGTAATACACACGATCATGAAACAAGAAATAGGCATAATTTGTTTTCGTCTTCATATCGCCTTCTAAAGGTTCAGAATTCTATTTGGACAGCTCGGTGTTTGTTTTTACAATACGGTTGTTCATAGTTAAAGGATATTATTGTGTAGATTAATATATAAATGACAAGAATTCCTAAAAATAGTAGTAACGTTACCAATTCCGCTGAACAACGGAGCGGGCAACGACGGTAGGTCCACACTTTTGGACACTGTTAGATTCTGTGCCATTCAAAGTTATCTATAGATTAATATAAAAATTGTAAATAAAATAAAATTTTACGATGACCCTATGGGATGCATGTATGTTAAATTAATATACTGTACTAAGACTAAAGATACGCTAGAAATTATTGTAATATTAAACAGACGTTTATATGATTTAATAATAAAATATTAATATTAATAGAAAGTGAAATTAAAACAAAATCATTAATTAAAATATGTGTTTACATTTATACCTATACAGGCAATCTGTACCGTTTTCATTTACAAAATGAGTACAATAAAGTGAATTGAAAAAATTATGTCGACAGCGCTGGCCGTAGTTTTAGAGATGCACATGGGCAATGATACCCACTTACGAGAAACGGCAAAAATAAAAGCCTGTTATATATAATTTAAGAGGTAAAAAAACACCTTAACTACAACCATATAGCCATATAGCCGTTGGCAAACTGAACCAGATATCTGGTTTTAACTTACAATTATACGAACTTAACCCAGATTTTCACTAAAGAATTTGGCTTGTAAATTTAGTCATGACTCCGTGGTTTTTGAATATCACCGTGCATCAAATTGAAATTATTTGTATGTTATATATAGTATAGGATAGTTTACAATACATTAACAGTCTGTAGAAAATATAATAAGCACACACACAGAGAGACACACACTGTCTTTATTATAATAATGTGAAAACGTAAACGTAAAGAATTTGTTAGGGCGTATAAATAGCTCCACTAGACTTGTTTAATTTTAGACTTCTTTAATTTTATAGAAAACTTGCAGTAACCTGCGCACGTTGCTACGCCACCAACTAAAATAAATTTGAAGGAAAGACATTACACAAATATTCAATTCATTTTGAGTTCACGGCAATATATGAAATTCATTGGAATGACAGTGGCGCCATCTGTCGAAAATTGGTCGTACCAACTCAGAAACCTTCGTGGGCTCATGCACAACAACATGCTAAAGATCATCACATGATCAAATGCATAGACATTNNTATATATATATATATATATATATATATATAGACTAGCTATAGACGAGACTGCGACTAAGTGGTGTCTTTTAAGTTTTACATTTCAATTACAAATATTAATTTAACATATATCAGTTGAATAAGTGAGAATTGAGTATACGCATCGGCAGATCTATATGCTTGTATAAAAAATCATTGATATGTAGGTTATGCTTCATTATTTTTATTATGTCTATGAAAATGATTAGTTAATGAGTGAATGAGTCGGTTTTGTGCTATTACAAGAATTCCGCATGAGCCCCGACATACTTTTTAAGTAATGCGTTGCCAATATTTTACATGGCGGATTCCCAGTAAGCCTAAGCCATGTAAACTTTCCGTGCAAAATATATGGTTCTCCAAATTTCCTAACTTTTTTCGAACCTATTAAGGACGATTATTTATATTTGTCACAGTCACCGCTTTCATAAATGAAAACATTTTTACGCAAGTACATTGCATAATTTAATCAATTATTATAATGTTACAATCTTTGTGATGAATTTACACATGATCAGACAAACAGACAGACGGTATGTAAGAAATTGTGTTAATCCGAATCCGCTAAACGCAAATAAGTGACACTGTGCAGTTCTTCATGATAGATAAGTTGTGAAAAGTTCTCCATAAACGGCCGAAGGCGAGTCCAGTGCTCTGGTAAATCCAATCGGATTTGGCAATTTATAGGCCCTTTTTGTTGTACAGCTTATCTTTACTGAAAGCATCGTCTACACAGGACACTTATTTGTCTGTATTATCGCGAAACCTAAACTAAAAGCAGCCAAATCACACTGTATAATTGTGTTGTGGTATGTTGCGGAACACGGACAACGGACCTTCCGTCCGTTGCGTCCCGTCATCCCGTCACTTGCGGAAACAATACTGATTTCCACTCTTCCCGCCATTATTGGAAAGATCTTCATAGATGACCCGTCCGCCTCGACTAATCAGAGCGTATCTGGTTATCACCGATTTATTTAATCGATACCGTCAGCACCGTCTTGCAAATTACTGGAGCAACCTACATTAACATAAAAAACTTGGGAAATGCATTTACGTTTTGCAGATAGCGATGAATTTGAATGGTTACATTAGTTGCGGAATATCAAAGAAGCCATTGTTGCGTCTGCAATATTATTTATGTTTCATCATCATTATATTCATCGTCAACACTAGTTAACACTTTTCTACTGCTGGGGCTAGGTCTTCGCCAACAAAGTACGGCTGAATGGTCAGAGTCCACCATACTGATCAAGTGTGCATTGACTTTGCATACTTTTATTAACATCACGGTTACCTGTCAGGTATGCAGGTTTCCTAACACATCTGGTTCAGATGTTTTCCTTCTATGAAGCAAGTGACGACTTACCTTTAATACGCATATAAATTGAAAACCAGATGCATGCAGGATTTGATCGCGTGCTCCTGGTGTAGGAGACCAATGTTCAATCTCCTAAGCCATCATTGCGTAATAGTAGGTACCACTGTTTACCAATACTATATATAGCATCAACAAAATTAATTTGTAAACTGTGCCGTAAACCACAAGGAGGAAAAGTTTGTATAAGTTCAATTTTATAAGTAATCTTGTTTTATGGAAATTACGTGGTGAAAGCGGGGCGCCTTTATGCCTCGTTTAATAAACGGAAGACCGGGTTTAATAGTGTATATGTATATGATTAATACAAAAAAATGAATGACATTGAAGTGATTCATTGATTCAATAAGATTCAGTAGAATCTTTTTTCCGTTTCATTAAAATCACACTGTTAGGCACAGATCTCTACAACTTCGGAGGCCTTTAACTATCAAATGTTAATAGACTAAAGTCTGAAACTTGCATATTAGACTTGACGGCTTCCCGAATAGAACATTTCAAAGTAGAAAATAATACACCTCCCCTAATTGGTGCCACTCCGACGGTCCTGGACTCTCAGAATCCAACAGCTACTCCCTGTTTTCTACAGATCCATTATATTAGGGTACGAACAGTGCTCCTTTTCCCAAGGTATGAACGCTACTTTTCTTCTCCAACGGTTATTTGTCCTTCTCATCTTCAGCCACGTCAGTAGACTTTGGTCAACACGCAGATACCTGGCGAGAGCTGTTTTAAACGATCTGTGTTATGTGAATGCAAATCTTGTGGCCTACACTGACAGATCTACTAAATGAGCCATCTGCACTTTGACATAGGTTGGGGACTACACGTTATTCTGGTATATCCCTGATGAGACCGAACATATATTTTGAGAAAATTCGAGACTTAAAATTGTCTTGGATTTTAAAGAATTTTGATGCTACTTCGCGGACAATACTGTAGAGTAAGAATTCAAGCAACTATTACTGAAAAGTCTCAGGGCCTTGAATTTTGACAGATGTTGGGCGGAGCATAAATTTAATCAGGCGTGACCTTTCAAGCTTCCTTTATTTATATATTGAATGTATTTATATATTGAATGGATTGTACTTGATGCAGTTCATTGAGCTCTGATAATAGATAATACTATAAGTATGATGTATGTGTTATAGCTTCTTAACATTTTGGTTACCTGTCTTCTGGAATCAACCATGAATATTTTGACATATTCGATTCATTCTGATTGTTGGATGGTAACAAATTGATGAGGTTTTTGGTGTTACGAATATCCTTAGATAACGGATTAAGCTGGGTATTACAGAAAAGCAGGCGCCATTACTTTTCCGTTGATCAGCTGGATGTAGCCCAACAAAGGAAAGTGGCTTTGATATTAAGAATGGAGTCCGTCACACTCCAGAATAACATGTATTTTAACATGATATTGCACAGAGTTCTAATAGTAAAGAAACTTCCTAATATTTTCAGAATAACAGATCGAACGGCACACAGGTGTTTCTGAAGAATGTGAACCTGTTTTTGGCGGGCAACTTCAGCTGTGAAGTCACTGCTGACTCTCCTTCCTTCGCCACGCAGATCGCTACGAGGTTCATCGATGTTGTAGGTAAAGTATCTTATGAAACAAATATATAGTAATAATAAAATGACCGGAGTCGATTTTTTACATGATTTGAATTTTTTTGAAAAGTATTATCAAGATAAAGACCCGAACATTTTGCTTTCTGCAAATTCTCTAGCATTAGTTTTATGCGGAAGCCACTGAACGGCTTAAGTTGAAACTTCGCATGTTTGTAACTAATGCCACAACTCAATATTAGAATACTTTGTTTGCTGAAGAGTAGATCTCTTTGTGTGTGGGATTACAGGTTATTAAAATTTAATGTGAATACTCTGTTAGACATCCATGTTGTTCTACATTATTTTTGTAGACTTTTGTAACAATAAATAATTTTAATGTAATATATATAATCCCAATAACCTAAAACAATAAACATGAAATGCATAAGCCGTGTGATAAAACGATAGTCAATATCTTAATGTAATAGCTACGCTTGGGGCTCATTTCTGAATTTGAACCACAGTAGATTCCACTCAGGTTATAGGCTTTCTTTAAAATTATTATATATCCATCAAAGTTTATTATTGATTACGAAGTGTAATTTGAACATATATTTCTCGCGTTAGGCGGCACCAGATTTGAGTTCTGCCTTAATTTTCAACATAAACTATCATTTTCTTCGGTAAAGAAAATCATCGCGGGAAACCATTATACCAGAAAGATTTTATTTATGTTCTCAAATATGTGGACAATCTTTCTATTTGCACTAGGTTAGCACAGCCATTACATTTGGGTATCATTATGTTCTTTACACCTTACCATGGAGATAGCCCAGCAGTGGGATAAATTTTGTTGTACCTAATAATGATTTATTTAAAAAATGGACTAAACAGTTTTTTCGCTATTACTTCTCTTCGATTATAAAGCAGCTCCACAAAACGGTGAAAGAAGCGCAAAATATATATTAAATACGGGACAAAACACGAGAACATTGCCGAGAAATCACAGGTATGCAGGTTTTGTCCTCGTTTACCGAACCAACTGATAATTAATTTTGAGTTACGCATATAACGTATTCCCCAAAGGTGTGTCATGGCTGTCAACTAACATTCTACAAACATTAACCATGCTTTAACTCGGCCTTAACCCTTATCATTTTAATCAAATTCTTGGGGGCTGGGATGAAATATCGATTAAGTTGGAAATATGGGAAATACCTGCAATGCAACACTAATGATATACGAACTGATATCTACGTTAAAGTTATTTGAATTATCAAACTGGTTTAGTTTAATTAAACATTTTATAAAGCCATTAGTGACGTGTTAGATAGAGAATGAAAATTTATAGCGATGAATACTAAAATAAAATTAAATTACCGATTTCATTAAGTCAATAAGGGATATTATTTTGCGCTAGGCAGTCGACCTCGCTTTGGGAAGCACAAGTCTTAAATTCAAGAAATTAATCTCGAAATTATCAAGACTCATCGAGTTAGAAACATGAGTTCAGGAGTAAGAAATTTTAGTATAGCTCGGATAAGGCATTGGTGTACGAAATCATGAAACCACTTAAATGGCGAATGAGTTTTTAAGGTTCATTTATCGTGGAGTTCAGCGCAATCTTTTCTAATAGTAGTGCATCTTACTGAACAACGGAAGAGGTAATGAAGATTGCTATCTATTGTTCGAGGTTACAATAGCCAACACATGGGTGACCGAGTACCTCATGATAAGTGATTACTGCCTTCGAAAATCCTATACACCGAAGGTATTTATATCACTAATGCCCTGTTGTACAAGAAAGACGGGGAACACTCGCTTATTTATTGGCTCTCTGACTGCAAATGGAAGAAGAAAGATGAAGTATTGATGAGGCAATATTTATTGTGATTTCATATTTATTTTCTTTAAAAGCGTTGTTCAAGAGTTTCAAAAGAATTTCCTTTGCCGTTTCTGTTACCCTAAGAACTTCTCATAACAATAATAGAAGTAATATAATCATTTTATTGTAATCGTTAACAAAAGACAAATTGTTGTGCACATCACAATTTTAATGTAAGGTTTGACGTGCTTCGTTTTTCCTCTCGTAGTTACTCGTTTGGAATAAGACAAGTTTTCAATTCCGTTGGTGCACAATTAATTGCCGCTTGAATTAATAAATCACATTAAATTAATTCTGTTCTGAATTTTTGCATTCAAAACAAATCTATATGACCAGCAGTTTGAAATGTTAATGAAATAATATGGATTTTAAACAAAGGACCAGTTACTGTAATAGTTATTCAAAGTTTTGTTAACATTGTTGGGAATCAAATTAGGCATTAATTAAATTAAAAGTAATATTAGCCGGAAGCTACAGGATGCCTTGAAGAAATCGTTGCTAAGTGATAAGGCCAACTTTAGAATTTCTCCTTTTATTCTAATTACTCATATTTTTAAAAGTGGTATGAAATAAAGTATTTTGTTCATAAAACAAACGCCTCCCACACTCAAATCCCGGAATAAGGATTGTTTTCCTTGCGGGTGGCATGGACATGCACAAACGAGAGGTCATAAACTACCCGAAAACAAACTCTTAAATCTTAACGTCAATAACAAATGAGCAGACGGGCCACCTGATGGCTCGCGGTCACTGTTGTCCATACACATCAAAAATATCATCACAATGTTGCCGCACAACAAGGTGGCAAGAAACCAGTTCTGACTCTTGGAGACATCAACCAAGACCCGTTTAAAACGTTTTACGGTTGACTCTAGAAGAACGTTGGTATGCAGCTACGAATTTGGAAACCTTGGGAGGTTTTTGTATGGTGGGCCATACACGAGGAATGTAGGAGTTTAGCCAGATAGCACAAGGACTTGCAATGAGAGCTCCAACAGGAGACACTATTCGCGATAACCTCATCCGTTGTTCAGTAGGTTGCAAAAGGAGCATGAGAGGTTTATAATCGTATGCAATTTAAATAGGAAAAACTAGAAAAGATCCCGCGAAAAGTATCACGTTAAATAATCGTTCCTCCGAAACGTTCTATCGGTCCTCCGAAAAAAACTCATCACGTCGAATGGGACTTACTATAGTGTTCCGTACTGTTTATCTTCCAGGTGTGTTGTTAGTGTCCTGTAGTAGATAATAACTTACGATTTTCCTGGAAACAGTATAACCGATGTAGTCTATTTCAATAAATTAGCTGACAAGGGGAGCTATCTATTTTCTTATATTCTTTATCTATAAAAATCTCAACAAATATACAAAAACACGAAGTTTTTTATGTATGTATGTATATATATGTATGTATATATTTATTATGTGTGTCTATTTTGCACTTTTTGGCACCAAAGTTTAAAAAATAACTAATGCGTTGATTTTATTAACGATGTACATATACTCGTATTTCATAAGAGAATTCGCAACTCTATAATGCCTATATTCCTTCAAGTTTATTTCAGTATTTTAATGCAATTTAGTTAACTTTCCTTGCGGGCTCTGTGAGCGATACATCTTAATGAGAAATGAAAGAATAACATATGGAACAATCACAGCTTGACGGAAACATGGGATTATTTTCGTGATGTTTCATTAGCACAATTATGATATTCGTTCCTAAATGGGTTCATCTTTGTTCATATATTTTGAACAAAACAATATATTCAAACCAACTTACATACATATTTATTGTGCACTTGATTATTTTTAGTTGATACATATAATGTATAATATGCTGATTTTTGACGTAAGTTAATCTAGTGTTTTCAACGTAGATCTTCCGCTAGAGAAATTACAGTTTTGATTCTGTACACGCTTTTTTTTTGAAAATTTTGGACGTGTTAAAAATTAATTTTCACTCGTTACGGAAGAAGACAAACATCTTGAAGAAATCTGCATAGCTAAGCTCTTTATGATGTTCTTGAAACGTATTAACTCCGACAATTCTCGTTAACCTTTGACTTTATCAAAAGCCCAACAGTCGAGATGATAATGTACTCAAACGTACTTTTGCACGAACACATTTGGTTTTCGCCGCAAAGTACGGTACTTTGTGAAACTTTGTGTATCATTTTAATGTTGTATTCACAGGTAACTTCTGCAAGGATTTTCAAAAAGTTTGTAGCAATATATTTATACAGTGATTCATGAGGAAGATGTAAGTGTATGGGGCAAATAAGAATAATTATGAAATGTGATAAAAATTACGAACAATTTTTTCGGGTGCGTTCTAAAGATAATAATTATGTTTGCCTATGTGAGGGCGGATATAATAACAAAAATCTTAAGAAAACAAATGTGATTTCGACCTTCGATCGAAATTGTAATGATAAATTCGATCTTAACGTGAGAAAATTTCATCTCATATTTTTCAACCTTAGGGGTGGTATTTTTTTTTTCAAATTTAAATGGGATCAAACGGGAAGTATATCCTCTCACATAGAAAAGGAATTTTCCAAAGCAATTAATAAATTAATGATGAAGTTTTGATAATTTATGGTATTAAACATATAAAAGAATAATACGAAGGAATTAAGAACTATTTACACTTAGTCTCATAATTATTAGTACTGGAATTTTTAGCAATTTTTATAAGAAGATCATTTTCAAATGCAGCGCAAATCTCTCGAAATGATATCCAATTATTTCCGACAGATTTTTCAATAATTCCCTTTCTATAAAAATGAAGCACTTATTTTAGAAAGCATGCCGAGTCACGTTCGGATAGTTTCTTGGGAAGAAGATTGAGTGTTTTCGTTCTTGCTTTCTTCGTAAGAAATAAACAATAAAAATATTTTATTAGTACTCAACATTAATGAAAAATAATTTGTTTTGCGAACTTAGTAACTGTAATACTGATATCATAAAATAAGGTGAACAAGGTACACGCTCAGCATATGGTCGTGATAATACCACAGCCGCTGGTTTTCAGAGTAACCCACACACACAGTCATACAGTTTGGATGACTGGAGCTAACATATATTCAAGAAACATTACAATAATGTATACGTCATTTAACATCATAATATTTATGTTAAAAGGAATGTGCTTATATTATCTTACTACGTAATCTTAATATCATTCAGTTTTTATATAAACATATAACGAAGCCACAAAGTATCTACTACAATTATTATATTCTTAGACATTTAGAACGAAACAAATCTGTAATTGTGTGAGTGAGTACACATTTGTGTTTCTACTGGATAGGAAGTAGAAATCGCGTATATCGGGTTATGAGAAGTTAGTCCGAGCTAGTTCTCCCCATACAACGCTATAACCATAAAGATTTATCGCCTGAACGATGCTGTATTGACTCATAAATTAATATCCCCCGTTGTTCCTATACAAACGCTAAACACACCGGCGCTTAGCTTTTGTATCACTAGTGGAACATGTTTGACAGTTCGGATAAGTGTCGGTACGATAGAGGGATAATAAAGATACTTTTCCTAAGAGTGCGTTCTGATATCTTGTAATGGAATATATCGTCAGTGTGGTCTACTGTTTTGAATGTCTTCTTTACCGATCCTGGTTTTGAATAATACCGTACATACCAACACATAACTGTCCCACTGTTGGAAATACTTGTAGGTTTCATCTTTATTGCGATGAAGGCCATAAGTCTATCATTTAGTAAGGTTATTATTGAGAGACGTCATAAATTTTTGTTAATTCTGGAGAATTAGGTTCCTCACGATGCTTTATTCACCGCGGCAAGCGATAATTCTTAATGCGCACATAGCTTTGAATAATTAGAGGTAAATGTAGGATTGATTAACCCGTGGATATGTTCAATAGATGGCGTTACAATCGAGTAGTAAAAAATCTATAGTTATAAACTGAAACAATTTGTACTTAAGTAACGCATAACAATGTCCATCGTAGAGTACTCTATCTGTGTGTTGACCTAAATGTTTAATAATACCTTGATCTTCAGCTTGTTTCAGGTCTTTCTATGAAGAGGTTTCGCAGTAAGAGTATCTCGTAGCCATTTTGATTTAGCACCATAACTCGATACAGTATTGAGCCATTAATATCCATCGGAGTCTCTGCAGTGTCGTTATTGTCCCGCTATTGTACTGTAGTGCTCAGATTTATTGATTCATGCGGCTTACAGGTTAATACTGCTAAGAGATTACCTGGCTTGAGTTAATATTTAGATTAATTCTGATGATTTTAATGTATTTTATGTAAACAAGTGAACGATCATACATTTATGCCGAAGCATATGGATGGAGACGTAGATACATTGTTTAATATTTCTGGTTCGCAGATTGGTTGTTTTTAATGGTTTTAACACAAAGCAGTTTCTTAACGAAACACGGATTTCATCTCTGCCACGAGACAGATTTCTGGGACATACACGATTAAGATATCACAATAATCAAGTTTCTGATTTTCTTAAGTACACATACCAGGATGTCCAGGTGTCCAGGATGACGTTGATTCACAAAACTTAATGGCTGATTATCTTCATTCAATTATCTTTCGTCCTTTATCACTTAAGTAGGTAACGTTCGCTTTTGTTTTGTTTGAATATACTTATCTTTATTTTTAACCTAAGTGATAAAAGCTCGAAGCGGTATAATATAGATTTATTTTGTTAAATCGCAAAAATGCAGTTGTGTAAATAAAATAATGCAAACTTACTAAGATGCTAGATCTTTAGAGAAACATGAAGTATCTCGGCCTAACACTGGACAGCCGCTGGAGCTTCGACGAGCACATTAACCGTCTCGTCCCCCGAATTCATAAGGTAGCGGGTGCTATGCACAGACTGCTGCCAAATCTCGGGGGACCAAGGGAAGAAGTCCGCCGCCTCTATGCGGGTGTAGTACGATCGATTGCGCTCTACGGTGCGCCGGTCTGGTCAGACAAGTTGTCCGCTTGCCGGCGCCGTGCGCGGAAACTCAATGCCGCGCAGCGTACGATCGCAATCAGAATCGCCCGTGGGTATCGTACCATATCGTACGAGGCGGCGACAGTCCTAGGGCGGTTTCCGCCCCTGGACATTCTGGCGGATTTGGACGCAAGGGTCTTCTATGAGATCCGCGTCCTCCGTCAGAGGGCTGAACCCTTCGAAGAAGAGACGGTTGGAATGCTTAGGAGGAGAGCAAGACTGCGCGCGCTGATGTGTTGGTATGATCGGCTAAAAGAACCGCGGAACATATGCCAACGGGTGGTCGATGCTATCTTGCCGAACTTTTGGGTTTGGCTGCAGAGTGGAGGACGAGTGACGTTCCACCTTACTCAGATACTCACCGGACATGGCTGTTTCGGTGGGTACCTGAATAGGATAGGAAGAGAGGAGACGGCTCAGTGCCGGCATTGTGGAGGCGACGAGGATTCCGCACAGCACACGCTGCAGTACTGCCCAGCATGGGAGTCTCAGCGGCGAAACCTCGTCGAGAAAGTGGGCCCGGATCTCTCCTTGGCGGCTATCGTCAGGGCGATGGTTCAGCGCAGAGAAGCCTGGGACGGCATGATCACCTTCTGCAATGACGTAATGTCTGCAAAGGAAGACGCTGAACGAGCTAGGGAGCGCGCTGAACCCACGCGGAGACGGAGTCGCCAGAGACGTACATAACGTCCTCCGACGCGGTGTCCCTGTAGCCTGGGACCAGAATAGGGCTACGGTATCCCCTGCCTGTCGTAAGAGGCGACTAAAAGGGGGCTTCCGGGGTCGTGGGCGGCTAGGGTGGGAGCCCGAACCGTCCAGCCAACGACCCCGGGAAGGACGTCCGTATGCGTGGCCGCATACTGGCGTAAAACCAGGAAGCAAGGGGTGTAGTCCGCCACCCCGAGCAGAGCCCGGCGAGGCACGCGCTCATAGGACTCCGGTTGTGTTCCGTTGGAGATCCCGGAGTCCTACATTACTTTACAATTTACATGTTTGGACCTGAGTTTAATATATAGCCATGAATGTTAGTAAGTGCGTTATGTAACTGCGAGTAAGAAAACAAAACTTTTTTACAGTTTCTTGCCGCTTTTTCTTCAAGAACCACTCACGGTAGAGATTTGTTGAAGCGATGGAGTCGTTTGACTTTCGATAAGTTTTTGTTAAAAACAAATTCGAATAAATATTGTTTCATTCATTCATTTAAGGGCTAAAAAACACTATCGGTGGGTAGGTATAATCTTGCGACATTGGGTAGATGTGCTCCGTATAAACTGAAACTAATGTAACATTGTAAAGCTCATTCTATAAGATGGCCGTAAAATCATGTAAATATTCACATTTTATACACATATTTCACATGCCACGCACGTGTGTTACATGGCACATCTATATTGTAAAATACACTTAGGTACAAGAAAATATCCTCAGGTAGTGATGACGCACTTTTCGAGTTATCACTAAAAGAAACTACGAGTTGTTACACTTTAAATTTCACATTAACGCTGAGTGTTTCTGGTGTGTGTGTAGAAGCACGTTGAACACACACATGCAAGCTGTTGCTTGACGAATACAAAATAAAATATATTTTAGTGCCTTGTATCAATAGCCATCAATATTAAAACCTCATAACAAATTTGTGTTTATATTATTTTATGAGATCAGAAAGGAATATGTTTGACCGGCAACGATAATAAAATAAAAATAGCTTAGCTGCCAAATATAACGTACCTATTTTAATGGTCAAATTTTTATATCACTAGCCGATAACAGAGCAGACGGGGATACTGTTGGAGATACTGTTATTGCCGTTGACGTCCATCGGAACTAGCAAATGCATCATGAAGGCTCAAGAAGGAAACCAGTAAATTAATTATGATAATGTACGATACTGCGAGCATGACGTGAATTTTGACATGTGTCAACCATGGAAGGTTTAATGAGCAGGTTTACAATTCGTTGTTCAACATGTTGTTGGTCTGGATTTAATGGGCAGGTTTACCGCAATTCATCTCCAATGCAAAGAACCTGGCGTGTTTTTCTCGTTCGTTGTTTAACAGGGTGCACCACGAGTAGGGCCGATTGCCTTGGATTTAATGGGCAGGTTTACAGCAATTCATCTCCAATGCAAAGAACCTGGCGCATTTTTCTCGTTTGTTGTTCAACAGGGTGCACCACGAGCAGGGTAGGTAGGCTTGGACACAAAGCTGGATGGAACTCCTTACAACTGTAACACAATTATACTCGAGCAGTGGCATGATTGTAGATTCAATCTTAGATGAGAGATACAAGTTGAGATACTGCACTCACTTCTAATTTTCGGATAGTAAGTTTGTCCTAGCTGAGTGAAATCATATTCGCATGATATGTTAAGATGAAAATCATAGCAAAGTTAAAGCATAAACATAAATTAAAGTAGTATTAGAACAGTTGAGAACGTTTTTTAGACCAATTGACGTCAGCATTTTCCATTTATTTTGAAGGCCGAAACGAGTTTTGAAATAGATAAAAATACATCTATGATCTAAAGGATATTGATCAAGGTGTTAATCCTTGTTACATTGCCAATATCCAATTGCGTTACATTCACTGACGTCAACTTTATATTTTACTACCTATCCGTTCAAAAGCAATTTTAAACTTGTCACATATTTATCTATATTTCTATCAATATTTTGATGAATTATCGCTTACTTATCACTCACTATATGACACATATTTTACATGTGATGATATCATGAGTTATTGAAAGGATTCCAATTTCCTTAATTTGATACATGTGAATACACTATTGGCGACAAATAAGGTTTTCGTCTCAATAGGATGTCAATGAGTCTTCTTGAAAGAGTTTGGGCATAAATACATACATTTTTATTACTGTTTTGATATTGGCTATGAACGATACTTTTCACTATGTATCTTTATTGGCTGGTTTCCATTTTTATTGGCTATGTTTATTATTAATCGTTTGTTCAATGGATTTTATTGTCCAATTTCTCTGTCAACAATGCATTATGCGGATAGAATTTATATTCGTTATCTTAGGTAACCCAAATCCTCGTAACAACGCACACGTACTCTCCTTCTTCCGACGCCTTATATTATATGATTAATAAATGCTATAGACTAACGTTTTGGTCATGTAGCTATATATATTTCACTGATCTTTGAGACTGTTATGGACAATTAAACTTTCAAACCTCTGTTATATTAACTAATGATTGTTAGTTTTAACGTAAAATAACTAACTTCGAATATTTAAAAAAAACGGAGTTCTTGCTCCGTTCTTGACTGCCAGCGCGTCTCTTAATACCTTTGGTATTCCAAAGGTGTGGTGACCACATACCATTAAATAACCCGTCAACCCGCTTCTCAGCTATTCACATTAAAAGCTTTGTGTCCGTACGTAGTTTGTCGGATCCAGCGAACTTATTATACATAATATGGCCCTCGTTTTAATCCTCAAGAGCATTTTGATTTTATGAAGAAAACTTGTAACTTATAACCTTATAACCTTGTAAACATTGCTTTGAGAAGAAGCTTTGCTTGGTGATAGGGCTTAGCGTAAATATTATTTTTAAATCATTAATATTATTACTGGTATTATTATCTTTCCGTGAAGCCTGCCCGGCTAGCTACCACCCTCATGCTTGAGTCAGCCGGCAAACGACTCGTCGTGTTCCGGCTGGAGGCTTGAGAGCCAGTATTTTCTTTCTTATTTTCTGGCTGACAACGCATCAGTGACGTCTTTGGTATTACTTATGTCCACGGGCGACGGTATCCACTTATCATCGGGTGGCTCGTCTGCTCGTTTGTCAATTAGTAACATAAAAAAATACTTCTCTAATTCCTGAAGAGTAGCTACCTGTAAAGTACTACAAGTATGAAGCAAAACATTATTCCTCGCTTATTTTACGGGTACTCACTAAAATTCAACATTTTGATCCAGTTGCATGCATCATGGTACTACAGTCATGGTAAATGTTTCTTTACGTCAATAGCAAACCAACGAGCAGGCCACCATCTGATGGTGAGTAGTCACCATCGTCCATGGACGTCTATAATCAAAAGTATCACTGAATAAGTGCCGGCCAATAGGTACCCGTTTATTATTATTATTATTATTCATGTTTTAGGTTAAGTCTCAATAGATTAAACACTTGCAACAATAACACATGTAACAATGAACTTAAATTTTATTTATTTTTATACTAAGTAGTAAAAGTTACTACAATGAAATGTTATATACAAATAACGATAGTTCAATTATTCTGTATTATAATTCTAATTATTGTTGCTTTCAACATGAAATTAAAACTTTGTAATGAAAGTAACAAGTTACGTGGAGTTGGTTCACAAAAGTAAAGTTGAATACTGTGGGTTGCTTCAAAGAAAGCATCCAGTTCTGTATTCAACAAGATACAAGATCCGAAATCGAATCTCAATTTGAAGTAAGCAAACAGGCTTCCTCTTATGTAGATACATTTCTCTATACCAAAGCAAGGCGTTTACTTTGAGCTCCTGAAATACTTTAACATAAATCAGGTCGATGTATTTCGATTTTTACAGTGCGGTACTCAAGAAGTGAATTTTTATATTTACTTCATCTCTGGATCTATATACAGTTTGGAAGATAAGAATAAAAACGCTGACACACAAAATAGATTCATGACGTCTTAAAATATTTTTTTCACACTAAGTCTAATTTTTAAACGTTATAAATGGTTAATATTGTTAAGAATACGATAACCAAATAGGTTTTATTAGTATTGCTAATGGCTTACTATAGGCAGTTTAAATATTATCTAATGTTCATTAGTTACGGTAGCTACATAGTTAATGTTGAATTCTCAAACGATTGGATTCTAAAATTGAGTTATAAAATTTCAGGCATTTGTATATGAAGTTGTAATCTGTTGTCCAAATTCTTAATTTTTATTTGGATAAATTGCAGCTCTTCCATCATTTGGCCCAGTCCTGACGGCTGATAAGGATCGGTACCAGCCAGGAGAGACCCTTCGGGCCAATTGCACTTCATCGCCCGCAAGGCCTGCTGCTAATCTTACCATCTACATTAACGAGGAACCGGTGAGTCGACTCTTGCTTTGCTGAGTCATTCTAATATATTTTGAGATTTGAAACTTGATTTAAAATTACTGTTATGCTTGAAATGTTATGAGTTATGAGCGAACGTGATTGATTATTCAAATGCTTATTTAATGCACTACTTACGGTGTGTGCTGTTAAAAAGCTAACAGATCCGTTCAGGAAAAGAGAGATTAAGTCCAAATTATAGCTTTTGACTAGTCAATATCGTCATTATTTGCAAACTTGTGCTAGTAATTGTGCTTAAGAATATTATATACAACTTTATAAGGGCTAAGTATGTTAGCTTATGCGCTATGATAACGTTCGCTGAAATAAGTCGTGATTAATTTGTAATAAGTGTAACTTCATAAAATTTGCGGTATGTGCAAGATTAGAATTAAGACCTATCTGGATGACTTAAAATAGCCTTAAAATAATGATTATTTTATGATTTTCTTAATCAAAGGTTTTAAAAGGGTAAAGGGTTAAGGTTTTAATAGGTTAAGGATATTTTGTCTCCAAAAGGTTCTAAAATAATAAATTCTGAATAATTTTTGATCCATTTTCCACAATTCAATTACTAATCCCATAGGTCCCTTGGTTGCGGTAGCTGTTCCAATTTAAAGTTTTAATAGAATAATTGTTTAAAGTTCTTTGAAAAACTTGTTTGCGGATCGTACCTATCTGTGAATTATTGCAAACTATTTTTATCAGATATCTGTTTAATCTAACAAGTCACCATTTCAACAACATGCTGATAAAGCTGGTGATTAATTCATGCCGTTATTTCTTTCGACACTTTTATGGATGGATCTTATGGATACACTCTCCATGGAATAATTTATAATTTCTTTGATTGATGAAATATATATATCACATGTTAATTGATTGAGCTGATACAACTCTTTTTTTGTACGGATAAGTTTGCGGATGACTAGTTCGGTTGATGCGGATCATATTCAGCACTACACTTATAAATATTTGAAAAATATATAAATATTTAGGCTGATATATTTTTTTTATAATTCGGTCTATTTCGGCTACAACAAATTTGAAAATATATGAATATTCGGTTAACATTGTTGCTAACATCGATTTATCTCTCCACTTTCAGCTTCGTGCCTCTGAAACAAGTCTCCATCCGTCCGAGATTGGTCTCCTGTCGGCGAGTGTCAATGTAGAATTGAAGGTGACATCAGAGCTCTTCCCCGGTGGAAGACTTCGGATGACATGTATAGCGAGCGTATACAATGTGTACAATAAATCTGCGAAGCTGGATTTTTTAACACCTGAGACTGATCCAAGGCCTGAAAGAAGTAAGTTTTATGTTATATCACGATAATTATATCGTGACAACTTGTATCAATTTGAGATTCATGTGATATAAAAAGTTTTTTTGGATTTCACACAACTCTTAGAACTGTAGAAAACCCGGATAAGCAGGTTTACTTGCAGTGTTTTCTTTATCCAAGTTAAAAATATGCACAAAGCGTTAATTAGTTTCACTTTTTAATTAGTTTCACTGCAATTAATCGATGCCATTCTCGGACGTTGCAATCACTAGTACATTACTCCTTTTGTCATAACATCATTACTGTTCCAACTTAAAGAATCTGATTTACCTTTCCAATGAAATGGGTCAAGATAATGAATGCTAATGGCATGATGAGCAAGCATTACGATATGAAATTTTAAAACGATGATGAGTTTCTAATTTCTCGTTCTGTTAATAAATCAATTTACTCGTGTAGTAATAATTAATTCCTGATAACTATAAAATTGTTATTAATTATTAGCCTACTGATTTGACAGTTGTTCTTCCCATGAAATGAGCTCGAATCCAGCATGTACCCTTAATTTTTCAAATGTCCTTATTATAATTAATTAACTCTTGCTTGGATCGAAAACATGGTGAGAAAATATTTGCACCTGGAGTTCTCCGTGATGATTTCAAAAAAGGGTGAGGTCTGCCAACTTGTACTTGGTCAACGCAGCAGATTTTCTTAACCCATCTCATTATTATCATTTACTCGTATTGCTAGTATGAAAAGCTTTTCTGTGAGTTTCAATTATGTGTCAAAGGCATTTTGGAATATATTTCTTATATTCAAATGTTTAATTAATTTTATCAACAGACATTGTATTTGTAAATAAGTAATTGAATGTATTTTCCATTTTGTAAAATAAAATTATATTCTAAATTACAGTTACCTTAAACGGCAGTGTCAGATGCTTCCAAAACTGGATTCTACTGTTTCTACTTCTCCTTCTCCCCGTGGCTATTCAGAGTCAAGATTATGGGATTTTCAACGAAGATTTCTTCCCTGATCCTCCCAATTACTACGACGAAGACAGTGAAACGAAACTCACCATGTCCCTCGTTGGAGGCTGAAATAGTTTTCAATTAATTATCGTTATGTATTGAATTTATTATGTTACGATAATTGTTGTTGTGAATGATGGTTTTTTATGATTCACCAAATATTCATTGCACTTGCCCAAGTTATTCATGGTGCATAAAACATATTTTTACATTTATAATATCACTTTATTTATTAACAAAATTACAACTATGATAATCAAATTGTTTATTTGGTGTTTTTGCAACAAGACTCACAATGAAGCGCAAGTTGGAACGTATCGTTAAACGTAGTATATATCCAAATGAAATTACTAAGTAAATATGGTATACGAGTAGTTTATACTAAGTAATTTATTAAATTGAACAAATATGTGCTCACGTTGATGACACGAAAATGATTAAATTAATTTATTAATTCTATAAGATTCCATTATATGAGCGATCTAAGTGTAATGTTAAAATTTTTATGAAGTTTTTTTGGTTGATGATTTGTTTTTCGTTATGATAAAGTTTCCATCACAATTTTCAAAACGTCGTATCTGATATCAAATAGAACTGGTTTTATTGAAGTTGATTATCGATGTCCATAAGATGTATTTACATTTACATAAGTATAATGACAAGAATAATAGTTATCAAGTATCTACAGCCTGCAATGACTATCAAATAAACGATGCGTATGATTATGAGTACTACCTTTATACTTACTTATATGTCAAACGAACTAAATAAGACATCTATAGCTTCTAGATTGAAGCACTAGATATAGACTTCGTCAAAGCAAAACTAATTCCATCCGTTTGGAATATATATGGGCAAGTGCAATTTATCTTATGTTTTATCTGTTGTTAAATCATGAATGATTATTTTTCTTGCTTTGGCTTTTGATTAATCGAAAAGAATTAACATTCAAAATATCATATTCCACACACCGAAGTTAATAGTCGTATGGATTTTGTTAAATAATTACAAAATTAAAATAAGACTTAATTCCATAAGGACATTACCAAGGATTAGTTTTAAGGAAATATTCTTTAGACTTTGATACATATAAAACTTTTATTGATTTAAATTGTAGTCAAGCAACATATGTACAGTTTTAAAAAACAATCCAAATAATTGGCAGTTTTATGGTTTGATAATCGCAAGTGAGCGAAAGAGATGATGAGAGCGAAGAGAATGAGAGCGAAAAAGTTTACTTAAGTACTGGTAAGTTAGTTTGACGTTACAGGTCTAAATAATGCAACGATATTCTACAAATACAGACGAGACTTAAAATACAGTGTTTAGGATAAGTAAGTCACAGTAGAGAAAATATGTTTCGCGAAAACTAGTAGAAAAAATGAGACTAGAACTTGAAAAGAGGTTCTTATAATGGTTCATGAATTTGTAAATTATATGATCAGGGAAACGATTTAATATTTTATTGTATATGGAACTCGTTGCATGAGCACCCTGGTTTAATAGAAAAACTAGATACATTGTCAGACTGCATTATTATTTGCGTATAGATATGTGATATGTAGGAAGAAAAGAGGCAACAAATGTTTACATTGGATTTGCTGCAGTGATATTTTGTAGGTTATTGTGGAATTGAAGAATAAGCGACGGATTTGAATGGACGTAGAAGAGTTAAAAATGTTACAATGTGATGAAACTGAGCTGGCACTAATTGCGTAGTAAATATTCAATAGAAGGATTACTGAATTGATTCAATTGAAGGATTGACTAAATAAATAGTCAACTTCAATAAACAATGCTCGAAATCGTCGATGAGAATGCATGGTGACATGAAATTACCCGGAATATAATTCAATTTAATTTAATGAATTTTAAGTAAAAATTTGAATGGAGATAGTGCTTTCAGTATCTATTCGAAATGTAATTTTTTTTTTCATTCTCTATACGTTTGTCAATATTTTTAACTTATTTTACACAACATAATACAGAATATATTGTAATACCAATGATTAATGAGTAGGTTAACTACATCATAAGGTGAATTAGGTAATTACAGAAAATGCATATTTTGTCTCTGATAACTATTAATAATAAAATACTATTAATATTGTTGTATTAAATAGAGTTTTAGCTTTAGTTAAACATTTTTTGGCTTAGGAGCCAGCAGATACACGTATGATGCTATGAAGACTGGTTGATTACGAGTAAATTAATACTGCGTTATTAATCTTATAAAATGTTTTGAATCCTTTTCATCGACTACTGTAATGTTTAAAACTTCATTGACAACTTTTTTAATTTATTTAAAAAAGGATGCATATAATTTATCTAAAGCTTTCATTGACTGACACCAACTAGTCATGTTTGTATTAATTTAGAAGTAATAATAACTAATAATATATTATTAAATTCTTTAAGTTACAATCTTTCTATGTTTATAAATTTAAGTAAGCATTTTCCACGTCAAGCTTCAAGCGCTACTTCAAAGTTAATATGAAATTTGAAAAACTTCATTTTATTTGGTAAGTAATCTGATTTATACTCTACTACTATACTATACTATTATTATGTATGATTTTCTCTAATCTATTACTGTTAAAACATTGTTTATTTTTAATATCAGTTTTTATTTCAAAATACTTAATTATAATTTATTTTACTGTTTATCATAATTTACTTTTGATATAAATGGTTCTTAGTTTTCAGTTAATTATATTATCTTTGGTATTCATATTACTAAATAATTCATTGTCTTTTAATATGTGCAGATATTAAAATAATTACGACTGAACTTTATCTTGGACTAATTGAATCATTATATTTTTTTACTTGTCTTATTTTCTTTCTTGGATCTGTTTTTTTATTTTTGTTAGTTTCATTAAATGCCGTAGATGTTTTTTAGGTAAATATTTGCCACATAACATTTTGGTTGGGCCATAATGATTTATAAGAAAGGTTTTGGATCTTATTACCTATCATGCATTTATTCTCTATTTATCGTTTTATTTTCTTTATGTTAGAGGTTCCATATATCAAATATAGAAATAGAACGTTCGTTTTGATTAACTTGATCTTATGTTTGGAACTCCAAAAATAAAAAAGGGAACTTTATGGGAATGAGGTCCAATATCGTGTTTGTGAAAAAGCCCAAGAAATATCCGACATTTCACCATTTTATTCCTAAATGACAATGTCACATGAAATAACCTTCATCTTCTTTTGATCTTCAGTGTTCACTGCAGACTAAATGTGTTTGTTCGTTCTGCACAAAATATATGATTAACGAACGCAACCGGTATAATTTGTATTCATTAAACTACCATGTCTTTTAAATTCATTACTCTCTTAATTTTAATTTTCTACGATCAAATTGTGTAAAAATAGTATTGTAAATCAATATTTATAAGAATTTTAATGTCTTGTCTCTTTCACACCACATGGTAATTATGTATATTTGAAATTGTCGCCTAATACTTAGGATAAGAAAACACTAGAAACATTGAATAAAGCAAATTGTTTTGTCATACTAATAAGATTTAACACAGCAACGAGTTGTTGGTAATATGATTCAATTACTATCACAATATTGTAAATATAGTTATATTATATCTAGTTCAAAGGTGTTTTATTTACAGTGTTATTATTGGTGTTAATGAGAAAGAAGATGCCCTAATGAACAAAATGCATCAAGGAAATCTAAGAAATCCATTATCAAATTTAAATAAATAAAATAAATTCACGAAGAATCATGTAATTAATAAAAGTAATTGAATTTTTAAGCCAATAAGTAAATACCAAATGGTCAATTTTATTAAAGCATTAAGCAATTCAACAGCTCGATGTGCAGAATTATATTATGATAATTTATAACTTATGGATAAAAATTGCACACCTGTCTGTTAATCAAACTATGTAGCGTTAAAATCTTATTCGACTTATTAGGAAATTGTACATATGCAATAACGTATAATCTATTTAAAAATGAATGTTTGTTTGTATGTCCTTCATAGAATCGTAAACTACGCATTTGATCATGTGATAATCTTTAGCAAAGTTGTTGTGCATGAGCCCACGAAGGTTTCTGAGTTGGTACGACCAATTTTCGACAGATGGCGCGACTGTCATTCCAATGAATTTCATATATTGCCGTGACAGTTCATGCTGAATTGAATTGAAATTGTGTAATGTCTTTCCTTCAAATTTATTTTAGTTGGTGGCGTAGCAAAGCGCGCAGGGTACAGCTAGTTATATATATATTATGTTAATAACTGACAACGAGCAGACGAGCCACGTGATGGTAAGTGGTGACCGTCGCCCATGGACATCAGCAAGACCAAAGGTATCACTGATGCGTTGCCAGCCAGGAAATGAGAAGGTAAGAAAGAAAGAACTGGCTCTCAAGCCCTCAGCCGGAACAGGACGAGTCGTTTGGCGGCTGACTCAAGCAGAAGGGAGGTAACTATCCAGGCAGGCTTTACGGAAAGATAATAATACTGATAATATAATCCTTATGCGTAGCCCTACCATCAAGTACGCTGGCGTCTTATGACACCCTGTTCTGCCAGCATGAGATTGGGGGGAATATTCTAGGTCAACCCAATACGGCCAAAATTTCGATGCTTGAATTTATAATTATCTTTATGTATGGATTTGAGGATTATATGAAATAAAATAAAGTTTTTTGGTGTTATTATTAATATTCAACGTACACTGCATTTGCAAGTTCTGTTCCTTCCAAACTCATTAATAACTACAATATTTCATTGCCTTTCTTCATATAGAATTATGAATACATATCTTAATTTTGTTTGGATATATAATAATTTTATGGACAAAATTCAAGTTGGGGTCAAATTTATCATGTAGTTTATTATACCAAATAGAAAAAATGAAATTTTATAATATTATTATTAATAAAAATATTAATAATACAATTGTTTTTAAAACTAAATGAACTTACCTCTCCTTCATGTGAGAGCCAGGTATGTTCTAGAAAATAATCATCAGTGGTGGACAATACTCACTTATGTGATGCATATACATTTTTTTTAACCTTAATATTAAGTTTACTATTGTAGGTAATAGTTTAGGTTGTCGATGACATTTAGGGTAGGTTATGAAGCTGAAAATAGGCAATGACAATTTTAGAAGAATAAAAGAAGAAGAAAATACACATTTATAACATTCTAACATGAGGTTGTTGATGGTTGTTTAGGGTAGGTTATGAAGCTGAAAATAGGCAATGACAATTTTATAAGAATAAAAGAAGAAGAAAATACACATTTATAACATTCTAACATGAGGTTGTTGATGGTTGTTTAGGGTAGGTTATGAAGCTGAAAATAGGCAATGACAATTTTAGAAGAATAAAAGAAGAAGAAAATACACATTTACAATATTCTAACATGAATACCATCACTAGAAACCTGTTTCGTCCCAAAACAGAGCATCGTCAGGGTAAGTAGACTGTTATGAGTGCTAGCCACAAAGTCTATATCATCATACATTGTGCTCGCGGATTGTTACAAAGTATAGTGTAGTTTAATATTCATTTAATAACAATTGCTCTTCGCAAAGTAACGCTCGATACTATAAAATATATACAGACTCAGTAATTATTAATTTATTGTTGGAGAGACATCGGTGATTTGTAACAAAATATTCCTACGGATATTCTGGGTAAGCTTGACAATTTTATTGTGTGCGAATAATGTGTAAAAATGTTGAATAAAATGACGTATTTTACATATACTTATTCCATCCATCCACAAATACTTTAGTTCTACACAGTTTTTTGATATCACTTTATTGTGGCACTCTTTTGTATTTGTGGTGGAAAATAAACGATTATTATTATTATTATTATATCATGTTAACTAACTTACGCGTTGGATAGTTTTTACGTTTGATCCTAAACTTATATTATACATATTATCCATTTTTACTGTATCGAGTACTCACGATTTTTGTGTTTTTATCGTTATTTCCATCCAATTACATTACTCCCACATAACCCAATTACGGGGAGTCTCGCCGTGACTATGATCCATGTAATTGAGTTGAAATATTGGTAAAAATCACAAAAATAGCGTGAACCCGGTAAAGTAAAAATGTTTTCAGTGGTTCTATATAATTTTATGGTTATTGGATTGCGAATTTAGATTTTACTCTCAGTGATAGGTGCTTATGTGTCAATCTTCCAAATCGTTAGAAATAATTCTAAATAGATTTGGATAATATTTTTTAACATACGACGACATGTACAATTGATGCGATTGCTTGTGATCGTGTTACTATGACCAAGTTGATAAAACTTTACGTAATATATTTGAGTTTTCTATGGTAATTCATACCATAATAAGCTCGATATGTAACGATGTGACTAACTCATTAACAAGTTAAATATTTTTATGTCGATTACTACTGAGATAATATTGTCATCTCAGCCCGGCAGACATTTACATGACAAATTGGATATTTGGTTGCATATGACGTGATGATTATGTGTGTCGGAGTCACGGCTGTATGCTGGAATGTGATTGTTTGTGTTAAAACATTTTCTACGCTTTGTATTCAGTGAACAAATTCATATATGTTTATTTTTTACGTAAATAATTGTAATAAGAGCAGACGAGCCACCTGATAGAGTGGCCGACGTCGATGCATTTCCAGCACAAAAGAGGCATCACCGACGCCTTACTGGTTAACCAGTTTGCTGTTAATTATTTATCAGTCACATAAATTACAGCCTAGGTGAGGTTGCGCGCGAAGACAATCAATTCTGTTCAGTAACGTGCACCACGAGTAGAATATGTTAGCTTACAAGTTTGGAACAAGTCCGTTGTACATGAAAATATATGACGATACTGTAACCCTTTGCGAACCTTTTAATTTAATTTTCATATAATGTCGGTACTTTAAATAATTTTAAATGTACTAATTATTAAAAACAGATGATAATTACATAAATTTGCCCGATTATAATTATATAATATTTTGTTTTAATATTAAGTTTTTTGTTTCCTTTATTTTTAATGTGTTTTTTCTTTAGTATATTTTTCTTATTTTGTTTGTAGGATTTCAGGTAGTGTGTCAAAATTATTAATAAGTTTTTCTTTTCTTCTTTCATTCTGAT
Organism: Megathymus violae; assembly: GCA_003671415.1. NCBI lineage: Eukaryota > Metazoa > Arthropoda > Insecta > Lepidoptera > Hesperiidae > Megathymus > Megathymus violae. Next base: position 46,999 of record PDGT01000125.1, read on the forward strand.
ACAGTGACAGGTGTTACTAGGAAATATTATATCTACACTAATAGTAAAACTGTAAGGGGGTGAAATATATACTTAAAATATTTTTGAAAAAATTTAATATGGATAGACTTTGTTATCGATGTAGAGGTCAAAACATATTTTTGTAAATGTTTCGTCTGTCTCTCTGTTAGTGCAAGTATAACACATAAACCATTAAACAGATTTAGATGATGCTGTGGGATATTTGACGCTCATAATAAGGTAAGATAATTTAATATGGTTTTTTGAAAGCGAAGCGAGAACAGCTTATGAGTTTATTAAAACAGTAATTAAAATTTAATTAATTACGATTACTCAGTGAAAACGTGGGTTTTTTAGTTTTCACTTAACTTTTCGGAAAATTATAATTTCAAACAGTATAAAAAGCAGAGCGGGGAAACCGCATTATTTATAGCTTGCCCTACTTAGTACATGTTAGCCACCTTTTAAATAGCAGGTGGCAAAAAATACCCACAAACACTAAGCAACCGAGTAAACAAACAACACAAACTAATTGTTCTCTGGCCTCTGTTGCGTAAATGAGCAGAAAATTATAAAAGCAATGCAATTAGGGCGCGCTAGAAAAATCAAATTAAACCTCTAATGAATGAACATCGCCCATGACTTGGTTCTCTGTTTTCCATAGAGTAAACTAATAATGCAGAGTGAAACATACTTGTACTTTCGTTAGTTGCTAGCGCACTTATTAGTAAGAGTGTGAGACGTATTTATTGTATCGGCAAATTTATCAGATGAGAAAAAAGCAATTGCAATTTAAATTTTATTTAAATGTGACAATTCCAAAATGTATAAATTACAATAAATATCTACTTCTTCAAGAATGTACTTACTGGTCAGTAATGTTTGTATCGCTCTCTGGTCATTTCTTGATCTGTCCTCTGCTCAGCTCCGCGCACCTCAACTCAACTCACCTCAATTCGTAACCAATTTCTAGAAAATTCGTGATAGACCGTTGCAGATGTTAGGAATGCAGTCCACTTAATAAAATTGACCATTTTACAGAAGCTGAAAGGCACGCCCGTTTGGTTTTTAAACATGGTGTTATTTGAATTAGCAATTAAGTAGTAACAAAGAAAGCAGCAGGGCAAATGGGAATAATATTGAACTATCTTTCAAAACTATACTTGATATCTGTCAATGATCTTAAATAGATCCTCAGACAGCTCTGTTAGAAGTCTGTAGATGGATTGTCATCCCCAGTTAATGACATATCACCCATACAAAATTTATAGACATTATGGTACTGACATAAATATGTATGTATATATATTTTGTGTGGGTATCGCATCGCTGTTCATTTTGAACACAGCTATAAGAATGAACTCGTATCTAACTGTTGGTAGTCTCTGATTTTATATACCCTATGGTATCCCGTCGCATAGTTTGTCGCTGCCGCTTCCGCTCGGTCGCGGATATTGCGGAGCAGCTTAGCTAAGAATTTTATTCTGGGTTAACTCTTATATCCAGTACATTTTGTGTTATAAGAAACTTGCGTTACTTACCGTTCAAATTTTCAATTCTGTCGCTTTCTTCCTGTGTTACTTTACGCGTTCATTCCTTAAGGTTGTTGTTAATATTTTTATTTAACATAAAAATAAGTTAAATCTCGAAATAATCCCACCTGATGGTAAGTGGTGATGAAGTTTAAGATGTTGAACGCATTAACCTTTAAAGCCTATTCAGTCTCTGAACTGATAAATAATTATCAATTAGATAATTTATTATACGTTTCCATATTATGTATTTTCCATAATATATGTGTGTACTCTTTCAAGTATTTCCGGGGTTATTTGGTTTTCCGAAACTGCCGTTATCTGTCATCTTGACAACGGTGCTTTGGTGAATTTGCTAATATTCTTCATGTTCTTCATCAGTCATTTATAATCTTGTTGTAAACGTATAAATTAGTCATCATTATTACAACGAATAATTGTTCCACTGCTGGACTCGGTTTTCTTCTCATAATAAGAGGGGTTGAGGCCATAGCGCCACCTCTGCCAAGTGTATTTTTACCGATTTAACCCACCTTTGAGAATATTATGAAGTACTGTCAAATTTACAGGTTTCTTTACGATTTTTCCCTTCATCAAAGTAAGTTAAATGCAGAATTCAAACTCGGGTGTGAATTCAAACGGACTGCGGCGTTAAAACCACTAAGCTAGCATTACTGATTACTGATTTTCGAGGGCATACTGCAACTCATTTAGTATTGTACTAAGCAGATTATTATTTTTTATGTTCATAGCCGAGAAATGAGCAGACGAGTCACCTGATGGTAAGTGGTCACCGTCTCCCATAGACATCAGCGACACCAAAGGCATCAGTAATGCATTGTCGGCCAGGAAATTAGAAGAAGGTAAGAAAGAAAGTACTGGCTGTCAAGCCCCCAACCGGAATAAGACGAGTCGTTTGGCGGCTGACTCGAGCAGGAGGGTGGTAGCTAGCCAGGCAGGCTTCACGGAAAGACAATAACACCAGTAATAATATTAATGATTTAATAATCATACTTATAATCCTTACACGAAGCCCTCCCACCAAGCAGGCTGGCTTCTGTCGTCTCTTACGACACCCTGTGCTGTCAGCATAGCATTGCGGGGAAAATTCTAAGCCGCCCCAATACAATATTTGTTTTCTTTTTCTTTCTCATGTAAAAAAAATCCTATGCAAGGGTGACGTACGAATGTAGCCGAGTTAGTGGCTGCGCTGTAACAGTCTTGAGCGTCTGCGTTCGGTTCAGGGTAAAAATGAAATGAACTGTTAATTTGAAATACAAATTTTATTTAGATGCACAGTGGCAGTAACTCCCGATGTAGGGCAGTGTATTAACAAACACGTATTCCCTAGTATCCGTTTAGGAATTAACTCCACACATTCAACGGCCTCGGGACCCAGCTTGAAACACTGCATCCTAAGCACAGTGTCTAAGAATTGATGATTCTAAATTTGTACTGTAGACGTCAAGCACATACTTTTCTGTTTAATTTTGGTTCGGATGCTGTACGTATGTACAACAATGTATACTGTTTTAGTTGCAATACAAAGTGTTGTTGCAAGTACTGTTGTATTAATGTTAATGAGGTTTGTAATTAGCGATCAGCAGTTACAGCGATTATTTCCAGATAGTAGTTAAAAATCGTCATACTTGTTGTTAGTGCAACTTAATAACAATAAATAATAAAATCAGTTTATTGCCACCAAAGTAAGTAACGAGTTTACAAATATGAAATACAGATAAAAAATAAAAAATAAGACAAGTATCTTGTAGCATATGGCCACTTACAAAGTAGAAGTGCTTGTTAAGAGTGTCATGATGTGTTGCTATTCTGTGATGGATTCGAGAATAAAATGGAGGAAGGATAAATACGCCTTTGAATATATATCCTAAATAAGCCCTAAACTAGGACTATTACACATCTGAAGCAATGGGTGCTGGCTCAGTCGTTGGTTACTCGAGACTGAGGTGCTGGGAAGCACTGGTTTTCAGCCAGTCTCTTCTCCCTAAGATGTTGTATGAGAGATGCAATGGGCTGTAATTCAGCCGCCAGGCCTTAAAAAATCTCTATTAGAGTATAAGTGTTCCTGATGTAATAAAAATGTTTACAAGTGTGGTATGATATCTTGCCCTATGAATACCCCGATGACGTGTTGCCTTGTGTGAGCCTGTCAATAAACTCACTAAGGTTATATTAATGTTTTACTAAAATGGCATCATAGTCTTTTAGCATCTACAATATCTACTATATAAATGTACAATGTCTGTCTGCCTATACTTTTTTTTTGTCAAATTTCATGATAAATATTCGTTTTATGACTTACTGACATCAATTTTGAAAATTATTGTCTATCTGTCTGTATGTCCCGCTACAACTGAAGTACGATTTGATCAATTAAATGAAAATTGGTATATAGTGAGTACCTACACGTCATTGCGCAGATGATAGGCTTTATAAAATACCAGTAAACCATTTCATGTCTAATCAAGGCCAAAAACATAAAATTTTGAATAATCATGTATACATATATAATTAATTGTTAAATCCAAACAAAGTCGAAGAGGGTCGCTCGTCTAAAATAATAATGGATTTATTTCTTACATCTTCAACTGAATGATTTCTTTAGAAAATACAGTATAGAAAATTGCACTCAGAAAATTTTAAAATAAGCTATCCACTTACATTTTATAGAGAACTTCTTAGGAAAAATGTTTAGAATGTCAACATGGACCGGGCTGCAAACAGTTTCAAATCCCTTGCAGTCTCCCTAAAGCCACGTTCTTTGTGACTAGATCGTTGTAAAACATCATATAATAATATGATTCTGTTGCAAAACGGATTATTTCATTGAAATTGGGTTCTTTGAGTATATTACTTGACTGTATTTAAAACTACTTACTTAACTATATCATAAATTTCAATCGAAAACAAAATCTCTGTACGCTTCTTCTTTTGATATTATAGTTACTTCTGCTAACTATTCTAGAAATAAATTTGTATTCTGTTATATATTTTGTCAAGGTTCAGACATTTTATGATTTTTTTTTGCCGACAAGATATTTATTTTTCAGATTACAATCTTTATAGGATCATTTTGACACAAACTACTGTGAGCAGAGCGCAAAAAACTTCACAAACATTACGAAATCCCAGAAAATAATGGGAAATATTTCAAATGTAAATTGAAAATGTGCTTATTTTCGTTTATCCGTGGAATAGGATATAGAAATATATTTATTTCTGAGCTTTATGTCCGTTTTCTTCTGAGACGCTTTGCAGTCGTGTAGTTAAAAAAATCTTTAAAAATGTTAAGGTAAAAAATGTTCATTGCAGTTGAGCTCGCTGTAAGCTCACACCACAACCTCGAGAGAAAGACGATAAACAATGTTAAAAATAATGAAATAAAATATACTGCTACACCGCGTAGTTTTGTTAAATTCGCAATTTATGATGCTCCAAAACTAACGTGGAGTTCTCGGTGGCGCAATTAACGATGCAAATGTTTCGCGGGGAGAAAGCTGCTCAGAATTTCATAAATACATATGGTAATTGAGTTTAGGAACACGAAAAACATCACAGAATGGGAATTAAACCACAACTCGTTAAGATTTTGACGAAGGCGCGGAGTTTGTCGTACTTTAAACACGACTTGTGTGGTTAAGGCGACAAGCACACTTCACATCTCAAGGATGTAAATGGTAAAAAAATCCTTGTAATCGCTGGTGACTCTTCAGTTATTATTTTTTTAATGCAGGTAGTGTTGCTGCCGTAACGGATAGAATGGTTAAATCAACTATGCAATACAATGTCGGAAGCAGCAATCACTTATTACAATCATTTTGTTACAATATTAAGTTTAAGATTAGAGGGACATTTATTTAGGTTATGTGTTATCATTAGATTCAGAATTTTCCTTTTATTGCATCATACATTTGCAGTATCATAGTCTCAATCATCGTGATTGAGATATTGAAATTAAAAATGATAAAGGTTGTGTTTGGTGACTATTAGAAATATCATTGTATATTTATTAGAAGTAACATAATAAGTGTTATTTTGTACCTCGGTTAACTTTTATCTTTCATTTGACTCTATCGGTTTAGTACTTATCCGGTTTCTCATATTTACTTCATTTATTTTTATATATTTACCCTACGTGTTACAACCATTTCTTTTCTCTTCTTTCATACTACTCCTGTAACGTATTTACAATTTATTGAGATTAAATGTTTGTGTGGAAGGAAGAATTAAATAATTACAATGTGCGCAGAGCCCTGAGTTTAAGCGTCTTCGTTAGTATTTTATCCTGTGTTTATTTATGTGTGTATTGTAAAGCCGAGGCGGTTCGTTCCAAAAGTTGAGAGGCCTCAAACTTTGAAGATCACATCAGCTGTATTACGTTTCGTTAGAGCACTTAAACGCACTTTCACCTCCGCGATAACCATATTATACAAGTATCTAGTTTCACAAACGCACCATTATCTAGCTTAGTATTTATATTTGTATTTGTATCTGTACCCGTATTCGTATCCGTATCCGTGTCCGTATCCGTATCCACATCTGTATCTATATTTATATTTATACTTTTGCCATTGTTGTTGCTAGTATACGTTCAAAAACCCACATCATCCGCAACTTTTGCACCTGTTAGATTGATAGTATACTTTGGAGCACTAAAAATTGTCAGCCAATCTTTAAATGTTCTGCAAAGACATATTGAGAATACAAAAATGCGGTAACCACACATTTGCAATCTCTTATATTAGATACGAGGACACAATCATTGTTACGTTCGTAAAATGCATACACATGCACACCAAAACATTTACATGAATGTACATAACCTATTTTTTTTAATCTTAAAACGGATGAGTGGAGCCTTCTAACACCGGCACTTTATGTTTAAAAGGAGGTTCTGGCCATTTACAAGCGTTGCCACAAAAGTATGATGAAGCAATAAAGAATTATTAATATTATTATGGTATTGTTATCGGACACTTCAGTACTACTAATACCTGATGTGATCATATTACACAGGTGCGTCTTTTACACATTTTCGTATATTGGCGCCGAATATCGCCGTCCGTAACGATAATATAGAATGGATATTAAGCGTATTACACTGATTTTTCAGTTTTATTTTCTGTTACCGAACTGATAACTTTAGATATGAAGGGTAGATTAGCTTTGACCTAATGCCATTTATTTACTTGACTGCTGATTTTGCCGTGAAACAAGAGGCTTTGATCTTGTGCTTATGAGTAAAGAGTGTCGATGATAATAATAAAATACTAGAGCATCTCGGCTCTTAAGAATAAAAATGTTTAAAAAGGTATGGATCAACGACTTTACCCAATAATCTATACATATAATAAAATTCTAACTGATAGCTTTATGTAAATTAAGGATATATGACATAAACTACTATTAGGGGCATTTATGAACGCAACAGAACCCAAAGCAATATTTGTTAAGAATTTTTGTCTGTTTGTCTGTGCCTTTGTTCGCGCTGATCTCAGACTACGGCTAATCCGATTTCGTTACAGTTTTTACTAATGTGTTGCAGTGAGCGTCACTTAATAACTTAAAGTTTGTTTTGTTAACAGGACAGTAAATAAAATTTGACTTCCTGGCTGCGGCTATTATAATAAATTAATATTTTTTTCTAATTTATGGAACTAAAAGGGCTCATTCCTAATGTAATATTCATGCTTTTTATAGGCGTAAGGTTCAGTTTTTCTGAAGCGATGCGAGGCCGGAATGCTAGTTATATGTATGATAAACCTCTGGATTTCTCTACTAATATAAATGTGTGTACCTACCAAGGAAGCATTAGTAAACCTAGCTAAAATCATCTATCTGTTACAAATGTCGCTTGTTTCCTCTTTTAGATTCGAGACGTGAGGATTTCAGAATAAAAATACTTCCAGAGCGGATAGAGCTCAGAGCATTTGCAGAAACGTCGGAGGGATCTCCGTATTGACAGTCTTGGAATTGTTCGACTGCACCTGGCGCGGCTTTTTAAACGATTCTCAGACAACAGCTGGCCAAGTTGAAAAATTATTGATTATTGAAACATAGTAAATATTTCTTTAAATCTTCCAGCGGAGATTCACATTGAAAGCCCTGGAGTGTTTAAGTGCCCTGACCACGGGAAGTGTAAAAATATAAATAAACCTTTTGGACACAAAAAAAAGTAGAAGCTCGGGTCACCAAATAAATCAAATAATCTATAAAATATTGCACATTCAATCTATTTGTAATAACAACATTTATTTTACGACATTCTTGTACATTTAGTTATGAGCTATAAAATAGTTGTTATTGAAGTTACAACATGAAGTCAATACACTTGAGAATATTTGTAGTTGCTTATATTTCTTTACAAGTTAAAGTGCTTACGAAAATTCATTATCATACGGTCACTGTCGGACAAACCAGATCTACGGTGCATGTTCCTAGAGGTGATACCTGAATAATGTTAAATTTGTTCAATATTATAGGACTATCACTAGCAATAACAATACTGTTATTCATGGATTACCCAGTAAATTACACTTGTAAAATAAAACGCCTAAAATATATTCTAATCAGCAATATTTAAAAAAAATTGTGATGTGCACAGGATTCGAACTCGAGTCTTCCTTTCGGCAGACCGACGTTCAAACCAGTAAGCTATCTCTGCTGTTGAGAGCTGGAAGCAGCATTGAAATGTACCTAATTTAATATATATATAATTGATTTTATTAAATGTAAAACTAGTAGTTAGGACATTTATTTAAATGTCCTAACTTATTTAAATATCCGCATCAACAAGATGGAAAACTTTTGTCATGATAGTGTTTAATATTTAATTTTCGCACAAACAAACGACAGACGGTCCCTTCAATTTTGTTTAACACATTTTTGTTTGTTAATTATGTCGTGATCCATGGACTTGCAACTATTTTGTATTTCTCTACGAAGGTATTTGGGTCAGCTCGTTCCATTTCATTTATCAACAGAAAAAACCATGATCCGCTTTATACTTTTTATACATTATTTATACATCGTTATCATTCAAACCGTTGAATTAACTGAACTGAACCTTTTTTCTTTCATCTTTTTTCCAGTGATAGACAAAACATGCCTCCTTAACCCCGATGTCGGACCATGTCGCAGCGAGATTCCTATGTACTACTACAACCCAAGCAAGAGAGACTGTTCCGTGTTCCATTGGGGTGGATGCCAAGGGAATGGCAATAGGTTCGACACTAGGACAGAATGCCTTGAAAGTTGCTGGAGTAAGCCAAATGAGCTGAGTAAGTCGATCGATGTTTCTTTGTTATTAGAAGACAAATAATCAAACGGACCATTTGATTAACATTGCGTCGGTGTTCCCACCTATTACGACATGCGAGTCTCCCAGAAGTGAGTGAACAGTCTTTTATAATTTAGTGTGTTTCGTAACACCAAAGATATCATCTACGCTTTAGCGTTCAAGAAGAACGCGGAGAATCTGCTTATTAATGGTTCTTCGCCATTGCAAAATAAAGATGTAAAATCTTTTCACGCTTCATTTTAAATTAGGGTAGTATATAGTTAGTTAGGCAAAAAATCCTACCGTGCCATGTGTCAGGATTAAGACAGGAGGTGTAAGACGCAGTACATTGACCTCTAACAAAAAGTTCAGCTGGTTGCACAGCTAGCAGGGGAGATTGAACTAGAGAATGGGTTTAAGTTGTCATACCCCAATTAGTTTTGATATAAGCACAATTAAAATTATCATTTGCTATAAATAATGTTTATACGATACCAGATTTTGACCTACCCACCTCGACCTCATAAATTCGGTAACTAAAAGAGGAGGGTGATTGGACAACAAAAGTTAATTATCTTTCATTCATGGTTGTTTCACACTGTTTCCCAATCACTGTTTCACTATATGGACAGGTACCCCAAAGTAGGCTTAGCATTTTTCTATTTGTTTACGAAAGTTAAGTTTGGCAGATTTAAGTTCCTTTGTTGTAAACTATCATAACATTATCATTTCCACAGAAGTTCGTCCAAGATTTTGCAAGCTGAGTTTCGACTACGGGTATTGTTTTGGAGATCTAAAGAGGTGGTATTACGATCACGTGTGGAAGACGTGCAAGGAAACCATTTACTCTGGATGTGGGGGCAATAAAAACAACTTTTACGGCTTAGAACAGGTTCGAAGTTAATTTTACTACGCATTTAATGATTTATGTAGGGTAATATTTCGATCCAAGAAACGGTGGATGGATTTTATTAGGAGTGATATGAATGAGGTGGGAGTGGACAAAAGTATGACAGGAAAGCGCGACGAATGGAAGGAAAAGACATACTGCGTCGACCCCAGACAATGTGATAAGGTAAGGCACATGATAATAGTGCAATATTTCTTTATTTAGATATTAATGATCATGCATTTTACGAGACAAGTACCTAACCATTACTGGTCGAGTCTGGGAAAAGTTCTGCAGATGGTGTTAATGGCCAACCTGGATATTGGCTAGATGTCTGCGTTACATACGCACTTATTACACATACATTGAGCTTAATGTTAAAAGTCTTAGCCGTTTGAGAGCTAATAATGGCAAATCATCTCTATTTATCCTTACAACTGGTGAAAAGTATTTAATATACCTTTCAAGAGACAAAATCGCTCATAATCGCATGGTTATCAAATACACATCCAAATCTTTATGATATTCTACTTGGTTAACTTCGCTAAACTTCATATGCGATGCGAACAATGCGAGCTCTATTAATATTCACAACGTAAAAGGTAAAGATCACAATCCTTTTTACTACCTAAACGCGAATTGAATTGATTAAACTATGCACACCATTGATAACATTGCGGAGAAAGTTAATTTGCAGTGTTTTAAAAAAACAAATTATTAAGTATTTTACTATTCACTAAGTAAAATATATCAGTGCTTCACTAAAAAAAGTGATAATTATTTTTAATGCTATGGGCATTATGTTTTACAACTTTTTAACTTTAAAAAATTTGAAACGCTTCCAGTATCGAACCGGCATGCGTTCTCATGTTTGATCAACATTCAAACGGCTAGCACTACGTATAGTAATGGTATATAATTATAAGCATTAATTTACTATTAACAATTCTTCGTTTTCTAGTGCGAATCTGTATGCCGTTTTGGAAACGGTAGAATTCAAAGTGCAGCAGCCAACAAAGACAACTTGCACAAGGTGCTCATTATAAACCCAGAAGGCACTATTTCCAAAAGAGGAAAACACCAATCCACTATACAAGTTATTACAAAGAAAATTGGGAGATAATATAATAGTATTGTTTACTTTTATTTTATGAAACGATATTTTAATGCAGGTTGTAGAGCGAGGCAACTATAAGATTTAATTTATAGGTAAATATTAGGGGATAAACGAAATTTTCAGGTCCGTCCATGCAACACTTATAATTTTTGACCAAGATGTAGAGTTTATACATTTCATACTTGTATAGTCAGTTCTTGTAATGTTAGGGACTTGACTCTATATGAAATCTGATAACTTTTTAACTGATACTTTTATAAGCTTGTGAGTCTTGGCAACCTATTTGATATGACATGTTTTTGAATGTGTTTATATTAATTTCTGATTTTGTTTAGCATATTACATTTATTTTTGTCTATCTTTCTAACAATTTGTAATTTTTGTAATTTTGAGTTTTTTTATAACCTTCATATTTTTATGGTTTTACTTAATTACGTTACATTAAAATTTTGATCTGGTTTAGTACTTTATGTTACACACGTTAATTGTAGGAATTTGTATATATAACTATTGAAATGGTTAAAATTTTTTTCAGTATTTTTTTTTTACTTCATTGTTGCTGTCACTATGTTCCTCCGTTGTTACTTCTTCTCATAAACATTGTTTTTATTATTTAAAAGTAAGTTTATATTGCATTCAAGTTTCAATTGTACTATTTATATTCCACACATTTTATCCACCATCGATTCATTCAAGCACCTCTTTATGAATTATTTTCTTTCTTCAAGTTTCCCGATTTCATATTTCCACTCCCTTCAACCAGTACGTGAACCATTATAATTTTAATAACGAAAGTTATTCGTTATAACGACGCCCGTTTAATCGTTTCTGACATGTTTGCATAAAGAACGTCCACACTAAAAATAAAATTGAAATTAGAAATGAATTTTCGCTTATGGCAACAGGCAAAGTTTTCCTGTACAAATGTGCTCCTTTTTATTTTTCTCGAATGGAGGTATTCTTATGGACACATATTTTAACCAAAATTTTAATATGTAGCATATATGTGTGTACAGGATTTTTTAAAATTAAATATTAAAATATTTTTGAGTCAATTGCGAAAGGACAATGACTTGAATTTTATGTATGTTTAGAAAATTTGAAGAAAAAAATTTAACAAATACATTACGTACCACCCATTTGAAACTGTGTTCATAAGGTTGAATATGTAACTAGGACACACGTCCGGGTGCATAAACCTAGAATGAAACAGCAGACCTTGACAAAAGCAATACAGCATCTCTGGTAAAGGAATGTCCTCTGGTAGAATCTTTTTTTCGTATAGAATCGTCGAATAGACCTGAAAGTATATAAGTTGTACGTATTTATTTTAAAATTCCGTCTGCACCCAATTATGTAAGACCTACAAGTAAAATTTTAAAATGTTTAATGGCATTTAAAATAGCTTTCTAGAGTTACTCCTTGTCTACATTTACGAATCAAACAAAAAAAAGTTGTTCCTTATTTTAAATTTGTTTGTTCTGGTAAAAAAAGCGATGTCTTCGGAAGTGAACATAATTTCAACAATTCCATTAATATCCATGAGAGTCATCCAAGTATCTGTTTTGCACTAAAAAAATAAAGTCCAGAGAAATGATCGTCTAAGCCCAAGTAACTCGTTTAAAAACTTAAATTGTCTTGCAAGAGTTAATGAGTTTACTGAGTTTCTTATACTCCTTTTAGCGCAAACGCATTTCACGGCTCCTTTTGCATTTTAATTTATTTTCTCTATAAGAAAATTAGCTTGGCCTTTGTGTTCATCTTAGTTACAAAAAGAGAAATAATATGCTCTTTTCTATCTTATTAAATGTCACATATCCAGCTTAGTAATTCTAATAGAGAGGTACTTCTCCTTGTGTTCTTTTTTGCAAAAGAAACTTTTTTTATTGATAAATAATATGTCAAAAATTCTGGAGATACAAAGATTATATGTTAATTGATAATAAATTTTATGTCATATATTTTGCGCAAATATTTCAACCCAGCATGGGTTGTGTTTACGGCTACATTGCGTACTACTGCGTATACTGATATTATACTAAGAGCAACGTTAAAATCATGATATAAAGCTTCTCAAGTAATATTTGGTATACACATTTAAAACTGATTTTAAACACAGAATATAGTATAACTAGAAGAAATTGTAACTTATTAATTTGCAATGAATACCTTAAATGCTCCAGTCAGTGATGCTATCGCAAACCCGAGAGTAGGTTTGAAAAGGAACGATAAACCAGCGATATATCCGGCCGGCAACGCATACAATGCTGAGTCATAACCATTCTTATTACACAAGTAACACACTATAGCCTATAATATAAAACAAATGGTTAAAATCAATAAATTTACGTAAAAAAGGTTCAGTTCGATGTATTTCGAATATCTTTGCATTACTTTGGATATGGAACAATAAATGGAATGAAATTTTAATAGTCATGGTCAAATCTCACTTCGTCTACTAAATCAGACTACATTTAACTCATGGGGAACGGTTACGGTTAGATGAAAACTTTTTTTTTTCAAATTTTCTTATCCAAAGATAACAGCACGTAAAGTGCACCCTTGAATTTGCAGAAATGATTTTTAGTTTTTTAATTTGAGTGTTAAGAAACATAGATGTCAATAACTACATAAAATTCATTTACGATTTCCTGTGTGGAAGTTGTATGTACAACTAGGTTTTTCTGTAAACTATTGGTGCGTCTGTATTTTTCTGTTTTGTTTTCTTATTAGCCTTCAACGTTTATATTTCATTTATTGACGGTAAAGTTCCTTACAAACCATCCTGATCTCTTGTTGGAGATCACTTAGCTTTGTACCACTCAGCTTAATCCCGTATATAGTGGTAGGGTAAATATTATGATAACAATATCGTAAAGCCAATAAAATTCAGGTACTACGTTTCTTTCTTCACCTGCTCCGTTAACAGGTCAGTGACGGCCTTGTGACCATTTATTATCTCATGACTCCGTTTGCTAGTTTTTTCAATATTCATATAAAAACAGATTCAAGTTTCTTTCACTTAACTCTGTATAACTGTATTCGAAGTTTTTCTTCAGACTAACATTATCTTAAAGACGTTAACCTACTATAAATCTAAAGCATTCAACAAATCGTACTCTGTAAATACCAATATAGCTGCCGAAGAAGAGCCCCATGTTAAAGTGTTTGCTGCGGATGCTCATTAAAGCTCTCATGGGATTACTGAGTTTTGGCAGTAACACCCTCGCGAATGTCAAAGCTAAACCAAGACCGAAATACGCCATGCTTCCCTGAAAAAAATAAATTGTTATATATTTCAACACTTTTCAATATTTACTAGTAAGTTCAAAGACCTATACATATGTTGGTCCGATCAGATTCTAACATTTCTTGGTATCATCACTTAGATCCAAATAGCATGAGGTTGTGAAGAAGCTCAAACGTGGTTACGACACTCGAAACTGAGAATAACGGCTTCTGTTGATCGTAATTGATCGATCGACTGAAGCAACCGCAGGCGGGAACGAGAAATAGATGTGTCTGCCAGTGGTAAAGTTTCTTCAAAGTTTTTGTACTTCGGTAGGGCATATTAAAACATCGGCCTCGATTATCTCCAGAGTGCAGGCGTTGAGCCATTTCAGAGGCGTCCGGGCCGTATGTAAGTATTCGAAACTTGGGGCTTTCACTAATTCCTCCCAGCAATTTGTATTGGAGCAGCGTGGTGGAGTATGCATTAAGTCTCGTCAATCACGAAGGTAGACTAATGCCCTGCTGTGCTAATCGGTTGCAGCTAACTATTCTCGCGTGCAACTAAGTCGTCTCACCGTATCTTTGCGAAGAAAAATATATAAGTACCTTCATGATATATTTCCAGCAACGACCCTCATGCGGACATATGGTTTTTGACTCATCTGTTTTTCGTCTCACTTTTTCTGGTGAATAAATCCTAGAAAATAAATGCTACAGTATTGAAAAGATCACATATTACAAAATATATAAGTATCGATGCCCTGGCAAGGCATCGCAATACTAGAGGCGACGGGTAGATTCTTTAATAGCTGGATATTTTTATTTATTTCTATAAGCTTAAGTTGATCTTAGCAATTTAAAATAAAGGTTAAGGTACATTCGGTGAACGGAAGTATTTCTATTGAATATCACTTGTTTCGATGAAGGAAAATATCATGGGGAAATCTCAGCACGCAGGAAAATGTCACGCATACTTGAGAGTACACCATAATGTTTTCAAAGGTTTTTTAAAGTCTGTCAATCCGCACTTGGCCAGCGTACCGAACCTTAACCGCTCTAACTGTAAGAGAAGACAGGAGTTCAACAGTGGGACAGTTACGGGGTGTAATGATGACGTATGTAATTCTAAATATCTAAACGAATAGGTGTTAGCGGTTCCATCGATTCTTGAGTACAACCCAACTAGCTCGTAGTGCATGCTGGATCAACGTAGAGGGAACAGCGCCAGTTTTCACTTGTTTCAAGTCACAGGGCACTGTATTACTCAGGATATTTCTGACCGTACGCATGTGGTAAATATACCTATGTACCTAGCTAGCCACCCTCCATTTTGAATCAATCGTGAAATATTTATATTTCGGTTCCAGTAACATAATGTAATATAAAAACCAAGATTACCATGCCTTTCGGAATGGGTCGGTTATCATAAAGATATTTTTTTTTTACATAAAATAAGTTATTGCTTGACAACAATCCCACCTGATGGTATGTGGTGATGAAGTCTAAGATGGCACTAACTTATAATAACCTATTCACTCTCCTCTTGAAGACTCCCACATTGTATGTAACCGGGAACACCGACGCGGGCAGGTTATTCCAGTCCTTTGCAGTGCGCATAATAAACGAGGACGCAAACCGCGTCGTCCGTGCAAATGATATGTTCACTACGAAAGGGAGGATACCTGCCGTACGTCGAGTTGTTCGATGGAGGAACGGCGACGGGGGAATTAATTCGGACAATTCCTGCCTACACTCTCCAAAATGTACACTATAGCAGACCGAGAGGCTGGCAACCGTGCGCCTGTGCTCAAGGTTTTGCAGATTGGTTTCAACCAAATCTGGGTCACCAATGAGCCTCTCTGCACGCCTCTCCATCGAGTCCAACGCAGATAGATGACTTTTGGCAGCACCAGTCCAGGTGTGACAACAGTACTCCACACATGGTCGAACATGAGTTTTATACAGGGTTAAAAGCTGATTCGATGTGAAGTACTGCCTCACCTTCGCAAGGACCCCCAGTTTTCTTGCAGCCGCTTTAGCCTTAGACTCGATGAACCGACCAAAGTTGAGATTCGACAAAACTTCAACTTCCAACAATTAAAGACGGTCAGTGCATTCTAAGGATACATTCTGAAAAGTAGGAGCCAAGGTGAACGGGCTCTTCTTGGCGCTGAACAAACACGTGTTTTGGCGCTGTGTTTTGGTTGCGTTGCATCTCACAAGATTGGCATCGCCCCATTCGGACACTGCCCGAAGTGTCAAACTCATACGTTCCACCATGGCCTCTCTTTCGGATTGTATTTCGCCGCTGCTAGCCCGGGGTGTCGGAAAGTATGTCTCCACTACTGTACTGTCGTCTGCATACCCGTAGATACCGGGCTTGAGGAGATCATTGTATTTTGGGTTTTTGTAGTTTGTGTGTTTTGGGTGGTGATTATTTAGCATCAGATGGCTCGTCTATTCCTTTCTCGGTTGTTAATATAAAATATTTAGAAAAAAATATATATTGTTATATAACTTAAAAATAATAATGTCCAAACAAACTCATATAGTTACCCCAATATCATGGGATTTAAACTAATAATAAAATAAGACCCACCATAATAACGGTGTCCGCTTCTTCTTATCTCCCTCTAACCGTGTGAGATAGAAAAGGACAGCGCTACCGATCATGAACATGAGTGTTTGCTTCGATTTCGTCATCGATATGTACCCAGTTCTCTCACAGGTACGTATCCAGTATTCGATTACCTATATGGAAAACGACGTGTCGAATTATTGATAAGGGAAACGCTTCGATCTAGTTTGTTTTATCGACAAACAAAGATATGAAAATTTCTGGGCGGCCCTACTATTATCGTCAACTAGTAGTTTTTACGGGTCTTTGTTACCGATTTCATCACGGGTCGAATGCATAGTGACACTCACAGTGGCTGGAAAGAAAATCGATACCGTCCAGACATTGCGTCATTTCGCAAAGGTTGTCACGTGACACAAAACAATATAACAACAACATAAATAATCGCAGAGCAAGTGGTGTGTATGATTTTATATTGCTCTTACCTCCATAGCCGGCATAGCCCAGTTGATGGTGACCTTGCTGCCGAGCGAGGGGTCCCGGGTTCGAGTCCCGGCCGGGGCAGACATTTATGTGATAGATAAATGTTTGTTCACGGGTCATAGGTGTTTGTAATGTCATATTTGTGTAAGTCCATGCCACCCGCAACACAGGGAATTCTAGTATGGGGGTGTAAGTGTGTAAACATTTATTTTTTTTTCCTTTTAACATTTTCCCAAACGGAGTTACCGTACAGGAACCACGTCTCACTCGGCTCGTTTCGTAGGATTCACATACTTAGATCATCCGCATTAACGAGTTCATTGCTAGTGTTAACGTAAGCTTTACAGGATAAAGACCTTATAAAGATAAGATTATGGGTAGAGGACAAAGATTCATATAACTTGGTTTAAATTAGCGTCAACTATATGCAGCTATAGTGTGCCGCTCCACATTATATCGGATGTATGGTCTCGTGCCATCCAAACTTCGCCTAAAATAAAGCTTAAAATAATTTTACAGGTATATCCACACAAGTTGTCAAGACATTTATTTACGGCTGTGCTGGAGCGAGCTTTTCTTACTCTTCTAGCTTACACCTACCTAGTAGCTCCTACGTTAACAGAAGCGATTTATTTTATAGTACTGATAATTAATTTTAAGACAAATATTTAGAACATACCAGATTGCAAAACAAATTCACGATAAGTCCTCGTCTAGACGGCGGTTCCAAAAATATGAAAATTCCATTGATGGTGCACGGTAGATGAATATACGAATGGAACGTAAACTTGTTTCCCAGGAGCCATCTGTAAGGAAAAATAAAGAGTTTATTAGGACAGATACGATCAACTGAATGATGATGCAGGTGCTAGGCTTCTTAAAGACATATTTGATGCATGGGAGGCATCACAGAATGCTATAGGTGTTTTTTGCAATTTGTCCAAAGCATTTGATTGTGTTGAGCACGAATCATTACTTCTTAAGCTTAGGGACTATGGCGTCAAGTACAATGCTCTGAATTTAGTTGCGTCCTATTTGAAGGGTAGGGCTTAATGTGTTAGTTTAAAATCATCGGGTTCGTCAATTGTAATGGGTGTTCCACAGGGCTCTATTCTAGGTCCGTTCTTTTTTTTGGTTTATATTAACGATTTGCCTTATTTTATTAGCAAACATACGGACATTGCACTCTTTGCTGATGACACATCTTTAATATTTAAGACTGAAAGAAATAAATTAAATTTTGACGATGTTAACAGTGCTTTGTCCCATGTATCGCATTCGTTTACAATAAACAACTTAGTTTTAAATGCCAAAAAAACGAAGTGTTTAGAGTTTGCACTACCAAATGTGCCGAAGGTAGGCAAAAGCCTTAAATTACATAACGAAACATTGCGTATGGAACTATCTCCAATTTTATTAGGTGTCACCTTAGATAGTAAGCTTCAGTGGGGTGTCCACATATCGGTTCTCACAAGTAAACTTCGTAGGTCTGTCTACGCTATTAGGAAAATAAGACTGATTACTAATGTAGAGACAGCTACACTTGTTTATTTTGCCTCTTTTCATAGTCTTATGTCTTACAGTATCCTAATGTGGGGTGAATAAGCGGACATTGATTCAATATTTATATTACAGAAAAGAGCAATCAGAGCTAACAGATTAAAGTCGCGTGAGTCATTAAGAGAAAAATTTCAAGAAATAGGTGTGCTCACCGTAGCCAGTCAGTATATACATAGTAATTTAGTATTTATAAAAAAAAATACGTATAAGCAGAAAAGTGATACACACAATCATGAAACAAGAAATAGGCATAATTTGGTTACATCTTCATATCGTCTTCAAAGGGTTCAGCGTTCCTTTATGGGGCTTGGAGTTCGCTTTTACAATAAGATTCCTAAGTTAATACGGGAGTTGCCCATTGAAACTTTTAAGCGTCGCATTAATACACAAGTTATAGGCAAAGGATATTATGGTATAGATAAGTACATTAATGACAAGGATGCCTGGATATGATAGTGTCGAGACCAGTTCCGCACATGTTTAAACTTTTGTAATTACCATGTGTTGTTTAAAAGATGTGCTGAGGAGTTTCTTTCACCGTTTCTTTTCCTCATTGTTAAAGCTACTTTTCGAAACGGCGACAGAAGCAAAAAAATGTTCATAAGTGTAATTACTGAATACCTATATGATTAAATGATTTTGAATTTGAATTTGAATGGAAATTTCAAATGGCCAAATCAACTGAAAACGTTTCCTTTTTCACCTAAAGGCCTTAACCTAATAACTCGCCAGATTAATACAAAATGAAGTTATTTATCATTTTAATTGGAGCCAAATAAAATTCCACTCGCAAAGCCAGACAAACAAAATGAAACACCTGTGTAAATTTTAACGTACATGAAAGGCGAATTTCAGTTATCACAAGCGAACACGATCTCAATTAATAATATCTAGTTTCTGAAGAGAATCCTCAACAGAGTTTCAAACTACTGATACGTAAAGTAAGACACTGGGTTATTGGTCGGCGTGAAGCGAAGAGCGAGGAACAAGTACTATATTCAAGTAACTAAATAGTTAGAGCACGGAGCAATATTAGTTTTTAGCCGTAGTAATTGATCCCGATCGTGGTAAGTGTTTTCGAATTGAAAGAACTTAAAGGAAAGGTTTCAAAACGTATGCAACTCCGACTAGGTCAATGTACAATGAATAATAAGAAAACACACCTAATACAGTTTTCTACTATCATTTTAATTTAAGATGACGGTGTTTGGTGATACGTATAAAAATATAGGCTTAGAATTTGCAACACAACAATAAAACAATATGGCGATGAATGACCATTATGATGTCTAATCTCACAGAATGAAGTTATTGTTAAAATTCAATGGAAATAATTAATAGTTTACTTTGTTAATTACATAACTAGTGAATCGAAATACTTGTATTTTATTGAATTTTTTTAAATAACAATTCTGCTACGTTAGAATTTGTGACACTCACGTTAGCCTCTTAAATTTCCCATCTGTATACATTGTACTTTTCAAGTCTCTTTAATTGTAAATAGAGCCCATACTTGACTGCAAGATAAAAAAATGTATCTTTAATCTTTAAGGATACTGTATTCAACTACTTTCTCTTCAAAATAAAAAGGGTCTATCGTTTATCGTTAGATTCGGCGAGTTCTCTATCCAGAAATTAGTTTCGATCTGTGCGAGAATATCTACTTTCTATTGACTAGTTTTGTTGTATAAAATCGATAAATTTGTTATTAGAATCTGCTTTTTATGAATTACAAAACCGATAATAATTGTTAAAATCTTTTACACGGAAGCACAAAATAAGGTGAATTTAGTAATGATAGTTATTTAAGTTACACAGAAATATTATGTTTTTTATATTTTCTATTTAAAATTTTATTTTATTTCAAATTTATTCACATAAGTTTGTTATTTTACTTTTCGTCTTTTCGTTCTGGTGTATAATGTACGTATAATTTAAAGGCAACCCGAATCAGTTGAGCATAATCTGATCTTTTAGATTTTTTTATGACATTACTCGACTTACGAGCAGACGAGCCACCTGATGATACGTGATCACCATTGGCAATGGACATCGGAAACACCGAATCACCGTATCACCGAAGTATTGCCGACCGATAAAGAAGTGACGGGGACCAGCATTATTACGAGCCGACACTGAGACCGAAACGCCAATGAAACATGTCATGGTTTAGGAAGAAGGGTGCTAGTTAGCCAGCTGGTCAAAACACCCTGCAACCGTGCATGCACCTTCGGGATTAAGATGAGTGGTATGGAACCCATTAACTTCCAAATAGAGGAGAAGTTCGTTATAGTCTCGTTCGTGATTCAACAGGGAACATTGCGAGCAGAGAAATTGGCGTGGGCCCAAGGGTGGATAAAATCCTTATACTGCGAAATAATTTAAACGTTTAAGATTATTAGACGGCAAAATATAAGACGGTCCATGTCCATGGAAAGTCACCGTCACACATACATGTTAACAACAGAGCCCTCTCCGATGCGTTAAGGACCAAAGTAGAGGAAATTGCTTTGGAGTAGGTGTCGTATATCGCAACCTAGTCTTATAACAGCTTTATTTAGATTTTGAAAAGTATAGCTAGTCAGACATGAAAATAATTAGTAAAAAGGAAAATCCGGAAGACATGGGTCGAAATAGATCTCAACAACTTCCAAAAGTAAGCAATTGGCGTCAATGAATTGTCCGTTAGACAGTAGAATTCACCACGAGCAGGCAAAGATGACATGAATTCCTAGATCGATAGATACTTACACCCTGAATTTATCACAACGGTCTTTATTTTCCTTACCTGAGTATGCAGCCTAAACTAGCGCAACTGCCGCTTACGAGAGCGCCAAAAACAGTCGACCTCACGTAATTTTCTCCAGCTTTTATTAGTTCTTCTTTCTTTAGAATTTTCTTTCCTCGAGATAAGTTTTGAATCTGAAATTATAAACGTTACTGTTTGTAAATAAGATGGAAAGTTTCATTTAAATTCAAAAACTTTTTCGCACATTTGACCTAAGGTAGCAACAGGAATAGCAATACTTACACTTAGTGTTACTGTACATTACAATACCAATGTTCTAAGCGTCATTACCATTATTCATTTCCCATGAAATTTGGGAATTAATAATAGGATTCAGACAGTCCTGTATTGTCCGATTGTAAAATGAAGGAATGCAGAGGAATGCATTTTCCAAAAAAACATAGAAGGTCTATTGCTCCGTGTGGGCTTTGATCGACTACTACTACTAATCAAGCACATTATCAGAATATTAATTATACCTTTATTTATTGAAACATTGTTAAAATTTTTCACCGAACAGATTTCACGAATTACAACAATTAGTACGAAGGATAATTATTAGTACATGTGAATGGACTGGCCGACAAGCCACAGGAACAAAACAAATTTAGAAATCCGAGCACGCAGTAATCAACTTAATGAAAGCTTGTTAGGAATGTTTTTAAGTTTTATAGAGGATTCTTAGACGACTTGGCTTTCCGGATGCTAATGTAATTAGGATTAGTACATAATTAATGTCTGATACAAAATTGGACAGCAGACAGCACTTATTCACATTCTTTTTTCATAGAAAAAGACAACCAAGCAGGCTGGCCATCTAAATGGTATGTGATCAGCGCTTTAATAAGGGGATCCATCTTTTGGTCCAAAACAATTCCCCTGCTCATAGTGAACCTCGTTTAACAACAGACGATGTTGTTAGTTATTAATTCATTTGTCGGCTATTGACATGAAAAATTCCGCGACTTTTACAAAACCCGGAGACAACTAAAGTTTTTGTTTAACAGTTTGTCTTCTATCATTTATTACAGGAGAAAATTAGAATGTAGATATAGATATCTTTGTATGATAAGTGTGTGGCTAGCTATAAATAAATATCGGACTGTATTTATAGTTCGTAGTCTTTAATTACTAGTATATCGAACAAATCACCAGGTCTATAGTTACAGCAGAAACGAAGAAGAGTCATCGTAGGCACCGCCATGTTCGCTTCTAGATTTTGATTTTCAATTTCAAGGTTGACTGGCAGAGAATACTAACAGCATTTAGTCTAACTTTGTTCCATTGTTATTTGGAGCATACGAAATAAATAAGAGTGGATATAGTATACGCATAATGAAGCAGAGAAAGAAGAAAGCAAGTTAACAGACTACGGGCACGATATCGCATGACGTGTCGGTTAGCGCCTGAGCAATGGCACAGGTATCGCTTTATAATATAATTCGTTGACTTCTGTCGACCAAGCGACAGCTGACCAATCTAGCGCGGCGAGCGGCGTACGCGCAGAGTAACAGTATAGGAATCTTTTGTCCATACAAAACAAACGATCTGTCACTGTTAAACTCTGTGCCCTAAATCGATTAAGAAACTTTATACCTATTAAGATTATAATAATTTTGGTGCAAGCTCTTATTTTCCCCTTAATCGATTATGCTGATGTGTGTTTAACAAATCTTAGTGAAGATCTTCTAAATAAACTGGATCATCTTTTTAATTATTGTATCCGATTCATTTTCTGTCTTCAGAAATTCGATCATGTTTCATCATATCGTTTGCAGTTTAAATGGCTTCCAATTCGGCAACGAATACAAGCCATGATACTTTCAACTCTCTTTTCCATCTTATATGATGATCTTTCTCAAAACTACTTGAAATAAAGTTTCCAATTTCTTAGTGATACCCATGAACGGCAGCTCGCTCTTCTGAGACGCTGGCTCTCTCTATACCACTTGACCATTCTCCTAAAACCTGTCAGCAGAACTACCTTCAAAAGGAGACTTCAGATCTATTTTCAAAGTAGACATGTTTGAACAGTTATCAGCATATCTCTTACATATTTATATTTATATATATATATATATTCTTAGCAGAACGGTACTACATATATAAAAATAAGAACTTCATTAAGATCACGGGTATATTAAGTGGTGAAATTTATAAATTACAAAATAGAAAATCAAGCAGACTTTTGTAAATCAATTGTAAACAAATATAAAACGAAACAGAATTGACTATTGAAACGGGCAGAGTTTCCCCTTAACACTTTCACCACAAATATAAGTGTCTTCAGACGAGCGCTCTTCGTCTTATATAGGTGCTTGGCGGTGACTGTCCGTCATCCCCTCCTCTTAACGGATGTGACGTTACTTTGCTGCTAACAATATATATATATATATATATATATGTGTATGGTGCAAACATTAAATAAATAAATAAATATTACATTGTCGCTATCCTGACGCAATAACGAATATGAATTCATGAGTATATAAATACTTATGTATGATATAGAAAAATAGGTTATTAATAATATAATAAAACGTTTGTTTATGTATGTGTTTATTCCCCACAATCTCAAGTAAAAACATAATCTAACTAAAGTTAGTTACAGGTGTATTATAGGAATTGAGGCAAAACTCTCCAATTTAAACTTTAACTTATCAAATATAAACTCATTAAGTACTGTTAGCCTACTCCTATTCACCTCATCATGATATAGTTTTCCTATATATCTACAGATATATTAACAGTTCGTCGTTTGTGATAGTCAAAAGATTGAGTCTCATTAGTAGACGTCAAGCTTTTCCATATCTTTTTTTAACGAGAACAGCGTGAATTGCGACTGAACTTCAACTTTACTCATGAGAAAAGAATCATTGACGATAGATTTAAGCAGTAGGACCACATCAGTGTTGCTCTCTAAGTACTAACTTAAGTAACTAAGTAGTAACTTATCAAGTATATGGCTTCAACTTATTAGTGGTTCACAGCAGGGTACTATTTATCGTCATAACTAAGGAAGTTCAAAGTTTTCTTGTTGCGTCTGTCACTTAGTGGCAGTATATGTCCCTAGTGTCTAACAAACAGCTTAACGATTTCCATTTAACGATAATTACCAGGTTCAAGGGCTTAACGTGCCTCCTGAAGGATGGAAACGGTCAAAACTTTTGTGGTGGTCACAAATTAAATTACTTACCGAGCCCGAAGTCTTCTAACTCAGTCGAGTAATTATGATCGACACGAGCTATTAGGTTAAGCATTTTAACTTTAACGGTTACTCACGAATTTGTTAAACAAAATTCTATACAAAAATCGTGAGTACCCATTAGAGTTTAAATATGTAATATCGGCAATGTTACAACATTTAAATCATTTTGATTTAATAGACTTACCAAATGAATAACAAGATAGAACTTTGCGCTCCCGATGAACGAATGCTTATACGTGAGGTAGCTGGAAGTCCAGCAGCTTTGATTATACGGGTGCAAAAGATAATAACATGGCGTATTCGAGCAGGTCTGCTCAAATAGATGCTTACTAATTTCTCCCATTCTTCACTTGGTTTGTGTAGTTCTGGAATAATAAAAATAACACTATTAATCTTTCGAACATTATTGATATTTTTTTTTATCTTAACAAGCAATATTATATTACTTTGAAAGTCTTCATTGGTCTTCTAGTTCAAATCCTGAACGCACTTTTAGTTTTTACAATCATGTGTGTATTACATGAAGAAAACTACCTGAAAGCTCCGCATAATGTTCTCAAAGGTGTTTGAAGTAGGGTTCTCCGCTTTTTCCCGCATTATAATAGATATAGGTTGTAATGGGTCATGATCGTGCGGGTAGTCAAACTGAAGTAACAGCTACAGTGTAAATTAAATTATTATATTTAAAATTAATTCACTGCTTTCCAGTGTCAAATATTTTAAAATTTGAAGATAGTATAGTTGTGCTTCGAAGAAAATATAAATTTCAAGATTGTGCTTAATTTTAAAAATAATATTTCAAATTTTGTTTTGCTCAGCTGAGAGGTATACTGATAGTCAGCTGATTTGATTGCATAACTAGATACAAACCTGGCCTACCGAGTTTTGTTCCTGTTCAATAATTATTATAATATTAAAACATGGCAATCAAATGTCTTCATTGTGGTAAATTTGCGTCAGCCGATTGTGCGAAGTGCCCGACCTGCCAGGGCACATTCCATTAGCACGTTGCGAATATCAGTCCCGATGTAAGACGTGTAAATTGAAACAATCTAACCGCGCTACGTCGCAATCTAGTGGGACGGAAAGCACAAATGAGGGATCAGGGGCGTTCTTCCCGATGTTGCTATTTTTCCTGGAGTGACTAGTTTGGCGCAAGTAATTGGAAGTCTTCGAAATGAATTAATTTCTACTACTCAGGAGATGTCCAGGTTTGGGCTCGAGCTCGTGAAGTTGAATTCCATTCTGGCTGGTAATAATCATCTCACCAGCGTCGAAAAACAATTTACTTCTCTCGGCAAGAGAGTAACCCACATGGAAGCAAGAGACAAGAAAAGTTCAGTAGCTGATGCCACGGTAGTTAAAAGCTGTTTAAATAAGCGCGATCAACAAAACTTTCAAAACGATGATGAAGTATCCTACGTTGACGTGTAGACTGGAGAAAATTCACTGTACATAGTTAAATCATTAGCACAAAAGATCGATGACACATTAGATGTTAGTGACATCGTTAGTGCATAACGCGTAGGAAAACGCAGTGATGACAACTCGGGCAGCGCTGATGTGAGACTGCGCCCGCACACTATCGTCGTTCGACTTGCGTAAATGACGCCGCGCGATGAACTACTCCGGTCAGCGAGAATACGCCGAGGATCCGATACGATTGGTATCATGTCAGACTTGCAACCATTCTTTTTTAACGAACGTTTTAAATGGTTAGTTCGCAATTATTTTACAAAACGGGAAATAAAGCCCGGAACTGTGGTTGGAATTTTACGTGGACGTAACATGGATATGTCTTTGCGGGACGAGAACTGCCACAGCAGTTTTCAAAGTACTGTAGCTGTAGCTGTCACTAAAAAGCCTTTTGGCTGTCCGAAGAAATAACTATTTTGTCAAACTTCATTATCCGTTGTTTTTGTACTAAGTCAATAAGTCATACTCTTAATTTCTGTTGCTGTGTTTAAGTTTTAACAATGTTACATCGAACTAGTTATTAATGTGATAATTGGGAAAGAAAACTATGTTAGCCACGTTTGTTGCTATTACATGTTTCGTGCGGAATTTTTGATTATAAATTTAAAGACATGGTTTATAAAAACATTTACGCTAATTCTTTATTTAATCTATATCTAATTATTAAAATAATATCTTTTTTTGCCTCCTTGTATACTTACTAAGGTACATATTCGTATTATTATTTGTTATTGTAAGGTAATTGGTGGTATTATTTTCATCATAACAACTTATTAACTTAACAATTAAAGTTTCACATACACACACACATAAACGGGGTTTTTTATGCGTTATTATTGATGATACATTCAAATGTCAATTTAATTAGTATTGTTTCTGGTTTGAATTTTGGGAATTTTTTTACTTTACAATATCAAACGTAAAAATGCGAGGTGGCTCTATATAAATAAAATAAAAAGTTTAAATATATTTAAATTTAGCTTGATGCTTGACGATAGAAAAATATAGAATATTCATCAAAAGACTCACAAAATTGTAAATTTAAAGAGTTTCTTTCTTGATCATAGGTGCATTAAAATTGGTACATTTTCATACCCGACAATATATCTACCGCGAATAGCATACTAAATAATATCTCCTCGTTCGACCCACTTAACGAATGTAATATACTTGCACCCACTTCTTCATCAGAGCCACTGACATTAATTGAGCAATCACGGCCTTTTCAATTCCGCGGCTCTATTATTACTACGTATATACTTGTGTCTATGACATCAATCATGAAATAGCTTACATAGCTAAAAAGTGCCACAATATCTTCATGTTATTGTTATACATATTAATGAAATACGTACAGATAAAACCGTTTAGAATCGTATTTTCCTGTTTCGCGACCGATTTCTTTTTTGTTTCATTTGGCAGCTTTTCACGAACTTTGGCTTACCAATAAAAAACACTGTTAATTGTAATTTTAACTTTTATGTAAACACTGATATGGATGATCTTCGATTATGAGAAGGTCTTATTTAGATGTGTTTTATGTTAATAACCCATAAACAAGCAGACGATAACCAACGGTACGAGATCATCTCAACTCATGCACGTCAGTAACACTCAGATACACCGCTCACGATGAAATAAGTAAATAAATGTATTAATTACCTCTCCAACATTGCATTGACAACATGAAATATGGAAAAACATCTAGTGCATTCAACAATATTGTATTTGAAACGCGAAAAAGTTATTCGTTTTAAAAGGACCATAACATCTAACCACGCAAGTAAAGAATCTTAGCACCATGTATACTGTGTACAGTACTGTGGAATTAAACTGAATAGTGAAGGGCTTAACCAGAGGTTCCCAAACTTATTTTTCTCATAGACCACTTTCAAAATTTTACTGGTTAAGGTGGACCCCCTGCACCTACATTTCTACTATATTCCCAAAACGTGACAAAAAATGTGAAGATTAGATCTAACTATAGAAATTTGCCTTGCGGCTGCGTTCCATCCACGAATTAACAGTTTTCGAAAAAAGTGAGAATTGATTGGTTAATTAATTGATTGTGCTGTGAGTGGATGTCAAAAAAGTAAATTTGGCCAATCAAAAAGTTATTCCATTCAGCTTAACTTTTTTGACACCTACTCAGAGCACAAGGAACCAATCAATTCTCACTTATTTTATTTAAAACTCCTCATTCAGTGTAGTAAAAATGAAAAGAAAAATAATATATTTGCTTGTGTTATTTATTAAAATATGTATTATTATTACACAATTACTCAGTCGAAAATTAAACATTAATAATTTCTACAATGATCATAATTTTAATGGGATGGATGTACTTGATGGATTGACAGCAAATTATCAATATTTGGCTTTAGTTTTGTTAGGAATAACCGCAAATCTCCCCGTTCTGTGATATTCAATTTGCTCTTTTTTTGTTAAAAGGTTTGTAATGACACTAAAACTTTTTTCGACAAAATATGACGACGGAAACGCTATCAAAAGCTTTGTTGCAATTCTCCACAGTCCAGGATATTTTTCGGGTATTTCTGCCTGCAACCAAAATGTTTGATATCCTCTTTTAAATTTCACCTTCAGCTCCTCATTAGTGCTAAGTTCGAGTAGCTCCTCTTGTAATATCACATTCTCCACTTCCGTTTCATCAAATGGATTTATAACCCATGGTGGTATTTCCATCGTCAGAATATCTTCAAACCTGATTTTGAAGTCATCATGCAGGGCAATTAAATGTTGAACGTATGTGTGAATATCCTCATCAAGGCATTCTACCTGTGACAAGTTTGAAAACTGGGAAAATTCGCGCCGACTAATATTTTGCTTCATAAATTTTAATTTTCCAAGAAAAGCTGAAATTACACCTTTTGCTTTTATTAAATTGAGGCTGTCCCCTTGTAATTATAAGTTAATGTCATTAAATTTTTTGATCAAATCTGTCAAAAACGCGATGTCTGCTTTCGAATTGATCAGGTTTTCTTTTAAACCTGGATCTCTACATTCCAGAAACTCTAACACTGATTCAAAAAGTGAGTAAAATCTTGTGAAACATGCACCTTTCGACAACCAGCGTAATTCAGTATGTAAGAGCCATCGTTGGAAGTCTTCATCATTTTCATCGCACAATTGTGCAAATATACGCGTATTCAATGCATTACTTCTTATTTTGTTAACTGCATTAATCACAAATTGAAGCGATTGGTGCAATCTATCACTCAAATTTTTCGCTACTAGGTGTTGTCGGTGGATGACACAGTGAATTGCAGTTACATCTGGTATAATTCTTTTAAGATGCCTCATAAACCCACGATATCGCCCAACCATGGCAGGAGCTCCATCTGTTGCCGCAGAAATAACGGTTGTAAATGGAATCGATTTATCCTTAAAACAGTCACTCAAGACTTTAAATATTGATACACCTTTAGTGTCCGTCTCCAAAGTTTTCGCGCATAGTAGCTCTTCATGAATTTCTTCGTTCATAACAAATCGAACATGTGCCAACAATAATGCTTAATTACCAGGTAAAGTTGACTCGTCCAGTTGAATAGAAAAATGAGTTGTTTGTAGATAATTACACAAGAAACTTTCAATATTAGAGCTCATTTCATCAATTCGTCTTTGTACAGTGTTGTTACTCAAAGGAATTCTTTTGAGTATGTCAAATGAGGATTTGTGCAGAACAGTTTTTAAAACCTCTTCAATAGCGGGTAAAATTAACTATTCTCCAATGGTGTGCGGTTTTCCAGTTTTCGCTATAAGTAATGAGATATTGTAAGATGCTCTCAAGCCATCATCGTTACTTTTAGACGTTGAAGCGAACTCGCCGTGCACGCTGGGTCTCATTTCATATTTTTCTTTCAATGTTTGAAAATATTTTAAATCTTTCCCTATTTTATCAGGATAACACCTTCTTAGATGATCTTCGTGCTTCGGTGGTTTCATAGAGTCATTGCTCAAAACTTCGTTGCATAAAAGGCATATCGGCATTCGCTTGTCTGCCTTTGATGGAACGAAACCAAATTTTAAATAATCAACACTGTACTGTCAACATTTCTTCTTAGATTCAGCCATATTTCATATCAGTTACCTACCTGTAAATAAAAAAAAACTTTGTTTTAGTAATCTTAAGGCGGTCTTACTTAACAGGATATGGCATGGCATATTTTAACTAAGTAGAATTAATTTTAATTATTTAATTTTAAATTATTTATTTAATTTTATTTATTTAATTTTAAATATTTAATTATTATTTATTTTTATAAATATATAATTATTTAAATATATAATTATTATTTATTTAATTTTAAATATTTAATTATAGCAATGAATTCAACAAAGTACCGGTGACTTTGATATATTTCTGTAAATTCGATGTAAAATACTTTTAAATAATACTTTCATATCAAAACTCCGCGATTTTAATTATTTATTTATTACCTTGATGCACGTTACGACGAGTATGTAAAGACACGAACAATTTATGAAAATATATTTAATGATTGAGTGAATCACCACATAGTCGGGAAATAAAAAAACTACTAATAAAGTAGGGACAAAATGTTCAATCTTTTTCGGCTTTCTGTTCTTTTATGGAAGTATCTAATTATGGCTCTCTTCAGTATTTAATTTAGAATGTAATTTAGAATTTAATTTAGAACCTACTGCACGCAAACATTACAAATATATTGCAACAAAAATATATCTCCTATCGCAGCTGGGTTGGAAGAGATTTCTTTCAGGAATAAGCCTCATCTTTTGTACCTACGTAATTTTTTTGTAATTTGTCCATTTTTGGTTTACTTACGTTGTACACGTATAAATTGTAAAATAAGTAATAAATAAAATAAAAATATGTATAACAAATTAATTGGCAGATAAGTTACTTACTTTTTACGACACTAGCAAACAGTAACATCGATTCACTTTACTTTTCGAAATTCCGGAAACAAATAAGTAACGTTTATACTTCGCATTCGTATTTATATTGGTGAAGAATCAAACAAGTTCATGCAAGATTCCAAGCACAAACATAAGTTGTATTTCGTTTCCTTTGCAAGTCTGAACAAGCGTTGCAAACAGCGGTGGCGGCAGCGGTGCGGCGGCGCTTTGCAAGTCACGACACGTTGTACTACATATATATATATATATATATATATATAAGTGAAGTCAAGCCAACATTTTAATTCTTCACTACCCTAGTTAGAAAAAAGCATTTATAATGATTAAAAATATTTGAAACAATTCAAAAGATTTGAATTTGATTACAAGATAGATAAATAATATATACTTTGCATTGAAGTAATCTTTTTATATGCCTTGTTCTAATCAGGGTATCGAAACCAGATAAATAAATAAATAAACGTTTACACACTCAGACCCCCGCACAAGGATTCCCTGTGTTGCGGGTGGCATGGACATATACAATTATCACATCACAAACCCCCATGATCCGAGAACAAACATTTATCTGTCTCATAAATATCGGCCCCGACCGGAAATCGTACCCGGGACCCCACGCTCGGCAGGCAGGGTCATTACCAACTGGTCTACGTAAATTTTCGTGGACCCCCGCTTACGTATTGTGCACCCCTATTTTTTGGTCACGGAAACGTAGACCCCCGTTGAGTCTCCCGTGGACCCCTGGGGGTCCACCTGGAACACTTTGGGAATTAAAGGGCTTAACGATGTTCTACAGAAGACACCTGACGCCATTACTTCGTCTGATGATCAGAATGGTACACCACGAGTGGAGGAAGTTGATTTGACCTCAACGATAAACAGAGCCCTTTACACCGCAAAGGCAGTGCAATAATGCACGGTGACAACAACATTCGTTAAAATATATTTTACTAGCTGATATTGTTAAGTAACTCTTTCGGTACGCAGTGATCATCCAAAATGTATATCCAATATTACTTTGCCAGTATACTAATACTTAATTACTTTGAATGATGACATATGACAACCTAACGTAGTATGTACAGAGATATATTAAATTGCCTAGTAAATGAATAACCCAATTATTGGCTTCTACGGCTGGCAGATCAGAATTTTGTGAGCTATTTTTATGATCACTGATGTCAAAGGGTCTACTTGAATATCAATATTTTTTGTTCTTAAATACAAAAAAAATAATTTGGTAATTTCACCATCTACCTTATTTCCAGCCTAGCTATAAATTATCGTCTCCAAGACACAAATATACTATATTAATGTGGTCTCGGTCATTTAAATTTTTCGAAACACAAGTATAAACAAACATGATGGTGAAACATAAGATTAAACAACATTAAAATTTAACTTTAATTAACAAATTTAAATTTTAATATTAATAAAGTTATCAGAAAAAAATGTAATGAAAAAGATGATACTTTACAAATAAACACATCCGTCATCCACGTACTTGATGCGTACCTTGAACCTTTTGCCTATTAGTATTGCAACACTGACTCGGTAATTACATATACATATACTAACAATTTGTCATGGACATCAACATTGAGATCTGATCTGTAATCAGCCTTTTGTATGCTGGAAATACGCGATTCAATAATTGGCTCATTTAGGATTAAAACTATGGAAGTGCTAAGTTTACTGGTTATTTTTTAAGATACGGTTATTTCTGATTAGGCAGAATTCTATTTGCTTTGCTACTCAAGAACTTTAAATATATTCCAATGTCATAACATTTAACAATTGTTTTTTCCTATATTGTAGTAAAAAAATTACAGTTAAAAAAAAACTAAAGAAATATGCTTTCGTAGCGAATGAACTAAAAAATTGAAAATAATGTTAAAATATACTGTTTGTGATCAAGAGAAGGAGAAAGAAAAAGAGAGGGAATTTTCTTTAATTTTGTATACCAAAATTTTTTGAACATATTCAACATACGATAATGTAACTAACATAAAAGTTAACTTTAACATAAAAAAGCGGGAGGTGCTTTCAACAACCGATATCCAGAACTTATGTATATATAAGTCAAGCTAATATAAAGCGTGTAGAAACTATGTTCTTCACAGAAAAGTTATTACTAAACAATACCTAACAATGTTTACAATGTGTCACTTTTCAGCCGTCATATAACTTATGACTACAATTTTTTTTGTGATGAATTAATGAGAAAATCATATATTAAGTATGAAATTATTATATTGTCATCGGTTCTCCATATGTATGCAAAATTTTAAACGATTTGGACATTTCGAAATTGATGAAAATGTAATTTAAAGATTCCGATACATTCATACATACATAGATACATACAAGTTAAGCTAGCTAGTTAAAGCGTATACAAATTCGCTACAAATGTATTGCCCATGCTAACTCTGACTATTGTGGGCGTAAACGTATTGTTAAGATGGTTCTCGAAAGGTCAGCCGAAAATAATAGCGGCCATAAAAAAAACGCAGACGT
The DNA here is from genome assembly GCA_003671415.1 of Megathymus violae. NCBI lineage: Eukaryota > Metazoa > Arthropoda > Insecta > Lepidoptera > Hesperiidae > Megathymus > Megathymus violae. The sequence continues at coordinate 80,598 of PDGT01000125.1, forward strand.
ACTAATAATATCTACCTCGAGCACTCGTCGGACTAACTCATTATCAGCCGAAGCGTCAGCCGAAGTACACACCCGAGCTCACTAACTCCATCTCACCTTTCCCTCTCGGAATTCTTCGAATTCCGGCGGAGGGAAAGAGAGCAACGCATATGTTGGAGCGAAACTACCGTAGTTTTTCAACTACTCCCATATCGAAATGTTTCACCGCGGGTCTGCGCAGTGACCGTAGTGAAGTCTCAGCTGTGTGAGGATGACCCAGAAGAAGAGTCGCGAGGGGATGGCGAGGCCTTCGCCCCCCACGCATGGACCGATCTAACCGCCACAGCCTCGCCCCCCATCGAGGGCTTTGAGCGAGGCACCCATGGCATGACCATCTACCCCGACACGCTCCTCCCAGGAAAAGCTATCACCCTGGGACTTGGAGGAGATCGAAGAGCGGGCGTCGAAGCTGTCCCCGGAGCAGCGCCGACTAGTAGCCCGGATCATGGACCTGGAGAAGAGAACCCGCTCCCCGGATGTCGATGGGGTCGAAGACCGGGATGTCAAGCGTCATCGTACCGAGTCCTCCCCTGTCTCTCCGCTGACTTCCAACACCTCAGACCAGCCTCACTCGAGCGCCACCCCTGCCGCTTTTAGTGGTGGAGCGCCTTCCGAACTAGGCGCGGCACCTTGCGGCGCTCAGGGAAATTCTCGGACACACCGTGCGCGCGCGCCCCTTTGGGCAGAGCGTGCACTTCACCCCCGCGGACGAGTCCGAGTTACGGGCATTACAGGCATACTTATCCGAAATAAAAAAAAAAAATTGAAAACACAGAGGGATCTCGTAATTTTCGTACAAACTCCCAGGCGAGAAGGCCCTCAAGGTTGCGGTCAGGGGATTGCCAACCAATACCGACCCCAACGAGATCCTGAAGGCGCTCAGCGACCTGAGTCACCCGGCCGTCTACGTGCGCTAAGTCCGAGCACGCCATGGGAGAGCAGGGTGCATTTTCCACGTGCAACTGTCTCGTCAGGCTCACGGGCCGGAACTATACGCCGTCACCGAGTTGATGGGCATGTCCGGGGTCCGCGTGGAGGCCTAGCGAGACAAGCGAGGTTCAGCGCAGTGCCACCGGTGCCAGAAATTCCGCCACTCGTCCCATAACGGAAGTCGGCGTGTCTACTATGTTTCTGAGAACACCTGGCCCACCGGTGCCCGCGCCCTTGTGAAGAGCTTGCAACCTGCACCGACTGTGGCGGAGCGCATCCCGCCAAGTGTTGTGCCCAGGCCTGTAGACAACGAGCTCCAGCACTTGGGGTCTCTTATGGCTGAAGCCAACGATCCGCCGAGGCGAGCAGGAGGAGGGAGGGAGGAGGACCGGGGCGCCTACCCCCGCCAACACCTCTTCTTTTTCCGTCTCGTAAGTTCCGAGACCAGACAAAAAGGTCGTCACTGGTAGAAGGTCACTCGCCGCCCTCGCATCTCCCAGCCAGCTTGAACAGGCGGAGGACCACATCGAAGTGACCTTTGCACTCCTGCAAGAACTGCTCGATGGTCTCGTGCTGGACGGGACCTGAAGCCACTACTTCTCGATGGGATGGTCCCACTCGCAGTACTGGAGTAGTCTACAACACCATCTGCAGCCGGCGGAGTTCAGTACTGGAGACCGCCCCACCAATGGATCTATTATTTCGCTAACTTGAGCGCCGCACGCCCCGAGTAACTACCCCACCGGATTGACCCATCGAACTTGACGCCGCGACTTGCGGGACTAGTCCAGCGATCGCATAGTGCGGCCTCGCATAACACGCAATAGCAATGGCTAGTTGGGTAATGCGACCCCCGCATTGACCAACATCGACTTCGACTTCGGATTGTCGCGTCGCATAACACGGGGCATTCAGATCCCCAATACGATAGCAAAGAGTTCTCTCCCTACGTATACCTGAGATCTACGTATGCGCCTGCGACTGTGGAAGTGAAACAAAGTTTCCGCGAAACTATTTTAATATTTGTATGAACCTACGTATCCTGAAACGCAACACTATGATGTGTCTAAGAGGAGAATTTTATTTAAACCGTTAAGAAAACATTCGAACGTCGCAAAATGTACGATGTCATAAATCTTCGATTTTTTTATGTTAATAGCCGACAAACGAGCAGACGAGCCAATTCATGGTAAGTGATCACCGTCGTCCATGGACATCAGCAAGATCAAAGGTATCACTGATGCGTTGTCAGCCAGGAAATGAGAAGAAGGTCAGAAAGAAAGCACTGGCTCTCAAGCCCCCAGCCAGAACAAGACGAGTCGTTTGGCGGCTGATTCAAGCAGGAGGGTGGTACCTAGCTAAGCAGGCTTCAGGGGAAGATAATAATAATACCACTAATAATATTAATGACTTAATTAAGCCCTACCACCGAGCAGGCCGGGTTCTGTCGCCTCTTACGAGACCCTGTTCTGCCAGCATGGGATTGGGGGAATATTCTAGGCCGCCCCAATACGGCTTGAAATCTAAAAATAAAAATGGCGTCACATGCCATCCCTAATATGTCAAAATGTACACTCATTACATTACATATACAGTATATTATTGAATAACGAATTACATTTATCAATCCAATAATGAGTAGTCTCCTTTCTATCTTACGTGCAATTTAAAAATAAATCAATAAAGAGATGATTGTCGGTTTTATACGAGTCTATTTAAGGTTTCGTAGCTTATTATTATAATTATGTCATTTATTCGTATTAAGAAGCAGTTGTACCCTAATAATTTGAAGGTTAGTCTCCCGCAAAGGAAACTCGAGTTCGTATCCCGCATGCACCTTTAATTTTTCAAATAATGTTCATCAAACAAATCAATTGTCACTTCCTTTGGTGCAGGAAAACATTGTGAAGAAATGGAAACAAGCTGAGAGTTCTCCACAAAGGTATATGAAGTCTGCCTGCACTTGGGTTAAGAGAACCCTTTTCAATGTGTTAGGAAAACCGAGCTCAGCAGTGGAATAATATGTAACAATAACATATAGGTATATATTTACGTATTTTTATTACAAATAACATTGATGGTCCACAAATATTTTCTAAATCGGATGTAGGAAAATTTCTTTCGAAAATTGAAGGTACCTTAAATTATTAGAGGGAAATCGAAGCCAAAAGATGATTTGAGAGCAGGAAAGAAAGCAGATTTTTAAAATAATATAAATTTTATGATCATAGCATACTTAGTTATATTTGTTAAGTTATCTATGGTTACAGAAAACTTTACGAAAAGTGTAGTTTTCAGTTTTTTTGCATAAATTTACAGTTTTGATCTATGTGATGTTAATTCAATAAATGGGATCCGCATACCATGTAAAGCAAAAAAATATTTGCAGAATAAATAATTACAGTTTGGGGGGTGTGTCCGGGAAACGTGTTACCGATGACTGAAAGAGTTGGGAAATGGTCAAATGTTGGATAGTGATCAAATGTTTTCCAGGGTGTATATCAAAAAACGAACCAAGGAATGATGATATTTCCTTTCCGTTGGCAACTCATTTAGACATCCTGCTTTCTGATGGCAGAAGATAAAACCGTTCCTTCATCAATCATCTACGAGATTGCTTTCGCGTGCCACCGCAAGCGTTTGAGAGCAAGCCTAATGATGTTATGCAAAAAAATTCATGCTGTAATATAAATAACTTCATTACTGAACGTCTTTTCAAGCTCTAAGAATAGATAATGCTATTGATCTAATGTGCTAGAAATTATTAGCACGATGAAACTTTAATTCACCATGCATCAAAATTGGGTATGCAAATTTTATTCTTAGATGGCAGGATGTGAGCGTTGATATAGCAAATATACTTTGCATACTGATATTTGAGTAGAACCAACCGTTTCTCTAGAATTTCGCCTTTCTATGTGAGTTACATTACAGTTAGGCACCTTAGATATGGAATTGGCGATAAAGGGGATGAATTTCATTTGCTTACATTATCCTCCAAGTCTTCGTTGTAGTGAGTAACTAATCAAATTAACGAAGGCTGACTCAAACTAAGCCAAATTTTCTTATCTTTAAATATACAATCTCTGAAAAATAAAAATATTTTTTAGTCATATCTGCTGATTCTACAGTCGCCAGTTGACACAGTCGCTTACCAGATTCAAGGGTTTGAGAAAAGGAAAAAATAAGTTTGCATAGACTTTATTACAATGTTTACAAACACACTCCAACACCAGTCAACAATCAAAATTACACACTCGTTGATCGCAGGTATTTCGCTCATAGAGAAAAATTTCGCTTTGTAGGGACGAGAGTTGCCTAATATATTTGAAGTCTGTCTTATTAGTATTACCTGGTATTCATTATCGTTGCTGTCCGCTGAATTTTTGCAAGCCTTCGTGACAATATCTATAAGTTTATGCTATCTACACACTCGATTTCAAAACAATTAATCTCACACATTTTAACATGCTGTCCGAAATGTTAAGACCATTTAACCGAGAACCACGTGACAATGTTGACGGCTATGTTGTTCAAGCTCTCTTTTTGCTGATCAAACCCAATTGTAGTGATGGGGTTACATCATCAGCTTACAATAAAATGAGGGCAATCGTTCCGTAGGAGGACGGATAATATATTTAACACAAACAAATCTTGCGATATTTCGATCACCGATTACAGTGCATTGGATTTTGCCATGACTCCTACATCGATTTCATGGTGTGGTAAGTCTGTGATCATTACGAATCACTCTCATAATGCTGTAATGCTTAATTCAGGGTTACAGAATTCGAGTCAATTAACTATTGCTGGAATTATGGAAAATTATCTGTAGCCATCAATGATTACAATTTCCCTTCGTTTTTAAATGGCGGCTACGATACGATCTATCTTTTTGGCATATATTATAAAGCGTCGCTAATACGGAAGCATTAAGTTGAATAGTCATAATATACATAAATATGCTTATTGCAAAACAAATCACCATTGTTTAGATAAGAACGAAGTTTGGTTACCTTCAAATCGTCTTTCAAACAACCGGGTAATCGTAGCTTTACTAACTCTTCTTAGATTAGTGTATTTACAAGATACCCAAATGGTTAAATGATTTTAAATTTGAATTTAGAATCCGTCGTGATATGCTATTTTACGCAATGCGGTTAAATGACCGGGGAGTTAATAAGGGGCTCTTCCTAACAATCCTACAGTCTTGGCCGGGAATCCGTCGGTGATACCTTTGATCTTGCAGATGAACATGGATGGCATTACCTATATTCCGTAAGGTAGCCCGTCACCTCGATTAACGTCGTAAATTAATCTTACTGGTATTTTAATTTGAAATATCACCATACACCATGTAACATTGTAAGTACATCACATAGATTTTTCAGCGTCTGTTACTCAGAATATACGTTTGCATAAGTTTGTAATTATAATTAGCATATACTATTCAGTCTTAATTTACAGTTTTGACTCCATTTGTCACCTTATTATCATTAAGAATTTCTTTAATCTAAACTGATACAGCAAACATCAGTCCATAAAATGCTTCACGAGTTACGTATATGACTTATCTTTACAAAGATAATTTTGTTGTAACGTTCAAATATACATACGTTTTGATAAGCCACGACCAACGGATTAGTAAATAACATTGATTGCAACATAAATACCGTAAATTAAGACTTAGCAGCGTGTTTTGGTCTCTTAAGGCCTTAATTACGAAGTTTTACTTTGTGGTAAGTGTAAATTAATAATTTTCATTTTTTTTTATCTAATAAACCACAAACATAAAAGAATACTGCCTGATGGTAAATATCTACTGTCGCCAATGGACGTGAGTTAAATTAGAAGGGGTAGATGTATCAATGACGCGTTGCTGGTTAAGATCAAAGCGAGGAACTCGATTGTTATTGGCGTTTCGACATTGCAACCGAAACAAATACATATAATAAATTGTCAGTTGGTCTGCCATGGCCTTGTCCAAAATTCAATTGGATGCACTTTGAGCAGGTAAGGTTGGTTTGGGTGATCCCAAATGTCCGACGAAATCCTTTACTTTATTACAAAAATGTTTTGATTGTAACAACGTACAACTAAGCCATACACAGACATTTTCAATTTTTATGGACACGATTTTGACTTGAAGCATAACATTGACGCACATAAAAATTGACGCAGTAATTAAATATTCCTTACCGGCTGATAACACTAAGTATTTTTGTAAATAAATACTTATTTAAATAATTCTCAATGTTTTCGTTGTAAATTTATAATTTATAATTAAATTCAATAGGTTTCATAATAAATTACTACTTCAAAGACTTCATTTAATGGGCAATGTAACTAAGCAATTTATAAATAAACAACCTTTGTACTTAAAATGTTGCTATAGGAACCGTTTATTTTCAAAACAAAGATCAATGAATAAGAATCGATCTTTTTAAAGTTCCATTAATAAATATTCAAGCAACTGAATAATATTGACTATTGTAATGGATTCAAATTCAATTGTATCCCTACGTTTTTATACACGAAAGAAATAACATATGCCAGGGAACTTGGGTCTCGTGCGAACTATTATAGAATTAGAACAGAATTAAAGAATTTTATTATTATGCTTAACGGTATGAATTGAGTGTCTTAAAACGAATTTAAATCAGTATTAAAGAAAATACATTATTAACTCTTGGCTTTAATTCTAAATAAAAGAGCCAAATCGAATTCAATATCGCTGTTTTACCATTTTTTTCTTTATAAAAGGGAGTAATTTTTTGATTTACATAAAAATGTTAAAAAAAATAATGTATTACATCCTTAAGTTTAAAAAAGAGATTATTTTTAATTTACTTACCCAGCAATTACAAAACCAAACCAAAAGGAATAATGATTTAAGATGCAAATTGTGTCAGTCTTACTTGCAACAAAGTAAATTATAATTGTAAAGCAAATACAGTCCGCGACTACTTCGCACTTCGCACTGACTGTAGCGATGGAGCGACTCACGTAGTTATACTGCAAACTGTAGTAATAAATGAAGTTAAATTGTTGTCCATTACGATTCCTTGTATTGTATTGTATTCCTTGCTCTCCATTGTTACGAGATACGTCTGTCAATACTGTCATGATAATGTGACGACATTTATGTACGGAGTTCATTAAGAATAACTCGACCAAAAATGTTATGTTACGTTAAATAAGACTAATCAAAGTTCAAATATTTTTTGACTCATAGCTGAGGAGTAAAATGACCCGCTTATTATTGGGTATTCGGCACTACAACCGAGATTAATTTATACATGTCACGGTTCTAGAAAGGGGGTGGGATCACCACTCAGGAATACCGCTGGTATTAACTGGGTATGTAGAGACCAGAAGGTACCAATCAGTCTCTATTGCCTCGTCATGTTTTCAGCAGACTATTACGGGGAATTTGTTTGGAGTCAAAAATGTATGAAATTCCCTACATCGCAATTAACTGCGTGAAGCAAATTGTTTAATAGCAAAATTTAAATGAGTTATTTCAGACATTTGTTTATCTAAATTTTATAAACTGTTGACCTGTGGAAATTATTTACTAGTCACCACAGTGCGGTGCAAACATGTGAGAGGTGGCAACATTGTTTGCATAGAGTAATGTGAAAAACTAAAGTTACTAAACAAATAAACAGTTTAATATAAGATTTATATATAAAATTCTTCTGTATACATATATGGTCGTCCCGGAACTCCTTCTGAACGGCTGGATCGATTTAAATGAAATTATTAGTGTATTAAGTCCTTGGATATCTTTAATTTACAATTGGATGAAGTAGAAAAAAATATGTCACTTAATAATTATAAATAGTGTCGAAAATTTTAACATAAAAAAGTATTAGCTGAAACCGTTATAGCAGGCAAGTCAATAATCGGGCATAACAACGTCTGCCGGGTCCGCTAGTAATGTTTAAAACACACAATAAGTATAAAAACAAACGATGATGTTTATCGTTGTTTTTTTTAAATCTCTGAATTAAAAAAAAAAACCTTTTTCTTGTGTACCTGCGCGTTTCACATACAACCTAATAAATATTTATTCGTGCAAAAAAGAATACAGTAGCTCAATAGAACTCAGAGTAACAGGAATATGGTAACTTGTGCTGACTATTGTATATCGCATCGTATTCTGCCTTAGGAATATATTTATTATATACCTACTCGATTTCCACGTTTAATATGATTGTAAGTTTCGATAAAAATATTAAAATTAATAAAAATATGTACCTAATGTCTAACCGGAAAAGTTTTTATATGAATAGCCAGCAAACGGGCAAGGTTATTTGTCGGTGAGTGGTAACTACTATACATGAACACTCGTAACACTTCAAGGGTCAGCGATGCGTTACCTTGAAGGGTAAGCCACGACTTGTTGACTGTAACGGGTCCTCACGATCTTTGTATTTTCAGATAATTATGTGAGAATACTGATTACCAGTTACTTGTTTAAAGTTAATATATTGTATTGTATTCATTTAAAGCCACTTACATGACGTAAGATATTGAAGTAAAGGAATACATATGTACTAGAGATCAAAGTTCAAGTAACACGCCATACAAGTATTGAGGTAATACGAATTCAAATTTAAAATAATTTAATCATATAGGTATTCTGTATATACACGTCATTTTTAGCTTTGACGACCGTTTCGAAAAGGTACTTTAACATTGAGGGAAAGAAACGACGAAAGAAACTCCTAAGCACATCTTTTAAATAACACATGGTAATTATAAAAGTGTAATCTGTACGGAAGTGGTTTCGACACTATTATTTCCAGGCGTCCTTGTCATTGATTTATTCATTTATACTATAATATCCTTTCTCTATAAGCTGTATTGTAATGCTTCGCTTAAAAGTTCCAATGGGCAACTCACTATCAACTCTGGAACCTTATTTTAAAAACTAACACCAAGCCCCGTAAAAGAACGCTAAACCTTTTGAAGACGATATGAAAACGTAACCAAATTATGCCTATTTTTTATTTCAGATTAATGAATTAATTAAACTACAATACTCTGTATCTTACACATGTTCTAATAATTTCTTATCTATTAACGTTGTTTAGAGTTCCCAACGTTCGATGAAAACGTCACCCGATAAAAATGCATGTTTTTAAATAACGCATGTTTGAATGGATCAAGCTTAAACTTGCTGGATATTTTAATGCTCAGTTGTGTTAGGTTTTTTCTAACTTTGATTGCGGAATTATTATGTGAGTTTTGAATTTATGATAATTAAGTAACACGCCCTCGATTCGCTTCGGAAAACTTGATTTTTACGTTCATTTATAGTAAACGCACCGGAAACATTAAATCCAACAATTAATTTGTAATTAATAGAATGTAAAAACAGAGGCCTAAAACAATACAGGAGCTACTTCTAACTATAAGGAATAGTTTTTTTTGAAGCGAAGCGAAATTAGTTTCATAGTTTGCTAATCTTTTTATGGTATGTCATATACAGATCGCGCGGCCACCGACTAATTAATAATTTACAGCGAGTAAAACAGTACAACTACGTTGACTTTGCACACAATTTATTGTGGATAAAAAGCCCCTCCTGACAGCTGAACACAAAGATTGATAATCGATTATGCTTACCCTTGATGCTGGACAAGGCAGTTTTTTTTCTCACACGCACCAGGTGGAATCGGAAGACACTTTAAAGATCGCAATTTATTTTCTCCTTGCAACGAAAGACGAATGCTAGCACGATATATTACATTAATGGCGAGTTAAACCATGAGTTTTGTGGAGGCAACGCGACTGGATAGTATTTGTTATTGATATATACTTCGGTTATCCACAGATAAGCAAAATATTATGATAACACTGTGGTAAAAAAAAGATACTGTAACGTGGGCTGTGTTCCGTTAGCTACATCGCGTGACTTAATCCGCGGATCCCAAATAAAATAAAGGATATGGGTGGTATAGATATGCCCGAATGAAATAGTTATCTATAGAAAAACACCCGTCAACCGGGAACAATTATTTATTTGCCACGTAAACGTCTCCGGCTAGATTTGACCTCAGCCCTCGCTTAGCAGGTAAGGTTATCAACATTTTGGCAACGGCGTCCGGAGACCTAGAGCCATTGCCTGCTCGGAAGAGTTAGTAAGGTTGGTTTGTAATCAAGTTCATCAATTAGGTCACAATCACAAGGATAGATATAGACTGTTACGAGAATAATTTACTAATTTAAAAAGACACTTACCCAAATAATGAAGCAACGCAAGCAACTAAAAGATATTAGGTACAATGTACTATTGTGAAGACATTACACGCGTGCATTTAGATCAACGAATAAACATAGACTGACCTTTATGCAGCCGCGTTATCGTTCATCATTCATTAATCGATTAGTTATCTAGCTATCTTTGTAGTTACAATGTCACTGTCATACACATAGACATATCATTCGATCATAAACATTTGTGGTAAACACCTGACCGTCGCCCATGGATATTAGCAAAACCGAAGAAATAAGTGATGCGTTGTCGGCTAGGAAATGAGCAGGAAAGTACTGGCTCTCAAGCTCTCAGCCGGAACACCACGAAACGTTTGGCGCTGACTCAAGCAGGGGGGTGGTAGATGGCCGGGCAGACCTCACGGATGGATAATAATACTAGGAATAATATTAATGACTTTATAATAATACCGATAATTTAATTCATACACGAAGCCTTGGTGGTAGACCAAGCAGGCCGGCTTCTGTCGCCTCTTACGACACCCTGTTCTGCCAGCATGGGATTGGGGGAATATTCTAGGCCGCCCCAATACGGCCATAACAGTAGTAACATCTCAGTATTTCAGTTATTATCGTATTTTTAAATTAAGTTCCTTACTGATTTTATCCTGGATTATACAACCTAAAACCGCTTACGTAAAAAGGAGTCTCTGAAATTAATATGTAAAACTTTTAGGATTTTGAGATTAATTTAATACTGCATGCAGTTATTTTACTATTGCATGTAAATAATCTAAAAACTAAATATAAAAATTAACTCAGAATTAAAATAGTCCATAATTAAATCTTAAAAGTGCATAGCAAATCAATAACAATGACCATGCAATAATTATTTTTTAATCTATCCATTTAGAGTTGTGTTAGGAAACGAAATGTGAGAGTGCGAGAGTGAATGTCTGTTTCTATGACAGGTATTGATTTTTATTATATTATTATGTTATAGGTATCCAAAACACCACGATGATTATTAAGGATAGTAGTACAATGAATAAACCACCTCGTTTTTTATGACTGCAATATTGAATACATCAATCGATACATATAATAAAATTATAATTATTGCTTTCTGTACGTGAACGTTATATGAGTTTTTTTTATTAGGGGCATTTATTTATTAAGACAATAGAACACAAAACAATTGTTGTTAAAATTTTTGTCTAATTGTGCGTTTGTTCGCACTAATCTCAGAAATGGCTCAACCGATTTCGTTCTGGTTTTCACTAATGTATTGCATATTGGAGTAAGCGTCATTATACTTAAAGTTTGTTTCATTGCAATTCTTCTAAAAAAGGTTTTAAATTAATATTGTAATTTATAATTCATAGAACGAGAAAACACAGTCGTAAAACTACATGTTGCTATTTCTAAGCTTAAGACATAGTTTTTCTGAAGCGAAGTGAGACAAGTTTGCTAGTAATAAAGAAAAAAGGGACATTCTCTTGTTACTTATTTGCTGCCATGTTTAGTTATCTATAGATAAGTAGGTATTGTACCGAATTTTAATTCTTTTTAAGCTAATTACGTCAAACGCATACATAAAAAATACATAAAGTTAAAAATCCAAAGTGGCTTAACTCTCGTGTCTGGAACTATTAGTATAATAGAGATCTGATTTTCAAAAGTTATACCTTTGAATGTAGGTTAATCTCAGTTAAAGTTATAATTTAACATTTAGTAATTGTCAGTGACAAAAACTGCTTCAAGCAACCTTGTTTTCAATTTGTAGGGTGCCATCGCTAGTTGCAGGCCCTTGGCCAGAGACACTTGCAAGTCAGGCGATGGAATCTTTGTAGATTCTATGAATAGCAATATGTTTGTGACTGGTTTAGTAAATTCATCAAGTTGCAGTGACCTGGTGACAGCGCATATTGCATTATTGCTACTGTCATTTCAATAAAAATATATTTAATGTTTGCTAGAATCGAGTATTGTCCGCTCTACGCTTAACTGTTTGTTAGCGGTAATCAATTCGCATTCAAAAACGCTAACCCCAGATCTCTCGGTAAGACGTTCAAAAGTAAATAAAAACACTTCAAAAATATTGTATTTTTCTGTTAGCACGTATATAATATTATAATTTTTTTTTTATACAAAACGTTAACTTATATATTGGCAACCGCAAACACGTCATTCACGTAGCGGTCTCATAACTTTTGAAAAAGCAGATCTAAATCAAACCTAACCTAACCTAACAAGACGCGCTCGAGCATTATTACGTTAACAGGCGTCGAAGTAAGAAGTCGTCGCCTCTAATCGTTTCTATTGTACAGTGGTTTATGTTAGGTGCTACCTAAGAAGTATCAAGTACTGAAGGAATGTTAATTTATTCATACAGTTCGCTTGTTCTTCTTACAGATGTTAATTAAAACAATTCTGTATCACTGTTCATATTACTATAATTGTATGGAAGTATATTAGACTCTTACGTTATGTTTTTGCTTCAGTCGTTTCGAAAAGGTGTTTCAGGATAAAGGAGAAGAAACGAAGAAACGGAGAAAGAAATAAATAAATTGTTATATACATATATATTTATTACCTTGGTACCTGTGTGATAATTGACTGTGCTGACACGTGATTAGCAATGATACGTAAAATATTAGTGTTAATGAGTAATTTTACTATAATTAAGCTAACTCTAGTACCAATGAATATTTCAGATACCAGATGCTACAAGCCAAGACAATTATCTATACTACTATATAAATCTATCTAATAATGTCTGTCTGTCTGTACTTTCCATTTTTTTGCCAAATTTCGTGATAAATATCTGTTTCGTGACTTACTGACATCAATTTGACTATTTTGGAATTTTTTTGTCTGTCTATCTGTCCCGTTATAACTGGAGAACGGTTAGACCAATCTTAATCAAAATTCGAAAGTAGTGAGTACACGTGATTGCGCAGATGGTAGGTTATTTAAAATGTCAATCAGTAAACCTAATGTAGTATAATCAAGGTAAAAAAGAAAAAAAAATGAATAATCAAGTCTACGTAATTAATTCTGCAATCCGAACGAAGACGGCGGGGAGACGTCTTAAGATATAACTGGATCATTTAGTGACTTATTAAATACGTCGGAAGAAAGTATTGTTCCATTTGTATTGTATCATAGGAAATAAATAAGGCAATATTATGGACGTAGTTAAAGGGGACCACCGACCGTTTGGCACTCGACTCACAAAGGTAATCTTCTGCGCAAGTTGGTAGTCCTCTCGCTCGGCACCCAGCGCTGGCACGCCGCCAGTACACATTTGTGTCTCTAAACGGTTGCTTACATAATTCTTATACTAAACTCTTTCAAACAAATTCACGTAGTATAGAGACGGCCGCTGTGGTTAGCTAGACGTTCAGGATTAAATTTAAGATATTTAACTTTTGAAACTCGTGTCTGTTTCTTTCGTGATAAGGAAGTAGCGTTTCAACGTTATTTATCATATTTAGAAACCTTTGTGAATAACATTTTCATATGTCAAACAAAAGAAAAATTAAGTAAATTGATCAAACCTTGAGGAAGTCCGTCAGCATGCATTAAAATTCATATACGTCAAATATAAAACCCTCTTTTCTTTAATAGATTAAAATGAATGTCACACCAAGGGAATTAAACCTTAATTTATTTTAAACTTTTATGTAAAAAAATTAATAAATATTGAACAGAAAAAATAAGATGAACACTCACATATATTATACCGTAATAGAATTAAAATTAATAAAAAATATAAATTTTTAGACCAATAATGGATTATTAACTTTCATATGACTCAAGATGTGCTCGACAGATTTTTTTTATTTTCATATTTCATGAGTAGTCGCCAAACTCTATATAGTACCTGAGCCTTTATCCCTCGATACGTACGAAGAAACGTATGTGACACGATAAACAATAAAACACACAATTGATCGTATAAAGTTTACCTTTTGAATCGAGTTTACGGAACCCTAACAAGTAAGCTTTATCAAGAATTGTTTAGTAAGCTTGTCCAGAACAACGCTGGCGGGGCGCCAGTGTTCGGTTTCGTGTCTAAACGGTTGCGTATATAATTTTTATTGGAGCGTTTATGTCAAAGAAGAGACGTGTTGGGGTATCGCTTTGTTGCCTATGATTTCTTTGCAACAGCCAGAGGAGGGGAGTACCACTGTATAAGAACTTACCGCTATCTTTGGTGTTGAAAGAAAAGCTAAAACTGTCTAGACATTGAGCCATTGCAGTAGCAATTCTTCTATATTATTCATTAGCAAACTACCCTCGCTTCGCTTCCAGAAAACTACGTTTTACCTTAAGAAATACATAGCACCCGCATTATTTTAAATTAGTTTATAACTCTTTTATTTATGAACGGATTGCAATGAAACTTTAAGTATCAAGTGATGCTTACTGCAATACATTAGTGAAAATCAGAACGAAATCGATTAAGCTGTTTCTGAGAATAGCGCGGACAAACGCACAGACAAACAAAAATTCTAACAACTATTGCTTTGTGTTCTGTTGCTTTAATAAAGGCCCCTTATAATATTTTTTTTCATATATCGTTCATGTACAGAAAGCGACCGATTAGAATTTTATTATATGTATAGATAGATTTTAGCTTGTTGTATATTATTATTAATTTTACAATTCGCTTAGGTACATACCCTAAAAGATGTGAGAGATCTGAGAACGCGTCTTACCCCACGTTACTCAGAAAACTGAACCGTTTCGACATCTCTGTTCCCTGACTATGCCGAAAGAGTTCAAGTTTGTGAGAAAGAGCTGTGGTTTAACGTAAGAGGAAATGTCAACAAGTCTATCCATTCGTTGCTGGTCAACGAACTTTGGAGTGTTAGAAATATATTTTTCTTTACATCCACATATTTGTAATACGTGGCAGTCCTCTACTGCCCGCTTTTCGCGTTCCTGCGGGTTACAGAATTGAATGTGGCTTATTCTTTTACAATCTGATATAAGATTCGTCTGTGTTAAATCAATCCTTCAAACCAGTAACACGTTTGCAGTTTCTCTGGCATCGAGATGGGCCATATGCGTTTATCTTCCACTAATGTAAAAAAGGTTTTTTCTCAACCTAGCTAACTTTCTCTTTCAGTTGTAAAGTTTTAAACCGTCCGGGTTATTCCGTCATTAATCAATCACCAATGGACCTCAAGAAGATGACATATTTATTCACTCATAAAAAAGAACGTCAACAAAAGATATAGCTTAAGTAACATTTTACTATATCTGTTTATTTCGATATTGCAGTTACAGAGTACCAACATGAAGGAAAGGGGTCGCACTCAGTACGTGTTGTGGACAATACACAACCTCAATTTCAGTGCATCCGTCACTCAGTACACCCGCAAGCGACGCGGTATACACCATTACAGTACGCTAACTGCAAATTTGAAATCAGTCGAGTAATAACTAAATAACATGTAAATTTCATTTTCAGCATGGTGAGGTTTGCTTCGAGCTTCCATAGTTCTTTTTTCTGACTTGTATGAAGAGTTGCAAATACATAGTTCGTTTCTAGATGTATTTGTATTTGCCACTTCCATTATATATATAACGCTATCACAAATTTTGAAAGTTGTTTAAATTACTCTGAGAAATAAATTCAGATGTGTTGACAGTAAAATGTAGCGAACACACCGTCAGCTGTACATATCGCGATTAAAGGCATGACACATTTTGTATTGCTGCTGTTTTGGAGTTTCATTGCAGTTGTCAAAAATGTGGATAGTCAATTGGTTAACGATTTACTACAGAGTTGGACACTACATGAGTAGATTTCTTTTGAATGATGATTTCTGGAGCATTTTGCAGGATAGATTAGGTTGGTCAACACGATTGCTGATAGGTGTTATGCCATTTAGAGGCCCCCGATACAGCTTAAAGATTGTCACCTAAATACGGCAAATAGGCCCAACGGTTTTTTTTAATTAGCCGGCAAAGAAGTAGATTATGCACCATGTGATAATCACTCCTTTATATCCAAAACATAAGGGAAGTTATTCGAAGCGGTGTCCAATAAACAAGTTGTCCAATATCTAAGCCAGAGCAACCGTCAAAATATGGAACCTGACTTATTTGCCCCGTTAATTGTTTAGCAAGGCGCACCAGGAGCAGGGAACTTCGGTTCGGGGAAAAGGATAGTAGGAATGTTTTATATCCCAAAATTTAAACGCTTCTTAATATTAGCTTTACTTGTACGTGCTTGATACAGATTTTTCAAATATGACTCTTGTTTTAAACTCATTAAAAATATTGTACTGAATCGTGAAACACCCTAACGATATTAAAAAAAATCTTTGAAACTTATTCTCAACTTTTGATTATCATCGATACCAAAGTATCTTTTTTTGTTGTATTTTTTTTTTATTTTCTTTGTTCTCTTTCAATACTTATATAGCCTGTATTTTACTAGGTAATTTGCCGTACACATACACGCCAGCAGTGCATCAGCAGGTGTCGCTTCGCGCCGGCGGCGATAAATACTGGCTGCTATGAAATTATATTGGACTCAGTCCAATTTTAATTTTGTATAGTGTTACAATGTCTGCAAATTATGACCTTGGTCTTCAATAAATTGCCAGGTTTCTTTATAGTTTGTTGTTAACTTCGTAATAAATGCAAAATGAAAATATTCATGTTATAATTATTTAAGTAAATGCAGCGAGCTTCCATATCTCGATGACAGATGGCGCTATATACAGTCTATTAGAAATCTGTTTTAAAACACACAATTCTGTCTTAAGACTCAACTTTAAAGAAGAGAATCTGGTTTTTCTATAAAGCTTTGTTATAAATTACTTTTTTGATAAAACATAAAGTTGAGTATTTGTTTAACTTCTAAAACATCAAAAAGGAGCACGCATTGGAAATAAATTTAAATATATTGTTTAGAATAGCAGAAATTCAATTAAAAATCATATTGTATTCAGTATTACCGTTAATTGTTGGTATAATCATTCAATCACATGATTATTAAATTGAAATATGTTTGAATGAATTTCCATAAAATAAATATTTCATCGCTTTGTTTCCAGAATTTGGTTCTACATTTACTTAATTTTTTTACTACTTTACTTTTTTTTGTTTAGGAAGTTTACTGTTTGAAATTAAAAAAAATATATAAACACTTCACACGGGGAAACATATAATCACGCTATATCTGAGGCTTGCGTTCACGTTAAAATCAGAGAGCTTGAAATATTTTTGGACGCACGCCAAATTAAATTTTTCATAGTGATTCTAACTTGATTTAGTTAAAGTCACTTTACATAGTTTAATTAGTGGTACATTATGTAGTATGGATTATACTGATCTGCTGCTCTAATCCAAACTGTCTTGGATTAGTGAACATGAGATTCGGAAATTTGTAAAACACCCGAAGATTTTCAACATAATAATAACTGATATAAGGTCGCCTTCTCAGGGATATTATGGGTGATTAACACAGTTCGAAACACGATTAAGAGAGATATAATAATCAGAACTACAGAGTGAGAACAGCGAACGGTGGACGGAAAACACTTTTTAACCGATATTACGTTAACCGGTGGCGAGCGTCTCGCGATCGCGGTGGCGTCCTTTTCCTACTCTCCTGTCATTGGTGGAGCGCGTAAAAGTGTTCAGCGCGCGACGTTGCTAGACAACCGCTGGCTTTCGGTATGCGTTCGAACACAGAGCGCGCGCTTAAAACAAGCCCTCGCTACACTGGTAAATATTTTGATCGTCAACTTAAAGAGTGTTATGGAATACGGAAGCGCTTATGAATTTGTCTTAGTAGTACTTCCTTTTAAATTAAACTAACTTACAGGAGAGGATAATTAGGTGCGTCAATGATTAACGAACACCCCATTTTCATCGAGATTGGCAATGCATTGGCGACTGACGATCTCTGAACGTCACAAGCTCCATCGTCGGCTATTGAAATAAAGAAAAACTCGTCTGTATACGAAAAACATAACACAATAAGTGTGTTAAAAGAGAATTCGTTAAAATGTTCAATACACTTCGAGATGAACGAGCGCCATACCTCGAATTCTCTTTCAAAGTACAAAGACGAATACTTGTCAAAACAAAAAAAAAAAGAAATACATAAAATTCTTCAGCCTTAAACAAAAAGATGATAAACCGTCGACTTTATTCATCGAGTTTCAGAAAAGGGAAAAGTAAATAAGTTGTATTTGGAGCGATTTTAAGAGATGTAAAAATTGTTATCATTACCATTGTATTGCGAAGAAACACCGTTTTTAGTCCACAGTAAAACTGGGCATTGTTTAGAACTTCGTTCCAAGAAATATTTCTGTAGACCTGATTTTATAGATACTTAAGTTTTTAAATAAAAATATTTATACAAAGAACAGCAGCACACAAAGTATTGTATTATAATAACAATAGCATAAGGAAAATATCACACTATAATTGAATTATTAACGATTTGATGAATAGTGTAAAATGGCACCGATAATAATAAATAAATAATAAACGTTTACACACACCCCCGCACTAGTTCGCTGTGTTGCGGGTGGCATGGACATACACAAATATGACATTACACCGCCACAACCCATGCCTCTCACTTGTTTTTTATAATTGTTTTATATAATTGCAATCTAAATAAGGTAATTGTGATTACAAAAAAACCTAAAACCTAAAAATACGAAATAAATAATTCATAGCCTGGCTAAACACCGGAAATTATTATGGAATACTTTAATCATTTCACGTAGAAAATTGCGTTTAAAGCATAAAAAGAATGTACTTTAAATTACGGATACATTGTGCGAACGTTTCGCGCACAGAATTGGATTAGACAACAGCATTTATCCATACTCGAACGCCGTAAGTACTAACTGTACACAATATAACGTTGAGTTTATCGACGTCGTTACGTCAATATGACAGATCGATAGTGCGTTAATTGTTATTTTGGTGTACAATAAAGAATATTGTATTACACTGTACGACATTACAGTTTATGACTTTCCTCGTTATGGACACGTCATATATTTTGCGATGTGCGATAAGTCTGATAACTGCTACTATGAAGAGGACAGCAGTTATACATCTATACTACTATATAAATCTGTACTCTCTGTACAATCCAATTTTCTAATTTTATTATAAATATTCGTTTTATGAGTCACTGACATTTCAATTTGATGATTTTGAACAATTTTGTGAAACGAAATTTTTGAATTTTTTTTCTGAATACGTAACTGTGCAGATCATAGGCTATATAGTCAAGGTAAAAAGCATACAATTTTGATTAATCATGTATATATCAATAATTGTTCAGTCCAGACAGAAGTCAGAGGGGACCGCTAGTTCAAGTATAAATGTAAATAAAATAGCTTTACAGTAAAAAATAAAATGAATATACAATTATTTATATTGCATAATACCGAATACACATTTGATGTATAGTTACACACAAAGAATGTCAAGACTCTCTGTAGCATACGATCAATATGAGTAAAAGTGTCGTAACTAGAAGAAATCTCTTCCAGAGAACCTTTGGCTGAGAAAATAATTTAAGAAAAGAAAATTGAGCGTGTAGAGTTCTGTATAAACTTTACTTACATTTTTTTCATGATTATTCGAAAAACGAGCCGACATAATATGTAGTTTTTCTCATATATCCTTCATGTACAGAAAGTGATCAGTAATATTTTTATTATATGTATAGATACCTATGCTGAGGCACTCGACGGTCACCATTGCCCATAGATTTCAGTAAGACAAAAGCATCATTATTAAGCAAACTTTTGTCAAAACAAATCACACATTTTACTACGACCATAATCCATATAGAGATAAGTTTAAAATACATTATCAAACTCATTACGCTCTCTTGCGACGTTCTAAAAATCAATTGAAGTCCTAAAAACTTTTACATTGCAGTTCCAAAGTCCATTGAAAGTTGCATCTACTTTACTTTTTCTCAAATAAAAAGCTTCGTCAGCAGATGAGTGTTCGTTCATGACTCATTAAAATGGCCGCTCTGGACCTGACCGCCTGTACGACCACGAGCTATTTTGTTGAGCGATAAAAAAACATAGCTTAATAAGTTATCGAGTTAAGTATCGATGATAGGTTTAGTTAATAATTCAACAAAACTGACATACAATGTTTGTAAAAAAATATTACGTTTGTAAGATTTTTTTAAATTAATTTAAATAAATATATTCTAAGGACTTCCGTGATATGGCAATTAAGGCATTTATTTTTCTGTACTTCTATTTATCATTTAATGATGATCTTAATTAAAATATGAGGTCCGTCAGTTCTAAAATGTTACTTTTAATTTAAAGATTTTAAATCAGATTAATAGAGGTGCGAGTTTGATACTAGCTATTATTGCTAATAATAGGAGCAGGTATCTCCAATTCCCACTGGATTATCCCAATGGAAATTTGTATAGAATCACTCAATTACTGAACTGAGCCGCTAGTGTCGAAGCTTAGAATGGGTAAAAAGATTTTGAAGTTGCTATGCCGTTGGCCATAAATCACAATTGTATGATAAAATCAAAAGTGTGACCACGTGATTCGTCGCATTTCATATAACAAGAAAAGTTTAAATTTTTGTATATATTTGACATGTTCACAATATGCTTGCCTGAACGCTGAAAATCCTCAGGGCATAGGGGCTCCCCTCTCACGCCGCGCACACTTGACGTTTCTGTGTCACATGACAGGCAATATTAAAAGGTTCGGTTAGACTGCGGTAAGTTCGTATCGTTCCTCTATTCATATCTACACTACAACCCTAGTCTCAATATTCTGTGTTTGAGAGCCTGTCTTTGATTCCGCTTGCGTCTGCCGAGTTTTTGCAGAAGCATTTCCTGTTATACAAATATTCAGCGTTTCTTAAAATTGTTTCACAAAGCTTGAATATCTTGTTTAATCGAGTTCTTAAAAGAAGGTGGTTTTAGTGATTGTGCATTTGTGCGCGTATAACAGAAAAGTCTGTAAGAGACTCCATTCATTCATTCATTTTTTTACATTACTTCACTGTTTAAGCAAACGAAAACATTTTGCCGTATTGGGGCGCCCTAGAATACACCTCCCAATCGCATGCTGGTAGAATAGGATGTCGTAAGATGCAACAGAAGCCAGCCTGCTTGGTTGTAAGGCTTCGCGTAAAGATTATATTATCAATATTATGTTTGAGTAATTAATATTATTACTGGTATTATTATCTTTCCGTTAAGCCTGCTGTCTAGATACTATCCTCTTGTTTGGGTCAACCGACAAACAACTCCTCGTGCTCCAGCTGGGGGCTTGAGAGCTAGTAATTTCCTTCTTCTCTACTCCTTGGCCAGCAAAACATTAGTGATATCTTCAGTGTTACCGAAGTCCATGGACGACGGTAATCACTTACCATCAGCTGGCTTGTCTGCTCGTTTGACGGTTTTTAAGATAAAAAAATAATAATAATAACTTTGACATGCACAGTTATAAAATTAAAAATCCTTATAACCCTAGTTAAAATATGTTTATTATATAAACAAGCCAAGATTATGTCGGACTGGATCGAAACTTGATCAGAAACCATCAAAGTATATATACGAGCCGACCATTCACCAAATCACGACAGGATAGTATATTAAGCAGATAAGCTCTTTTATAGCATCATAATTTTCTACCGACATTGATCTACGTCTGTAATAGTTGCTGGTTTGATAGGCAACGCTATTATGCGTTTCCATTGTCTATGACGTTAATAGAGAAGAGCGAAATAAATGTTCACGCCCACGTACCTTACGGGGATGCTCTGTTGCTCATAGGCCACAAATAAATAACACATTCAAAATTATCAATAATGGTAAGATAAAATTATCACAAAATATTTATCCGCCCCGTGAACGAGTACCCTGGAGATCGAGTCCGCGATACTTTAGTCAGGCAGGGTTACAAGTATGTTCTCGGGTTATAGATGTTTTTGATGTCACGTTTGACGTTTCATGATTCCACAACACAGGGATTCTTTAACAAGGTTGTTAGTGTATGACCGTTTTTTTCTAGCAAAATTTGTATTCTAAATCGGCATTTGGATTATAACGAAGTTTTTGTGTGACGTTGAATATCCAGTACAGTGGAAACACGCAGTAAGTTCGTTATGTCTGTCAGCTATATATTGTATAGAAATTTCGGTGTTCGTATTTCCTCATTCCTTAGGCCTAACTCTATAATTTCTGCTATTCCAAGTCGAATTTACAGTTGCAAACAAAAACGCTTGTATTTCATTGAAACTCGAGTTAAACTGCTTCTAATTTCCAACACATTTGAAATTATTACACAATTAGACTCGGGCCTTGTTTGTGAAGGGGAGGGATTGCAAACTGGAACAGTTCTCTGGCTAAAGATTATTAACCAAATAAGTAAGCCCATATCTTGTAAGATGTCAGCGGCATTAGTAAACCGTGACGGTTGATAACTGACTTACAGGTTTCCTCATGTTGTTTAACTTCAGCAAATGGTTACTGATTTTGAATATCGCACGTATTTTTAAAACACACACACACACACAGATACACACTGGACTATAGAACTATTAATTTTATGTACATGATTATTAAAATGTTCATAATTCACCTTGATTACACATCATTAGCTTTGCTGATATTTTTTATAGCCTAGCATCTTCACGATCACATGGTCTCATCACAAACGAGTTATTATGAAGCCGGGTCATACTATTCTTGAATTATAACGGGACTTACAGACAGACAGCCAATACTTTCCAAAATACTCAAGTTAATGTCACTGTGTCATAAAACGAATATTTATTATGAAATTTGGCAAAAAAATGGAATGTACAGACAGAGAGACATTATAGATTTATATAGATATTTTGTATAGCCTATCTTCTGTGAAATCACGTGTTTTCACTACATACTAATTTTCATTAAGATCGGTCAAGGCGTTTTTGAATTATCGAGACATACAAAAAAGCTCAACAGATTTATATAGTAGTACATAGGGCTGTACTGAAAACCAGCTACTTTTATAGCACGAAATATAAGCAGAATAAAAATACATTGAATATAACACTTACTGGTGAGTTATAACGCTAATACACAATCCAAAAACCTTTGCTTTTGGATAGGTAAATATTATGACGTACAGTCCCGACCGCGGACTGCTTATAAAATATGCCGCTGAGATATGAGCGGTTGGTACGCTTCAGAAATACTGTTGAAAATTATATGCGTTTTCCAAGTTTTGCGAGCAAATACCAGTGATTCACTGGTAAGTTGAAACATTATTTATCGACGCTCAGGATTTTAGGCCGAGGGAATTGGTCGACGAAGTGATTTAAGCCGTATGTATTGGGTAATAAAGTTTAATTTGAATTGACATCGGCGGGTTTAGCTGCTTTATCCATTGTTTTTACGGCGCTAAACTTGGTACTGCTTCGATATTGTGAGCTCTCCTTTATTGATGTTGACTGGTTTTTGCCCACAGTTTGGCCATTGTGTTTCTGGACCAAACGTTTGTTCTGCTTGAAGATGGTCTTTGTGTTTTGTAAATGTAATAATCTGATAAGATTTAAACATAAACATTAATTATTATCTTTCATATATATCATATCATAATAATCATATATTCATTTTATTTTTAATTAGATTTTTTATTAATTTATTATGAACACACGAACAATTATGAATAAACTTTAACTAGAATAAATCGTACAGCTTGGGCAAGAGCGTTACTTTCTTTATTTATAAAATAGTGGTTTAAATTAATAAATAACACGATAGCAATAACCAGCAGTGGTGGCCTAGTGGTTTGAACGTAAGCCCCTCCTATTTTTTCAAATATTACCGTAGCCCAGTTGGCAGTGATCTAGCCTGCCGAGTGAGGGGTTCCGGGTTCGATGCCTGACCGGGATAGACATTTATGTGACAGATGCGCCGGATAAATGTTTTTTCTCGAGTCATAAGGTTCATGATGCCACATCTGTGTATGTCCATGCCACCCGCAACACAAGGGATCCTAGCGCGGGGGTTTGAGTGTGTGAACGTTTATTATTAATTAATTATATCACTTGCGTCGGTGAAGGAAAACATCCATGAGGATGAGGAAACAACTGAAGAAATCTGCATACCTCAGAGTTCTCCATGTTCTGAAAGGTGTGTGAAGTCTGCCAACCAGCACTTAGTCAGCGCGGCCGACTATGGTCTTAATCCCTCTTATTGTGAAAGGACACCGGAGCCCAGCAGTGGTTTGTAATTATGAAGCGGTGTTTTTAATTTTTAATTAAATAGCCCTCTATGTAACAGTGTCAAAATCGGAAAAAGCTTTTTTCATCTGTATCCAATTACTTATTCAACATATTTCATGTCGTTCCGGAACAAAATAGTGATATGTGAAATCATTAAACTACCTCAACCTTGCAAAACTCTTAAAAAATATATTGATTCCATGTACAACAATACCATACCGGAAGACACTGAATACTGTGTACGATTCATGAAGCGTTTGGGTTATTTCGATGAGTCTTGGATTTAAAGGTTCAAATCGTGTTGTACTCTTTCGTACGGTGGATATATTTCGTGACTCATCATCCACCAATATACTTTTTTTTTATTAATGAAATTTCTGCTCCACAAACTTTTCGTCCGTGCCTTTTTTAGTGTTTTCTTACATTTTTTGATTATGCTCCGATGCGAACCTTTGCGGACGCCACGCCACTTGTGCGCAGGTTTCACCGTTCGGCTTTACCTGCGAGCGAGTGGTTGCCTCAGCGAGGGTTTTACACTTGGGATTACTTAAAACTACAGAATCTCTATTACTATGTACATATATTTTTATTAATTTGCTTAAGCTATGTTAATGTATATCTTCAATATTTTTGTCTTTCACGGAGGCCGCTAACCCCTTCAAGTGTTTGGCGTGGTCTATAGCCTTTGGGTCCCTGTTTCGGATTGCCATTGAGACGTTGTAGTCTTCTAGTCTCTCGTTGGTGGCATTCATAGCCCTTTGGATGAACTGGGCTATGGCGTCATTGCTGCAGTCGGTGTAGTATGTACAGCTGATGGTATGACGCGATATTGCCACCAATATACTTAGTAACAAAAATGTTAATATCTATAGTTATGGATATAGTTGTTTGGGGTTTCTTGCGAAAAAATATGATGCGTATATAATAAAGAATTTACTAAACTATTGCGTGCAAGATTACAATCAAATTTATATGAATTGCGTATAAGATAAATTATGACGGCCGATCGCGCACACGTTGCTGATTGAAATCGAAGTATCGACCACGTAGGTTTCTCTCATTGGCTGGTCCGGCAACGTCGCGTCATCGCTGGCCAATAATATCCATACACATTAAGATACTACGTC
>PDGT01000125.1:106336-128391 GCA_003671415.1 Megathymus violae
ATCCGCATCAATAAAAGAGGCCGATGGTTTGAATGTCAGCCGTTTCAGAATATTTGGGTTATGAATCCTCCGGGAAAGTAATTTTTCGAAGATATTGGAACATAATGCATGCATGCAATTTTGACTTCAAGCTGACCTCCCTTGCTAGTGGTCCCCTCGTTGAACACTGGTCCTAGGTCGGTCCGTTTTATTGAATACGACTGGGTTCTTTCTATACCGTATAGTAAAATCTCTAAGGTACTTCAATCTGGTAAGACGATTCTTACCTGTTCTGCTAGCTGACATCTTTCTTCTAGGCTCTATCATCAAATGTTTTTAACGTGTTTTGATAGCAATTTCGGCGAACCAGTTAAATAACGGATTTATTCTTCAATACTCAATGTAGGGCCTGTGATGCCTTTGTCATCCAAAAATTTTGTTATCCAGCTAACATCAGGTGCCCTGGCTGCTTGTTTATCTGGTATTGTCATAAACATTATGTCATCCCCTGAGAAAATACTGTGAACGAATAACAAACTAAATTGAAGATTTTCAGCAAAATACTCTTTTTACCATTTCACGAATATTCATGTTATTCCTTTGTTCTTTCATTTCGTTAATTTAAATTCACACAGCATACGAGTAACAGCAAGAAGCGAAGTGACACGCGCTTAAATTTCAATCATAAGTAATAACTTTGTGTTAACATAATAGTGCATGGAGAATTGTAACACGAGTGAATTTCATCTCTCGACCTTTTACGACAAATTGCGTCGAGAATTCTGGAAATTAGTGAAAGAATCCAGTCGCAAATATTCAGAAGCGTTGGCAATGTTCCATTACTTTAGCCACTCTAGAACCGCTTTCTTCGGTATAATTTGTTCCTTACTGCCTTGTTTACTTATAATGACATGGTTTATTGAAATTAATTACGTATGAATATTTATTTCGTTGGAGCTATTAACCTGTGAGATTACTCACGGATGAAAGTATCTTTAGTTTAATTAATAATTTCGGCAAAATGATTGATCTGATGTCTTGGATATTTGTGACTAATCAAATACTTCGTGCCTTTCGTCACCAGGCACTAAAGAGTATAAGCTGATACGGCTTACAGTTGATAAGGTTTAACATTAATTAAAGAAAAATACAAACTTAAGATGTTGCTCAGTATACTCTTTACAGAAAAAGCCTTGATACCACAAACGAACATCCACCTAACTATTAATATTAACATATGACGCTGAGAATTTAAAAATTGGTTAAATATGTAATAATAATATCTAATAATAGACTTGCCTTAATTCCTTCTGAGTCCAATAGGTGAAACTTGCTTTTTTTCGAGACATTAGTTAAAAAAATATTCAAACGCATATCCCCGCAAACATTTATCTATCACATAAATGTCTTCCTTCTCGCTTGGCAGACAGGGTTACTATACCATCTAGGCTACGGGGTAGTTATCACATCAACATGGCGGAACAGTTCAAGAAATGTTACTAGCACCATCGGTTATCAGTCTTTCAAATGATTTAGTGTGCTTATTGTTACGTCAATTGGTATTTTTATATAAATAGCTGACAAAATGGGGGTATAGTGAGGTAAAAGCGTTGGTAAGTAGTCACTGGTCAGCCATAATACCCAACGATATTGACGACGCGTTTCGGTCAAGAAGGAAGTATGGAACACATTCTCCAGTTAGCTCGTTACCGCTACAACCGAAATCTATTAAAGATATCCATGGTTGATTCTATTCTTCTAGAATAGACTGACTTTCCATTAGGTAAAATCCCACAATGCAAGAGAATTGGCAACATTAAGCAGCAACTGGGGATGAAGGTACAGTCTCGTCGGTTCTACTGTTTGTTGTTTGTGATAATAAAATATACGCATAACTTTTATCATTCATATTGTCAGTGCGGCTCCATTACGCAGAGTATGCGTAACTCCTTTTGACAAATATCTGGAACTTCTAGATAAAACTGAATGTAATGTTATCTTACTTCGAAAATATTAACTTTATAAATATTATAACTTTATTAGAACTCTCTTTTACAAGAGGCGCCTGTCTCGAAGGTATCTAATAAAATTATTTTCAAGTTCGTTATAAGCCGAATTTCTTGCCGTTAAGAGTGTCTTAATCTGAGAATATATCACTCTGATTAAAGGATTGATAGGAGGTGAAACATTTGTGCGGTAAGCCTGATTTAGGGCTATCACCAAAACCTCTATTTTTTACTTAGAAATGCATTTACCTACCTTTACTCTTATACATATATCAATGTAAACTTACCTGTTGGAGTTTCCACTTTTGTGGTAAAAAAGTTTTTTCAGTAAACACCCACCTTTGTTTCTCCCTTGTTGTCTAACATGGACATGTAAATAGCATATGACTGTAAATACCGACCAACAATTTACACCGAGAATTTTCGCTTAGCAGGTATGATCACTTTTATTTATTTATTTATATTGTTTTAACAGTTCATGTACTTATAAAAATTACATAAAATAACAATGTGTAAGTGAACTACTTATTTCATTTAGAAATCTATGTTTTTTAACTACCAAGAAGAAACGTTAAAACTCAAGAGCAAAACTTAGAGCGTACACATACTATACAATAACAAAAATGGAAAAGGAAAATCAAAAATAAAATACTACGATAATATATATATCATACTTATGTATTTAATTATTCATTCATTCATTCATTTATTTATTGAACGCCAACATAATGTACATTATTATTACAATATTTTTGAACAAAAGGATGATAACGATAAGTGTAATTAATTACAATTACACACGAAGACTGCATGCATATAAATAAGCGGTAACAATATACATTTTAAAATTTAAAGAAAGAAAAAAGTCACTCAACAAAGCATTGTCGAATAATCAAATTCAACATTCTAATAATGAATACAATAAATTAAAAAGTGAATAATTAAATACTGACTAGAATTTCAAATAGAATATTATATGGAGTAAAATATACTAGCAGACAAATAATACAGATATATAGATATCTATAAATATTATACATATAAGGAAAGGTAGTGTTCTTTGACGTCTTCCGTTAATGTAGACGGATTAAAGTACATGTATGTTTGGTGGCAGCGAGTTCCAGTGTCTGACTGAATAACAGTGAAGGAGATGGGATAGGCATAGGTTTTATGTGTCGGCTAATTAAGAGAGACTTGTGTTGGGATATATCTGAGTTATGAGGACATGAGCCATAGTTTCAGGAACATGACAACATGAGATCACTCACAATTTCAATTCACAATATCTTACAACCGTGGCATAGATGCACAGCCATGATGACGCATTGTACTGAAGTTAGTAACAAGTAGTATTACATTTTATATCTAAAATATACAGTATTTTATTCGATAAGATAGCAAATGATGATTACAGGTATTGTTGAGTATCAATGACTAGTGAACACTATGTAGTCTACGTAGCAAGAAATAAGTAAGCAAGTAATACTAGAAGAGCAGCTATTGCTTCTATCATTAAGTAACTGGATTCTAAATGTCTGGACGATAGTAGACTGAAACATGAAACGATACATCTCACTACTATTTACTTTAAAAATTCTATAGTAATTCCTTAGCACATACGACTCAAGTCGGTCGGAACGGCCCGAGCGATGAGAGCTTACAGTTTAGCTCACAATAAAATTGTATCAGCTTAAATAAACGCCGAAATTCTATGAAAAAAGTTGTATGTTACAAATAGCTTTGAAATGAGATAAACATATTTTTACGTAGCAACAGAAAATTATAAAAGACAGGAATCCCAGCGGGTTTTGAGTGATCATATACAACACTGCATTTGCCTATGAGCTAATTAATGCCTTTAATGTCATAAGCTGTCTAGACCATAGAGTTAATATAATAGTAATAGAGGAAGACAGTGTGCGAGTGAGATTTCGAGCTTTACGGAAAATCCTACTTGCGAGAAAGAGATACAAGAAAATTTACCGTCGGACTGTTTTCAAACTATTTACTCTCCATTACTCTCCTGTCAAAAAATAGCTATTTTTTTATTATTATTATTATTAGTTTCACTTCAATCTTTCTATACTTTATCAGACTAAAAATAGTAAACATAATGGTGTCGTGTTCAGGATTAAATTGCAGGGTTACTTATAACAATAACCCCAACAAAGAGGCAACACACAGGTAAGTGCTGATAGGGCAATACTACTTTCACGATGCTTATTCCCATAAAAGTTGATCTTAAAATTATATAAATTAAGGTTAATAATATGCAGTAAATACTCCATTTTATGAATAATAAGTTATTTTTCATAATTATGTGTAAGATAAAAAGATATTGTGTACGTGAAAATGATACCGTTTCGTGTAGGACTTGCACAAAATCTATCGATAAGTGGATAATTTTTAAATAGGTATAAATAAATATTTTTTGTTTTACCTAGATTTGTTCATATTTTACCTTTTTAGCTTCGGTTACAGCTTGTATACACATTGGACAAAAAGTAGATAGACTGATATAAAGGTGCATCTTTGGCTTTAGAATAGTATTAGCTTCTTAAATTGATAAAATTTGGCGAATTTTATATTTGTTATTATTATGATATGACAAAAAACGGCGAATGTGATTTCATATTTATTGACAAATTTTTCTTCTTCAAGGTTTCCTGTAAATGCAGTTCAAAAAGAAAAATGGATTCGAATGTTAAACTAGATAGGTAGGGTTCCTCACAAATTTTACAGTAGACATTTTAAGAGCAACTATTTTGTTCTACGAAATCACTGACATGTTAATTATTTCCTTTCTGAGGGCAATAAGTTATATCGATTTACATCAACGAATTAATTAAAATCAATAAACATTATTATTATTGTTTTCTTTAGTACCGTTTAATCACGTTTTTTTTATCCTCTCAAATAAGGTTAAGTTTAGAAGAAGCGAAGTAAAGAGAAGTTACTAGGATTAGCATGATGTTATTCATTTAACAAGTAATAATTAATTAAGAGAACGAATTGAATATAGCAAAGAAACCTGTGATGGAATAGTGGACATTCATGTCGATAATACATGGACGTGAATTTGACATCACTAAAAGTCACGCACATCAGTGTATTTTTCACACACATGCACATTTAGGTTTTAGTGACGCGATTTTGAGATGAGTTTTCATCTAAACTCTATGGTCTAGACACAGTGACAAGATTAGGTTATAACAAAATAAATAACTGTAGCACTTACTCTCACACCAATATTTCCTTATTGTACCGTTTTATAACGATTATCAGTGTCACTGAAGGAGAAGAAACAGAAAAGGACTGGCAAAGCAACAAAGATTGTATAGAGGTGTAATCTTCCTCGGTTTCTTTCCGATTTTAACTTAAAAGATGTATTATGTTATAATAAAGACATAATTCCTTCGCTAACCAATAATTTACTCAATCCGTAAAACTATTAACGTTTCATACGGTGCAGTTCGTACTTCTAAGAGTTTACGTAAATAACCTTATTTTTATCTAAATATGGCAAACAAGTTTCGGATCAAACGATAGGACGCTGAAAGCGGTCGAGCAATACTGTTTAGTTTAGAATAGCTGGAGCCACGAGAGCTAGAATAAACTTCGGCTTCGTCGAACAATGCAGTTAAGTCTTTGTTCGTATGGTTTTTGTTCTCAATCTTCATGGTAGACTGGTATTTTCTGTCTCGGGGCTACTTCTTCATCTCTTTGAAGATTGGCCCCGACAACTTTATTTAAAAGCTTTTAAAACATTTCGCATTGTCTATAACAGTAAAGCTGAATTATTGGAAGAGGCTGTATTCCGGTCAACATAGTTTTCTTGTTACTGAGTGCTTTTGGAAACTTAAAGCAAATCGAGTTTCAGGTTGCCTTTTCTCAAATTATTGTCCGATGATGAATTTTGTTAATTTTAATATAAGTGTTGAAATAATAATAACGTTATGTTTGTAAATTTATTACCGATAAAATTTTTTAAATTTATCAATAGCTAATAAACACAGGATCTAGAAGAAAGTTATACTGAACTCTTTTTGCCAATTTATGTATAGATTCGCAAACTACCCTCGCATCGCTTCTAAGAAAGAACGCCTTAGAAACACCACCTGCATTGTTTTAGGACTGGGTTTCTCTCGTTCTGCGAATTAGAAATACATTCATATATGCACTTATAACTTTTTTATTTATAAACAGATTGAAATGAAACAAACTTTAAATATTAAGTGATGATTACTGCAATACATTTGTGAAAACTATAACGAAATCGGTCAAGCCATTTCTGAGAATAGCGTGAACAAACGCGCAGACAAACAGACAAAAATCTAACAAATACTGTTTTTGGGTTAGATTGCGATAATAAAAGCTGCTTATAATAGTTTTTATCTATATCGTCTATGTGCAGAAAGCTATCAGTTACAATTCTATTATATTTATAGATTTAACATAAACAATTAAAAGGTGACATGAAATGCCGTAATGTGTGAAACTTTTTTAGACATTGTATTTTGTAGATTAATAATGAAACACAATGTTCAAACGTCGAATATTTGTTTAATAATTACATACTTAAAAACATGGTAAAGCAGCACTGCGCCACGTAAAATTTACTTATAAATATTACTTGTATAAATGCTTTCTAAAATACACTTAACGTTCATGTTTGCTTTTAAAGATATTAAAATCATACGTTAGCGAATTTCTCTGAACATTGAATGCGAAGTTAACGCTTCACGTTCATGTATAATTTTTGTGAAGGCATATGAATTTGTAAATAATTTAAAGTTCTTAAGCATAGGTGAAACTAGTTTCAGTGCAAACTCAAATTCTACAGTAATTATGGGTCAAAATAATTTATATCACGGATCACGGATGATGATACTCTTAATACGCAATGCAGTACGAGTGCACAAATTTGTGTCTATCAGCGTCGTGGGTTTGTTCTCAAACATAGAGGAGCTTGGAGCGTAAGTCATAGTGTATAGACGCTGCTTCAGTGTGTATTGAGACAGGAGCTTCTGACTAATCCGAAAGTCAGTAGCTTTTATGTTGAAGGAGTCCGACAAGACTCTAAAGATGTCAGCCAGGTTTAACCTGCTCGTGGAGGCATGAAAATGCATATAATGGTTTGGCTTCTAATAATAATCTAATCAGTGATTCACTTGTCAACTGCTCAGTAAGGACCTTATAAGTTTCGATCATATACCTACAGTTGGCAGAAACGTGTTAGCTCTTTTCCTATTATAAAACACGAATGCAGTAATTGCTTTATTTGTACTCGTAGTAATTAGTATTAAACTATTTTGAAAGTATTTGCGACCACAATATATGATAAGTTAAACCTTGCGTAGCAACTATTCTTTCCCATAAAGAAATATATATTACATATATATACATACATACATTCCATCACGAACATGTATATACTGAATCGGAGCATCATCGACTATCTTTCTATCCACGAGAGTTAACGCAAGTTAATAAAGTGGATGAAGAATATGACGCGTATGTCCTGCAAATATCACAAAGAAAACTTCAATGTTTTGCTTTTCCGGATGATTGAAATGTAGCGGCTCATTTGTAAGAGTTATCAACAAAATATGAGGACAAGATGGGCCCCCATAAACAAGATCACAGTGAATTGCGCTGGGGAGTCACCGGTGTGATCATATATCTTGGAACACCTCGATGAATGCGTACCTATTCTATATAACCCTTAGTTCTATAGAGGTTGAATATATTTGGACGATTGCCTCCTAAATTAATACACCATAAATTCCTTAAAAATGTTATTAACGTCAACAAACCTTTGTTCTAAAGTTGGCGGCACAGATTGTTTCACTTCAGAATTCGCTAGTACAACGTTGCACAAAAGTTTCATTTTTTTGCCAACTTTTCTTTAGGAACAAATAATGAGTTTTCGACCTGGGCTTAATGTCCTATAATATCATCAGACTATACACTTGAATACATAATCTATGCCAACTATGTCGCTATATCAATTTCTGTCACCGCCAGCCCGTAAAGACCCGACCAGTAATAATATTGATTGATTGCCTCCCGATCAACCTCATATATTACCCTACTTCGTAGGTTTCCCAATAGAGCGGGCTTAGATAAATGTGTTTATTGAAATTTTACTTGCGGTGGTGCATTCTACTTACATGCGTGTAAAAGTGAGTCACAGAATTAAATTTAGTCGTATATACGTAACTTCATAAAAGTGTGAACATTGATTGTAGTAAAAATTACAGTTTAAATATAGTTTTTTATGACATCGAATAATGTTTTTCCTAAGTACAGGTTTCAACTTTGAACACATTGTAAACAAGTCAGTAATAAATTAATGTTATTCCAGATGGATTGATGCGTATTGTTTGTTTCTGAGCGTGTGCAGTTAGCTCCCAAAGGAAGTCACATTTGCTCCGTTGGTCAATGACACAACTTGTACCACATAGGAGCTGTACCGGACAACGCTGTAGCCGTGGCCCAGTACTGGAAGGGAAGACTTTAGAAGAGTTGAACCCTCCATTGACTCGAAGAAGAGTTGTTCAAACCTACAAATAGTTAACAATCAGTCATTAGTATATTATATATTTTTATAATATAAACTTCAAACTGCTGAGAAGATAATAATATACATCGACGACCTCGTAGCGTAGTTGGTAAGCAAGAGGTCCCCAGTACGATTCCCGGTCGGGGCAAATATTTATGTGACAGATAAATGTACATCTCGTGAAATCGGTGTTTGATATCATATTTAAGTATGTTCATGACACTCGTAACACAGGGAATCCTTGTACGGAAGTGTAAGTATGTGATCATATTGTTTATTATTATATAACATACTAGCGCGCCGCCGCCCTGACTTCGTTTGAACATTTGTGCTAATTTATATATACATATCAATACATGTAGCTTATTTCCATTCGGGATGATGTACCTTTCAAATGGCAAAAAATTTGGTAAATAAATGCCGTGATCCCGGTTATTTGCCCTTTCTCTTTATAATATAATGTGATATGAATGCATACATGCATACTAGAAGTATTCGCTTGTGATACAAATATAATACTCGGGCTCTGATATCTTAATATAAGGAAATAGGCGTGCACTACTTTTTGCTCCTAATGGGCCACGACCACCGACCGACCGAGCGAAAATATTTGACAATAACAAAATGAAAATAACAAAGCTTCTAACAAACTTGGAATCGACAACTTTAAAAGAGTCTGAAACCAATTATTGTCTACACGTTTACAAATCTTAAAAACGTTGAACAGGAATATTTCAGTACCTTAACACAATCAGCTAAAACTTTACGAGAAGAAAGGAAGGAATTAAATTCTCAGACAAAATTCTGAAATTGCGTCTCACCGTTCCATCACGGTTCTAAGATATGAAAATGGATGGTGATGGAGTCCTCGATAGCTTTTCCCTCCGGTAATTTAACACGACTCCGCTAAGTGCTCGCTCAAGGCACATTCGCAAGGCTCAAACTAAAAATGTGAAGCTATTAGGTTTTCTAATTGCATTTCTAATCGAACGGATTGTTTGAATTGTGTTCGCATTGTCTTATGTTTAATAGAACTCAGTTTAAACATGAAGTATTTTAGTCTTATGTATCAGTTAATACATTTTAAAAATTGCTCTTTGCCCGATGACTTGTTACAATCAGAAGAGTTAAACGATCGGTCGGTAATTGGACAGGTGATCGATAGTGAGATGTTAATTGAAAAGATGTGCTGAAGAGTTTCTTTCGCCATTTTTTCTTCTCAATATTAAAGGACCTTTTAATACGGTAGTAGAAGGAAGTAATGGCATTTATAGGAGCAATTACAAAATACCTAAAGCGATTTTGAGTTCTATATTATGAGTGGTCAAAATTCTTGATACTTCTATTTCGGGAGAGTGCGTCAGTGACATGGGTACTTATTATTATCGTTAAATAGAATTCGTTTTCTTATATCGCAAAGGAAACTTCTGACACTTGAGTTAATTAATCCTTCTCCATCAATCTGCACTGCGATAAGGGGAAAGAGATTACCTTTACTGATGATAAGACTGCCTTTTATGTCAACAAACGGAATATGAACAGAAGAGCCATGTGATGCTAAATTGTCATTGCTAATGGATAGTCGCCATGCTAAAGATATCACCGAAATGTTGTCCGGAAAAGGAGCGGAGTGTCTAATTTAAATTTCATCTTTATTACTATATCCGAAACGCGTTAATATTCAGCTCAACGAAACTAGCCATCAAGTGATAACCTTATCATTTGCGTGATTGTCGGTAGTAAACTGAATTGTACGAGCCTAGCGACATCTACCAGGAGAAATCTGGCGTTAACGCCTCGTCTGTCGTCGTTCGTTGTAAACTCGTCACCCACACACACACACACATAGAACAAACTTGTTTGTTGTTGAACACATTAAACTTGGATAAAATTTAGATCTGTATGAAAAAAAAAACTGATACTTTTTCATCATTCATCATACATACTCCATAATATTTTGAGTTATAAATCCTGTACCGTTTAAAGTACGTAATTCATAATGGATTCCTTGTTATGATGTTTTTTTTTTTAAATAGTATATTTATATAGATTGAAGTGTTTAAAGAAGAATAATTCGAATGTAAAATCTACTTATGCAGTCACTGGACGCAATATGATCTTACGTATTCTAACAACCACACTATCGTTCAGCGGCAGTTAGATAGTGGCATGCATATAAATGCAATGCTTAGTGTATCAGTCTATCAGATACTTGTTCTAAGATCTGCTGCTCCGAATATATCATCACTGAATTTCAGTGCCAATTGTCTATTTTAATATATCTAACATCTATACATATAATTAAAATTCCAAGTGATCGCTTTCAGTACATGAACGATATATGAGAACAAAAAAAACAATTAGTGGCCTTTATTAACGCAATAGAATACAAAACAATTGTTGTTAGAATTTTTGTCTGTTTGTCTGTGCGTTTGTTCGCGCTAATCTCAGCAACGGCGGTTATAGATTAATTTAAAATAACGTAGATATTATTTCTTAGCGTAAGGCGTAGTTTTTCCGAAGCGAAGCGAAGGCAGTTTGCTGGTATATAAAAATAAATAAAAAATTAAATTAAATTTCATTACCCGGGTTCGGTCCGGTCCGGTTCCCGGTAGTATATGTGACAGATATGTTTGTTCTCGGGTCATGGGTATTTGTGATATCATACATGTGTAAATCCATGTCACCAGAAACGCACAGCATCCTGGTGTACAATGTGAGTGTGTAAAATTTTTTTTTTCATCCGTTCTAAAATTGAAAATTTGTACCAATCTAATCAAACAAATTTAACTTAAAGAAAAAAAAAATAGCATGTCAATATTACACTCACTAATTATCATGATAATAAATTAGGAAATTCAGAATCAATTTACTTACACATTTTTTTTTCATTTCAAAAGGATTTCTGGAGTCGATTTTCGCTGATAATAGACGATTTAAAATCAGAGTCATCAAATCGTGATAATATTAGTAAAAAAATATCTTTGTAGTATATAATTCCAACAAAAAATATCATTACACAGCACAGACCTATGAGATATTGGTGAGTATTTATCAAGAAAATACTGGTGAAACATATAACATATTTCTTTGAAGTCTGTTGACATCTCAAAATTTGCGATGTGTCGGCTAAACCACTATCTCTCCTTTAAGTAAACACGTGAAGAATAATTATTATCATAAAACAATAAAGTTATTATATTCAAATCAGTTATCAAGACGTAATATTTTTTTTTAATAATTTGGACATAATGGGCATAAATAGTAAGTGTACTTGCAGTCAAAAATTGATGTATTTTATACCGATATTTCGACCTTACAAAGAACATGATCATGGCTAAACGTGTTTATTTATACG
This sequence comes from Megathymus violae, assembly GCA_003671415.1. Classification (NCBI taxonomy): domain Eukaryota; kingdom Metazoa; phylum Arthropoda; class Insecta; order Lepidoptera; family Hesperiidae; genus Megathymus; species Megathymus violae. Next base: position 118,245 of record PDGT01000125.1, read on the forward strand.
AGTATGTCGGCAATGCCAGTAGTTTTAGCAGCATTGTCGAACATAGCGTGGGCGTATAATCGTTTAACACTTTTAATTAATTGTTAACAAACACTTCACACCGGGCAAACAAAACAACTAACAGTTCCCAGTGCGGAGGAACCGATCTCATCGACCGCAGAATGTAAACTGCGGCTCCATCCGGCGTCACTCCACTAGCTAGGCTCTGTTGTAGCAAGATGTTAGCCGAGTATCGACGTCATCGCGGCGGTGCTGCCATCACTCGCATATCGTGCCGGGTTTCGTTTTACGTCTATACTAATGACCATCTCCGACATATATAATATCCACTTTCCAATAATCCAATAAGTTAAAAATTATATGTTAAGAATTATTGTTATTATTGAAGGTATCTAAATATGGCCGTAGGTGCATTGGTCAGGACGGGGGTCTACCACGCTGTTTTAGTAAACGGTGAAAGGGATAATAGTCAATCTAAGTTTTAGAAGTTATATCACCCAACGCTGTACTGATTCTAATGTTTATAACCAGGGCTTAACATACCCCGTGAAAAACGGAAGCCTTTGAAACATTTCGTTGCCAGTCATATTATTTGTCAACCGCGCTAGCTTGCCCAATTTGGTTCATCGTTCACGAACTATTAATGATATAAGCCGTGGTACTATTTACGCTTCGAGGTTGGAAACGAATATAATAAATAAACGTTTACACACTCACACCCCCGCACTAGGATACTCTGTGTTGCGGGCGGCATGGACATACACAGATATGACATCACAAACACCCATGACCCGAGAACAAACATTAACCTGTCACATAAATGTCTGCCTCGGCCGGGATCGAACCCGGGACCTCTCGCTCGACAGGCAGAAGTGATCCTGCTGATACCAAATGGGCTATGGAGTCGTCTAATATCAAAGGATCCTTTTGATATTAAAGCAGTGAAAATAAAAATATCCATTAACATTTTAGCACACAATCAGATACAACTGATGGCCACTCAAACATAAGTGACATGTTTTCCTCAGCAGCGTATATCTTATTTATTATATTATTTATAATACATCAAGGCGGCTTAATGGCGTTTTTATGTGTTTGCCTAGTTCGAATGTTCCTTTAGGTAATACGAAAGTGTGTAACTTTTTCCGAATTTGTAAAGCCGCTAAGAGGAATGGAAATCGGAAAGCAACAGAAACGTTTATAAATCGATTCGGTATTAATAACATATTGAATCGTAAGTAATAACTGTTTGGGTTGATGTTTATGAAAAATATCGTACTTTTAGGAGTAGCGGCCGCATGGCAATCGGTGGTTGATGTCGGATGTCGTTCTCTTTCATTTTGACAGGTTTTCTGTGTTACTACGAGCGTTACCACAAAACGTGACCACATGACTATTATTTTTAAGATATTTTTTTTATGAATTATTCAAACATGATATTCGATTATAACAATAAACCCGTAGATGGATGTAACAATGAGAGGAAAGTAGAGAAATTATAGAAATACGCGTGTACATGTCCGGACTGTGTCTCCGGCGCCTCCAAACCAACACTATCATAATCAGTTTTTGTACAGAGTATCATATGGATAATAGAAAATATTACTTTATTCGAATTTTATATATATATTTTTAAGTATATTTTTTATATTATAAAACAGTACGGAATGGAATATTTGTATCAACGTGTTCAATTAACGATATATATTTTTTTTATATCGTGAATATAATTTGCTTATATAGGTAATTGCCTCAGTTTGTTACAACGTTATTACTAATAGTTTCTGATCATAATAATAATTTACTAAATTTATTATGAACGAAAATCGCGAAGCAACATCATATATTAAATTAAAATTAAATATGATTTATTTACAGCATGTCAAACGAAGCTAATAAGTGTTTTTGTAGATTACTCTTCAAATTTATTATAGTGTAACATCACAGTTTTTATACTTCCATATTTTTCCATACGTTCCGAGCCGTAAAACAATCATTGTATAGCATCACCGTCGCTTTCCGGTCACGAAAAATTAAGTCCCATAGACGTCAAACGGGCCATAGTGATGAAGTAAATGATCTCACGAGACTTTTGTATTGTAATCAGTGAATTTATTAATAATTTCATATGGAGCCTATCACGTATTACAATAACGGGAAGCAGAGAGACAGATACAGAGCACACCATTTAGTAAAAGTATAGACTAATATGAATTTCAGTTGGGCTTACAGTTCATAGCTCCAACACAGTATAAAATCTGCTTTTTGACTGGCTCTGATACTGTAATTGAAACATGTAAAAATATTTAAGGAGAGTATGAATTAACCAGGCAGGTAAAGAACCCTCCCATCACGCATAAGTATCATTGGAATTAACAGAATTAGAGAGAGAATGTGATGCCGATACCTCGTCCTTTATTTCGCAGCACATGTCAATGAGCTTGGCCTGGATTCAGCGACGAATTGAGCTCTTTACCCTGTATTTCTTAGGATATTTCTAAGAAGCACCTACGAACAGTGGGTCCATTTATTTGTGAGTATCAAACTTTAGCCGACGCAAAAAAGACGTTCATAAATTTTAAAATATTGAAATAAATTATTTATCACTACGATTTGTTTTTAAGAGTGAAATAAAAATATGGCAAGTTTCTAACTAAACTGCTTCCGCATTGTAATTAACTGTAAAGCTAAAGTTAAAGAATAAATGATGTGCCTCGTTTGAACCAACACTTATGCGAGCAACATTCATACGAATATTCATGAGCCAACGTATCTACTGCAAACGGGCGGATCCATACAATTGGTTGGCCTATGCATCTCTGCATACAAGATAGCTTTACCATCGAAATCACTAATATTAGAATTTGCTTTTCGGTAAGGCAAAAGACATGAACATAGATTGAAGTTATATACCTATTAATGAATAAAAAATAATAATTGAGTAAAATTTTGTATTTCAAGACGATCATGGCGTTTTCGCCAATGCGCCGTCATTATTACTAAAAACACAAAACAAGTATACAATAAAAGTATGTTTTCTGTATGTACACAAATAAGATATAAAACACCTTAACAAGAAAACAGATTTTTTTAGTTATTTATAATTAACAAATGCCCTCGTTTCGCTTCAGAAAAACTACCTTACCCTTAGAAATAGCATCTGCATTGTTTTAGGACTTGGTTTTTCTCGTTATGTGAATTATACATACATTTATATTCATTTATAACTTTTTTATATGAACTTTTTTATATCACCGAGCTGAATGTGCCTAACTTGAAGCAATATTAATACCAATAAATTACCCATACGCATATTCATGAACAATCGCACTGCAAATGAACAATACGCTAAGGCACATAACAATACAATAATATATAATAATAATATACATACAATAAGGCATATTTGCGCGTTTAATGAAGATTGGAACAGTAAAGTAACCTTATAGCTCAGTTGGTAGTGGTCCTAATAGCCTCGCGAGGCGACCCGGATTTGATTACCGGCAGATATGTTTGTTCTCAAGAAGAGGGTGTATTGTACGTTTCCACGCCAGCTGCAACACAGAAAATTCTAGTGCGGGGATGTGTGTGTTTATGTTAAAAAAAATAAAAAGTAAACTGGTGGAACCCATATTTTGTGATGCAAGATGCTCCAAACAAATTTGTTTCTCGAGTTCAAGGTTACTGCCACCTATATTTTAAAAGTGCATTTTATCTCAGTCTCCTGGAGTAAATATACTAGCAACCGTGTAATTGTCACGATCTCACAATAAATAAGGACACACTTCTATCTAGGTTGATAACAAATTTCTTCATTGTTTCCTTACCTTGTACAATCTTCATTCTTTCTTGTACCTTCTACATTCTTTCACCAGCACCCCATGTTGATTGATAGATAACCATCTCATATAAAATTCTCATTACTTTCTAAGATTTTTGCAATCAAAAGAACAGTACGTAAATATTTACGTATACGACAACAGACCTAGCTCACGAGACGTGAATTGTCCAGTTTAGCGCAATATTAACGCAAAGACATTAACATCTACGCATATTCATGAACGAGCAACCGCACTGCAAACTAACAGCTACAAGCATGTTTGTTTAGTAGCGCTGTTAGTGAAGACTTCGAAAAACTATTAAGAATGCATAGAAGCAGTTATTTTTGTTTCTTTTAAACACCCACTATGCTAGAAAAATTTTGTAGGCAACGTCAAAACCTTCGACGTTGTGAGTTTGAATCTCGTCTGCGGTGAAAATATTGTGATTTCTAACATTGTACTCAAATACATAAAAGTAGGTGGTCCAAATATTTTTGCTGTAAAACAGGGTCATATACTCTACGAAATCTATTGTAGGTAGCAAATTTTAAGCGCTGTATTTCTGAGAAAATTCGTTGATACTTTTATGCACGTCAGCCTATTAGTCTGAACATCGGGCACGGAAGGCTCCATTTTGAATCTTGTATAAGCCCCCTGTATCAAATTATATGCGTATTTAACTAGTAGTCGAAACTAGATCGTATTTTTTTTTTTTGGATTAAAAAAGACAAAGTATAAAATAAACAACCTCTATAAAAATTGCACACATTTTTTTATTTTAATCCTTTACTGAGACTATGACTTTGGGTTCTGTAAGAAGAGACAAGTTAAGTGATAAGATAATTAATAAATAAAGTTGAATAAAGTTAATTTAGAAAATTCCCGTGATCTCGGATTTTCCCGATACTACAGCAATAATTTTAATTGAACTAAAAACTATTAGAGCCACTTTAAAGCACGGGTCTTTCCTCAAAAGTCACATATTTATCGGCTTAGGAAAATACTCAACTACACTGCTACAGTGTGAATCGATTAGCCAACCCGACTCAGCGAATAATAAAGCCACAAAAGTTACCTAACAAAGCTGACTGCTGCCTAAAATAAAAGCTTGAAATAGCAGTCCCATTGTTCGAAGCGTTCCCTCGCTTTTGAAATTTTGATAGAAACGATTATCTATCCATCATTCAAACGGTTCGAACGTCGATATTCCACTTTCGGGGATTGAAATTAGAGGGTAGGGGGGGATTTGAATCCTGTGAGCACTTATAATTTGTGGATAATTGATAAAATATATATTACTACTTTTGGTGAAGGCACAGTTCATCATCTACCTTCTCTTAAATTTTCTCAAAGATTAGGTCAGCTAACCCCCATTTGGTCAGTGTCATTTAGTCAGCAGCAACCATTGCCAAAAGTCCTCTGATTCGGTCAGGGAGACCCGAGCCTAAATGTACGATTATGCTATGTGATTATTATTACTCATCGAAGTCCCAACCTGAAGTTGCTTAACCTCTACGACTGAGTCGATTGTAAGTGACAATCGACTCCCGTTGGGCTATGAACGCTTCAACCTCAATTTATTAGTCCGTAAGAGACAATATTTTGTTCGCGAGTAAACGGCAATCTGAGTGGGGTCGCGAGAGTAGCAATGTGCCTACTATCCGTCAACGTCAGACCTCTTATTTATCACCAAGTAACATTGCTGAGATATTCGCAAGCAAATTTTATCACGAACTATCACGGCGCGGGTGACGTAAGACCCACTTTCGTTTGAATTTACTCCGTTTGATGCCAGAGTCGAGTTTTCTGTGTTCGTCATATTTTTTTTTTGCGTTCACACAGCGTGACGTTTGTTGATTTGTTTGGAAGTCCCGAATTAGATGTTTTTTTGTAGACTGTACCCTCATTTTTTGATGTCGTAACATATTAGCGTCTCTAGTCATGTAGCAAACTCAGCTATTTTTTTATGCCAATAACCGACAATGGATCAAACAAGCCACCTGATCGTAAGTAGTCAACGTCGCCTATGGCCGTCAGTAACATCAAAGGCATCACTGACAATGCATTGTCGGTCAAGACACAAGAATAGAGAAAAAAGTACTGGTTCACAAGCTCCTAGCCGGAACACGACAAGTCGTTTGGCGGCTGACTCAGGCAGAAGGGTGATAGTTAGTCAAGCCGGCTTCGTGGAAAGATAATACTAGTAATAATATTAACGACTTAATAATAATATAGCCGGAACACGACAAGTCGTTTGGCGGCTGACTCAGGCAGAAGGGTGATAGTTAGTCAAGCCGGCTTCGTGGAAAGATAATACTAGTAATAATATTAACGACTTAATAATAATATCAATCATATAATCCTTACGCAAAACTCTAACACCAAGCAGGCCAGCTTCGGTCGCTTCTTACAACACCCTGTTCTGCAGCACGGGATTTGGGGGAGTGTTCTAGGCCGCCCCAATACGGCACACATTGTAATGATTATCAGTTTTTATCTTAAAATATACCTTTAAAAAATAATGGGTCTACTGGAAGAAATTCCTGATTGGTAATAAGTATTGTACAAACTTTTTATACATATTTTGTTTCCTGTAATTTTATTGTTATGTTTATACATCTCATAGACTGTATAATGATAAAATTAAATTTACAGAGACCTGTAAATCTCTTTGTTAGCAGAACAAAGTTCTAAGTATCATCTGAGAAATCATTTAAAGGATAGCGATTTGAAGATTGACATTTGGAAAATCTGGCCTACATTTTTTTACATTTTATAATTTATTTTATGAGTTTAATTTTCTGGTAAATAAATACTACGTACTATGAATGACATTCTAACATGATCATAAAGCTTATGTTTCAAAATTTGGAGGGTTCTACATCATTTGACTGTTTGTTGTGGGTCAGTAGGAAAATTACTAGGAAAATTATTAGGATAAGATAGCTATGACTAACTTTATGACCCAGGGTATGCAAATTATTTCATGTCAGTTGTTATTTTGAGTATTTGTAGAACAAACTCCATAATCATTTATATGAACTCTATTGGTCACAATGAAAACAATTATGTGTTATGGCACAAATATAGAATAGAACTTAATGATTATCGACTTTTCTATCAACTGACCAGGAGACCAACCATGCCTGGATGTATTGCGGTTGTTAGCAATAATTTTAATAAACGCTACAATGCATACTTCACATTTATGTAAGTAGATTTATGTGTAGGCGATTTTTTAAGATATTATCAGAGACAAATCTGCAGGATTTAATGACTTTATTACGTTTAAATATTTTAAATAAAGGTAACCTTGCTTTACGTAATGCATCGTTATAGACTCGTCGCAGCTTTCATTCTGAAAGAGTTGGATAAAAATTAAGATCCAGTACAGTGAAGAGCTGATACATTTACAAAAGTTTTTAATTTTTTTATTTCACTGCTACTACGAAACCTAAACTAATAGGAAAAGCAAAACTCAATATATTGTTACGTCTCAGGATCCTTAGATTCGTGAAATGCAACAATAGTTCCGCAGAGATTTTACTTCACTTCCACAATCGCAGTTGCATTCGTAGATCACAGGTATTCGCTTCATAAGGAGAGAACTCTTCGCTACCGTATTCATATTCATATAATGATCACATGTGCTTTTGTTTTATTTGACGGAGATGGACAATCTTGCTGGCGTCGTGATCAGACATCTTCGTGAGCAGATAATCAGCAATCCGATCAGAGCCTCCCATAGCCCGTCTCTAGTCTAGGCTCCGTTGAATAACGAGTTGCCGAGTGTTGAGTCATAGTGACAATGCTTCCATCACTAGGGTCACGTGACGCGTGTCATTTAAGCAACATATTCATGTCTGTCTCCGACATATTATTTTTGTATTGAGATCATTTTTTTTCAAAGGGATATTATCGTAAAATTAAAATACGAAAGTAAACTTTAAGTTAGCAGAATGCGTATCGGGGTGTATATTGTCTACAGAAATTATTTTGGAAATAATTATACAAAAGTTTTCTGAGAGCAAGAATTTTAAACCTTAATCTGTCATCGCTTAACTTGCCTGTAATGCCTGAGTCAAATGCATAAGTTCAACCTGAATCTTTAATGGTCGTTAATAGCATTTGAAGCGCTTGGTCCCCACAGGCTTGTCATAAGTGATCTACAAATTTTACCGACGTCGGGCATGATCGGAAGTTAGTGCTCGTGAGTGACCACTAGAGGCAAATCGAATTAGCATTAATTTTGAAGGTTACATTACGACATCGGTCCCTGTTGCTGGTTGAATAAGTCAGTGTCAGTGACGCTTCATCGTGGATTATCCTTCCCAAAAATACTCGTTATAGAAGTGCCTTATATTCCTTTGAAACCAAATCAGTGTAAAAACCTTTCAGGTTATAATATCTGATGATGGTGACGATGCATTGTTTTATATATTTCATCTTTTGTATGTAACATAGTATTGTGTTGTATTGTAAAATACGTTTCATGCGAAATATCAATAGGTATTTAAAGGGTTTTATAAGAATTACAGAGAATATTGTTGGCATTAACACTTCCATTATTTAGCTATGGACCAGTACGGTGGGGTACGCCCCAAATCTCTGAGTTAGGGCAAAATAATGGAGCTGGTGCCTCCTAATTATAACCTTCAGCACTATTTTACAATATTTACAACCGATAATCGAAAAAAAGCTGTTTTTCCATTATCTGAAAATCATTTACCTAACAACTAGCATGTGAGCGACATTTTACCAAATCCCTGTCTAATGAGGATTCGCCCCCGGGTACTGATCAAGGGCGGATACCTGTTCAACCCTCATTAACTTCTAGCTAGGGTGCTCGACCGTAAACGGGTAAGTAACTTAGGATTAAGTATATTTTCAGGTGAAATTGTTTAAACACATTAAAATTTTGCCAGTTGATTCAAAATTGAAACCTGCTCATGGCACCAATTAAAATATTCACAAAAATCAATATTTTGATATTTCTAAATAGAGTTTGTTCAATTTTGGATTTACAAGAAAGCGAGTTAATAAAACACATTGAAAAGAAGATCGTTATAAGAATCTTAAACAATTTGGATAAGTACAGAATGTCTGAATTGTAACTTATATAATTCAAAAGTAATAGATACTTATTACGTACAATTTCACAATAACAAACATTAATTTGGCTCGGCAGACAGCTCGGAACAAGACTAGATTATTCAAATAGGGTTGCCCCTTGACAATTTGGGTATTTATAATTGAGGAAGCAACCTAAATCTGAAACCAGAAGTAATGCAGCTAGAGATGAAACTAAGCTAGACTGAAAGTGTGTGAGTCAATTAAAATTATCTGTATAAATGACGAGGTTTGTAAGTTGGTCTTCTGTTTCAATTATATATGTTTGAATACTGTATTCTCAACAGTTTGTTATACAATAGACAACGAACAAGCAGACAGTACACATAATGATGAGCGGTTACCAACATTCACAACACTCACAGCATCACCGACGTGATAAGGAAGCTAAGAAGCCGCATCTTAAGTGATTCTCCTTCACTGTAATAGAAACGCACAAAAATGTTTGATTGGTTCGTTGTAGAAAGAATACATTAGTTAATCGGGTAGGAGATGAATCCTGTCAGTTTGCGCAACTAATATTGAGGCAAGTACATTTTTGGCGATCTTGGCGATCTCCAATTGGCTGGTTCTGGTTGGTTGGACAATACATCGTCCGTAGTCAGCAGAATTCACCACGACCAGATGACAAATAATAGGTACAGGAGCCTTTACCCATTCCAATAATTTCTCAGAATTCGAAGTGAGTAATGGCAGTCAATTCGAGTATGTTTACAGCAGTTCTTCTTTTCATATTTTTATATTATTTTGATTAATAGTAAATTAATAAAAAATAACGCTTTCATAAAAAAAATTCATAGACGGCAAAGTAGAAGGGAAGAGAGGGAAAGACCGGCCAAAAATAATTTATATATTACTAGCTGTGCCCGCGACTTCGTCCGCGTGGAATTTAACAAAAAAACTATTTAGCAGAAATAAAAGTACCCTAAGTTACTCCTTATTACATCACCTACCTGTTAGTGAAAGTCCAGTCTAAATCGGTCCAGCCGTTTCAGAGATAATATATGAAATTCATTGGAATAACAGTGGCGCCATCTGTCGAAAATTGGTCGTACCAACTCACAAACCTTCGTGGGCTCATGCTCAACAACTTTGCTAAAGATTATCATATGATCGAATGCATAGTTTACGATTCTATAAAGGACATACAGACAAACATTCATTTATATATATATATATATATATATATATATATA
>PDGT01000125.1:128419-141292 GCA_003671415.1 Megathymus violae
ATATAATATCGAACAAGAAGGTAATGAAGACGGCTCTCGATTGAGTGAAATGAAGAGGATATCATCAGCTGCAAGGACAGAAGAGAGTGCCATATATAAGAAATCCGTTTCTTACCTTACACATTTTAATACTTATAAAAATGGTACTAGCCAAAAACGGTTTGCGGTAGGGTATTGATCAAAAAAGTTTGATTAGGTACCAAGACAACGAAAGAAGATGACCGGGAGTAGCCGAGGGTGCATGAATGATATCGTATAGTGTAGTACATAACTAATATTGATTAGTATAATGAACATATCGATATAAAACAGTAAGAGATATTAGCTAAATAACAAAGACAACCTTCAAGCACAGAAAAAATATTTATTTATTGCCTTCGATGGGCACTAAGTCTCACTACTAACCCTTATTTTTTCCTAACATGTTTCTAGTATTCCGATAAAATTGAATTTAAAAGACGGATAAACAGAATGATAAATGATTTTGTAAGGGATCCGTTTTTTTATCGGACTTGTGCAAAGCTACAAATTATTACGCAGGTAGTTAGTTATTAATAACAAAAACGTTCAAATTCAAAATTATTTATTCATACGGATATTCCGCCAACGCACTCATGCGCAAAATATTTTTAGTTCTGCGGCCGTCTCGAAAAATTGTTTATCAAAATATGTTGCATGTGGTTATATTGAATACGCTTAAACCTAACAACCAACACGGTACTAAAAAGAATTCAGGGAAGAGATAATAATTTACAGGAGTGACGCACAGCATTCCATTAATCATGATCTGTCTTCCAAAGTGGTCACGCGTTACACGAATAAGACTAATAATTTAAGCTCTTACAGGCAAAACGCGCTTACTTAAAATATAGTTAGTTAATGGATTTCTTCTTGTGAATGAAATGACACAGGCATGTATGTATTTCGATTGCCCTACTTGATATTCGGCACTTAACTTAGTTAATTGTGGCTTGATATTCTCATTCTGTAACTTTTATTGTCACACCTATTTGAGAATTATCGACCTTCATAATTCATATTTGATCACGGGTGGCAGTGACCGCTAACCATTAGGTGGCTTGCTTCTAAGTTTGCCGTCTTAAGTGCAATTAATTTAACAATAACACCGTTCGGCATTAGATTTACTTCGTCGATAGGCTTATTATTCGACGTATTAGTAGTAATCAGTGACCATAAACATTATTGATTATTAGTCACACTAAGGCTCAATCTCCTTTAACGCAGAATCGAAGCGATGCAATACTCTTAAGTTAATTATCTTAAACTCTGTCTCCGCATACCAATGCATAAATTTCTACAAGGTCAGCCGTTTGTATGTGGTCTGCAACGATTTGGAGCGAGTGGCTTATTTTTTCTTTTTATTGTATATTACATAGTGATAGAGTTCGATACGTTATATTTAAGTTTTAGAATGTGGCTTCTGTTTGCTTAAATTCTGAATCAGTGAGAATCTCAGGATCTCTGGTTCCAGTCGTATGAGCACCATGTTCCATCATTGTAGGATTATACCTACAATCAAATCACTACAATCAAATCTACTAACGAACTTAAATACAAAGAAATGTGACGGAGGGGTAGGTAAACATTGGTCAAACGAGATTCAATTCGCACGGAAAGGGTTTCGTACTATAAATCATAATGCTAATGAATGTCTTTCTTTCATCGAGGTAATTTGTTTTGAGTTTTAATTTTTTTTTAAATAATAATAAATAATTGATGAGCTTCAAACACCGTGCACTTTACGTTTACAAATAGCAACTGACCTGAAAATATAATTATTAATTTTTATCAGACGTTTAAAAAATGTGCTTACTGATACTTAGCGATTTAATCCTCTTAATTAAGAATAGAATATAATGCTAATTTACCTACTACGCTATTTGGCTCGGCGGTGACTTCAATCATTTTAACGTATAGCGCATTGTAATAATATTTTATTCGCATTTTATTGTACGATTTATGTTATTAAATCCTTCATAGCAATTGATCATTGTCTCAATAAAACAATTTTTATTATCTATTATTATGAGTATGTGCATAGCTGGTTGATTCGTACAATATTTACTCGACCAATAAGAGACGCACGAGATATCGAATGCATATGAAGAATACAATTTTAACATACAGACTAACAAACGCCGGCATATTGTCTCAATGTTTCGTTTTTTCAATGGCTATGCAGAACCCTGCAAAACTCCACAAAATGTACGTACAATTCTGGGAATTCCATCGAGAAGATAAACTATCCCAAGTGAGTGTAATTGCGCTGCCCGTCTTGTTAACACCGTCTTGAATAAATCTGCAAAGAAATTTATATTCTTGTTTCGCGGAATACACCTCATCAGAGGTATTTTGTGCAGCTATTTCAACAGAAAGATACAATGGCACCACTTATTTGCAACATATTGTATTTGAAAAACAACTATTAAAGGCGTCAGTCTCTGGTAATTTTTGACTTGGTGATTAAGGACTGGAGTTACTTAGTAATTCATCGTACTGCTTCATTAGGGTTTGATTAAGGGATTTGCGTCGGAAGGGTTCTAACAACGACAATAGTTTGTTGCACGCCGTGCAATCTAATCGAGGAACATGGACGCTGTTCAGAATTAAACAAATCACCACGTTCTTTAACTTCTATCACTTAATGGTCGTCGTTAAATCCTGCCTGTTCGTTCGCCCTGTCGTTCTATCCTGTTTGTTTTTGTATATTAACAGTCGAAAAACGAGCAGGTAGCAGGTCTATGCACATTTGCAACACCAACAGCATCACCAACACATTGCCGACTTAGACGGAAGCCGTAGATGAACCCGCTTCATGCGATATCAGAACTTCTGATGCCAGAATGAAAAATCTTGTAATGTTCTATGATTCCTTTACGAATTTGCTTAGGAGCAGCGAGGTCGAATATGCTCAAGAACTCCTTAAGTACGGAAAGTCACGTATCCTGATGTTGAAGCTACTAGCGCCACTAAAAATGCTTCAAGTAAAGCTTTATTCTATCTGTTTTCCCTGGAACTAAAATAAAACGCCCCATTTTCCACCAATTTGGTTTACGACCGTTTCTTGCTTGTACAAATATCTAACATGGTGTAATAACACGGAAGTGGTCTAAAGTTACTGCTGTATGACACGAGACTTATGCCGCTGAACTATGCGCTTTTCGCGCTGAGATTGGACTAAAATTTCATTTTATAGCAGTTTTTACTCGACAAAGTTATTGCCTCAGCTTGACCGCAAGCGAGATGGAAGTATAATAATATATTTAGAAGGTTTTTCCTATTTTTCAGTTTTAGTGCTTCTTCGTTTATATGTCTCGTACGTGTTTGAAAATTTATTGAATTATAGTTAAATGGGTCAAATTTATAATTGGTTGATCCTTCGAGCCCTTACTTTAGGCATAGTAACAGTGAATTAGAGGACATGAGGAGTTATTACTATCAGGAGTACGCAAGATAGGGAGTATGCTGGATGTACAAGGTGGGATAGCATAGAGGCTTGAAATTTGTATTTTTCTAGGTATTCTGCGTACACATCCTACTTATCAAAATTATGTGTATTTCTAAACTAGTTTTCACTTGTGTTGAAGTGAAACATCGTGAAGAAACCTAAGTACCTGTGTTTTAATGACAGCTTTGTCTAGAGGTGTAAATTTTGTAATATGAATATAAAATATCTAAATTTAAAGTAAATCCTCTGCTGCTGCTGCATTATAAGCAGCCACACTCAAATTATTTAAATATTTGTTATTTAGGTCCATCAGCTGGTATATTTTTAATCAAATTTTACTATGTTACGTGACCTACACGTAGTCACAATAGGTCAGAATAGTATAACCAGCTGGTTATATAAGAGTTTGTTTCTGCTTTTTTATGTTAATAACCGACAAACGAGCAGACGAGCCTCCTGATGGTAAGTGGTCACCGTCGCCCAAGGACATCAGCAAAACCAATGGTATCACTGATACGTTGTCGGCCAGGAAATTAGAAGAAGGTAAAAAAGAATGAACTGGCTCTCAAGCCCCCAGTCGGAACACGACGAGTCGTGATGATTCTAATAATATTTTCTAGCTATGTGAACGCAAACTTTACTAGCGTGGAAAACTCTATTTCTAACCACTAAAACTCATAAAATCCAATTTGATGGACAATTATCCGATTCAGAAAACATTCGACTGAATTTTTATGATTTATTCATTTAAGGAATATTTCGGATTGTGTTCAAATATTAAATAAGGACTGTTGTAGCTCGAGCTATGAAAGTTGAGATCGTAAGGTAGTTTCATTGAACGTATTCGGATAAGACCATAAAGCGCCTGCTCACACAATTTCGAGGTACACATAGGTTATCGTCCGTTGGCAATAATGCAAGTACCACGAAAATTTACGAGATGGCGCTGTATAATATAGAAGAATTTTACATAGAACAAAATTATAATACTCGTATTCGTTAGAGAATAAGTAGTATAATTTTGTTCTATGTACATATAAGTGCACTTTTTCAGGAAACGGGTAAACTTAAGATACAAACCTAATCTAAATACAAAATTCAAATCAAATCGTTTGAGCCGTTTCCGAGATACGCGAAATAATATGTACTAGTATTTTTGATTGAAATACTAATATATAGATACCTGTGATCGGTCTCTCATTAAAATATTAATATACCAGTTCAAATTTTAACCCTATTAAGAAACTAAAGTTATTTCAATTTTTTTTATTGATAATATAAAGCTTATGAGTAGCTATAAAAATATAAATGTATATAAAAATAAGAAAACGTTTTGATAAACAGAGGAAAAACAAGTGTACAAAGGTTTGTCTTCATGTTTTAATACAAAGATAAGATAAATATTATACAACGCTTGCTTCTTAAAATCGGAATTAGGATAAAAAGGTGGAGATTGCATCAAGACTGTCCACCTTATTCTTATGTGTACTAGTCCTTCGAGCCAAAAATTAAATAAAATAACAAGTAACAGATGATGTCGGTTACAGACAGAATATATTGAGAATTGTAAGCAAAGTTTTGTAAATAGAAGTATGTGGGAATCTTCAAGTAGAGAGAGAATAGGGTTTTACAATTTAGTGCGTTAAATATCATAACTTCATCACAGTTTACAGATGGGATTGTTGTCAAGCATTAACTTATTATATGTAAAAAATAATAAATTTTCAGTATTATAAACTATTGTAATTCAATAAATTTCACAATTACTAGTAGCTAATGAAACTATGACTTGAGTACTATTAATATGAACAGATGCAATGGTTTCGCCGCACGTACAAAGCAAACCAAAGCGACATAATTTCATCAAACCAATTATGGACTGTAATTCGCATATTGTATACCAATTACATTTCCTGTTTGAAAATGTACATTATATTAATGTATGCAAATTTAACCCCACAATCTGTCCTTTCAAATTATGGTGCGCCAGATGAGATTGATATTCGCTAAGTGCTCAGCCGGTGGGTTTCTAAACTTCATTTAAACGCGACAATACCCTTTCATACATCCCACAATCACTAACTAAATCTGCTACAAAATACTGTGTCAATCTTAAAATCAATAGTAAAGTAATAAAATGTGGGCATCTTTTAGTAGTTAAGTATATTCGTATAATATTCATGGTGACATAAATTTACAATCATTCGAGTACATCCGTCATACATTTATCTTCCTTTTCATAAATAAAACACAAATAAAATATTGTTTTATAAAATAAGTTAATACAGTTCACGAAGCTGTAAATTTTTGTTGGCCAATTTTCTGCAACATTTCGCTACGAGTTCTCTTTTGATCTGAGTACAAGACGGATCATGATAAATGATTGGCGCTTTAAGGTTTTATTGCTCTCGAGGTATGATACAAGCGGCGTGTTACATCTTCATCTAGATTAGTACTGTTTACTAGACCTCGCTTCGGGAACCAGAATAATTATGTTTAAAAATAATATTTCACCTGAAAGAATGTTACTTATTTAAATTGGGTGTTTCGTAAATTTAAAGTGTATCCCATTTTATCTTTTAGGGTTTTGCATTGTTAGTTCTGTGAATCCGAAATGTATTTATTTAAATTTAAAATAAAAACGATTACAATGGGCCGTTAAGTTACAATAATAATATTCGATTACGCGAAGAATCTATGAGTCTGTCTATGTTTTATGAGTTTATGTTTCCTTATATAAGGTTTCTTGTTGAGCTCAACACTCTGGTTGGATTATCAGACATATTGTAAATTCATGTTTATCCCATAAACCTAAACATTCCCGGCGATTCATTCTAATAATGAGTAACTGCTTGATAATTTTTACAGTACTTTTTATCATGCGTTTTGTATTTTTTTTTTCTACCCTAGCACCACATCTTTCTCTTTCTCTGTATAATAAATACGACATGTTTTTTTTTTTAAATTGGTTACAATATATATTAATAAACCCTACAATTATCCCACTTATAGTACTCTGCATTTATCTCTGTTGAAATGTATGTGTGAACTGCACAGCTACAATATTTTTCGTTTCCAGACATATTTTGTGTCAGTATCGTCAAATAAATTCGGTCATTAAAGAACATGACAGCCACTTCGGTGTAAAACACTGAAAGTTCCAGTAATTTCCTATTTTCACCACTCAACTTAAAGTTTACCTCTCTTTGAAACAATGGAGTGCTTTTTAATATCTACTTTATCTTCAGTAAGTTTTAGAAGAAAAATGCAAGCAGCCATTGTTCCTTCAGCGAACTATTTTTAATTATGACAAGTTTCAAAGTAATTACAATACGGGACTAGAAATTGAAAAATGTTGATAGTCATCAGCAAGCGGTTGCTTTATTAAAGAGTAAAAGAAATTGTAACGAGGTATAACAGAACCTCGTACGAGGTACGGCGTCGTAACTTCAAATTATGTCAGATCGGTCGTCACCTTTATGCCTAACTGACAAACGAAGCACAGTCCGAGCCGGTGGGGATCGAAGCTTGATTTGTGTACAAGATTTCCAAATTTGACTGTTCCAATTCCAAAGGTCACCAACGACGAAGATTCTCTGTAATAGAAAAATCGCTTTGTGATTGAGTAAAATGAGTAGAATAAATAAAATATATGAAAGTTATTCAAGATTCCCATTTAGTACAATTACAACTTATACCATGGACATAACACTTACAAATAACAGAATACATGTTTAGAAACCTCTTAAGTCACTATGACAGAGTGAAAAACTGTACAGCTTTGAATCAATTCTCTTAAGAGAATGAATAAAATGTGACTGCACTTAAATAACTGTGATCTAAAATCATAAAAGAAGAACAACTATTATGAATAATATGTGGCTAACATAAAATTAAAAAATGCCTCATAAAAATAAATAAAAAGCTACCGAATAACTAGGTAATAAAATGAGTTTTCATAGCTGTTATATTTACTTTATTTTATGAAATTTGAATTTTGGCACTTTGATTTATGATGTTTTTTTAATCAAATAATTCGGTGTAGATCAATTCTCATGTTCGGAAATTATATTTGTATAATATACGAATATGATTCCCGCGAACAAGGGCATGTCACAACAAGTATTTGCAACTCTGCCATGATGATAGCATCGTATAATATTATCGCAACTTCTTTAAGTTCTACTTGAGGTTACAAAGAATAACACAGAGAAGTTTCCCCGTGGACTGTTTCAGTATAAAGTCTGTTGACTTTCAAGTTTTTTGCAATGAAGTTAAGATCCCTTGACTTTATCATGAATATTATTTAAAAATGTTTTCTTTCACTTTTCATATAGAAAATGCTTAAAGGATGATAAAAACAACAAAAATCATGCTCATACCCTCGCACCCGGGATTCCCCTTTAAGAAAAGCGGAAAAGACATACGAGAATGAAACAATATGCTGTAGTCGGAAATCGAACCAGCGACTTTTTGTATGACATGCTATTTCACGGCAAACTAAAATGCAGGATCATGTGTAACATTTTTATGACTGGAAACGAATGCGTGTTCGAGATTGAATTGTTATTCGAAGTCTACTGTTGGCACCTAAAGGTATATAAGGCAGTATCTACTTAAAGCAGTTGACCTATTTCACTTATATAAATAGTTTGGAAGTAAATTATATAAACAGAATCCTTACAATTTCATATATATGTGTATACGTGTGTATTTCTATTATTAAATACCTTAAATAATATCTAATTTCCAGCAACAAGAATGTCTGTTATAAAACACTAGCTGGTGCCCGGTACGCTTCGATTCAGCTAAATAATCTACCATTTTTAAAACGAACATAAAAAACATTTATTTATTGTTTATGTTTTTTGTTATTCTAAAGCACTGGGGTATACAATATTTTACCAACGCGGAAACAATGTGTTTAGTGGTAGTGAATTTTTTTCTTATTTTTTTTTCTAGTGTTCGAATGCTGCCACATCCTTGTATACAAAATTTCATATCAATTTAGATCTATGGTTCAAAGGTTAAAATCACTGCCACCAGCGCCATCTATCCAGCACTAACGTAACTATGTTCGTCGGAGTGGTCATATCGCCCTTTATATGTATGCAACGTTTCATTTCAATTGGGCTAACGATTCTCGAGTTTTAGGTGAACATACATACACACATTCCCTTTTTGTGTATAAGACTAGCTGGCCCGGCGAACTTCGTACCACCTAACAGTCAATTAACTGTTTAATTACATCATTTGTAACTCAAGAACGGCTGCGCAGATTTTAATCATATTTGACTCGTTAAAATAACATAAGAAAAAAAAGATGTGTATCCAGATCACATATGGTAAAAGTGAAATTATTCGAAAAATACATTTTGAGAAAATACAAATGAATGCAGAGTACCAGAAGTAGGTTAATTGTAGGGTTTTTTTATTCGTATTGTTACCAATTTAAAAACAGTCATGCCATGTTTCACTTTGTATATTATTAAAGATGCAGAGTGGGGAATATTTAGGTTAAACTTGAAAAATTTACAGAACACTTGATGAAAATTACACTAAAATTTTTTATGCGGTTTTTTATTAACGGACTGAATCTTCGGGAAAGTGTAGGTATATGGGCACAACATTAAAAATTTCAAAATGCCTGATACAAAGTACTGCAAAAATTTTCATACGGTTATTCATTAGCAGAGTGAATCGCTGGGAAAGTGTAAGTATATGGGGTTACCATGAAAAATGTACAAAATGCCTAATAAAAAGTATTACAAAAATTTCATGTGGCAATTCAGAAATACATAAAATGAATCGCTGGGAAAGTTAAGGGGTATGAAATAAACATGAATTTACAAAACGCCTGATAACCCCACCACGGGTTTGTTGGGTCAGATTAGACTGCGTCTCGGCATAATAACATAAAACAAACAAATTGGCCGGTAACCTAAATGTTTTTGAAAACAAATCACAGATAAAGTAAAAAAAAATCAACTCGAGCTGAGCTTAACTCGAATGTACTCGAGTTGAATTCCCAATCTATTTAAATGTTTTTAATATTGTTACGAAGCTCAGTCGTTAAATTGGTATTTGGTACCATAGTTATGACCGACTTGACAGTTATTGCAGTGTTACCAACTCCTAAAAAAAATACCCCTAAGATCAAGATTATTTTTTTTTCCGTGAAGTTTTACGATATTTTAATGGTTATTCTGCTATTTGGGGCTGAGGCAAATCCAAAAAACCTAATATCCGTAAAAGTCGGTACAGCCGTTCTCGAGTATAAATGGTTTAACTAACACGATTTACGACTTACTTATATAAATAAAGGTTATGTTTGTGTTTAGATTAGTAATTTTTCTAATGTAACATATTGAAATCTCAAGTGAACTTCAATTGTGTACAACACTGCGGTCGACAATATCCGCCATGAAACAACATTAATTTTGAGGAAATCGCCGGCACAATTTGTTCATTTATTATTAACTACTGAACTTAGTGCCGCTCCGGTTTGACGCAATCTAGATTAAACTGTGTTGTCTATTGGCGTTTTGCCTTTTAACTAACCAAATTTAATTTCAAACGAAATTTGAATAAAACTGTGGACCAGTAAATATTAATATTAATCGCCAATCCTCATTCATTTTACAGTAAGACTTATTAATACGACTACCATTGATACACGAAAAGCTTATTGTTTTTGCTCACACTGCGTTTTCACAAACATCTCTGCACACTTCTAAACAATTTTAACTGATAAGCGGTTTACGATCGATCCTGGATCTCTCCTGGTAATTGAGGAGCCCTGATGGATTCGCCATTGGTGGATGGCCAATCCAAGTGTACCTATCTATACATGTAATACAATTATAACTGATCGCTTTCTGTACATGAAGGATATATGAAAAAAACGACTACAAGGGGCATTTATTAACGCAATAGAACCCAAAACAATAGTTAGAATCATTGTCGTTTGTTTATGTTTACGTTTGTTCGCGCAAATTTAAGAAACGGCTTATCCAATTTCGTTGCAGTTTTCACTAATGTGTTGCAGTAAGCGTCACTTAAGATTTAAAGTTTGTTTCATTTCAATCACGTCGATAAACAAGAAAGATGAATTAATATATATATTTTTAATTCCCAGAACGAGAAAAACGTGTCCTAAAACAATGCAGATGCTTTTTCTAAGCGTAAGGTAGTTTTTCTGAAGCGAAGCGAGGGCAGTTTGCTAGTTTATACGAGTATAATAGTTCAACACTATAGGTAGTGCTAAAATACAGATATTAAGATATTGGACCTATAGTGTTCTATACATCTGATGTTTTTTTCGACCTACCTCCATTTTATTTATTTCTGAATTAATATCTACCCACATAACATATTTTCTAATTGATTTTACATTAAATTACTTAAATTTTCCTTTATAGTCTTGAATCGGTGTGTAATTTTTCGTTAAAAACTTTGTTTACGTTGATTTTTTACGATTATTATAATGGTAATATATTTCTTATTATTACCTGCAAATACGTTGTCAATTATTTAGACTGAATAATTAATATAATATAATTGTGCATGAATAGGTGTTGTTACTACTGTTGTTGAGGTATTCGTGTTTTTCTTCCAAGGACTAAATTAAAAGCCGCACAGTGCATCGTAAAGATTTACAATCATAAAAATACACACGCAACACTTAGTCCAACGCGTAACAATAAAAATGCGGTTAATATTTATTCAGGCGCTAATTACAAATAAACTAAAAATAAAATTGTAATACAAATACATATAATTAATAAATTAGAACTTTTCAAAATGCCTTTACGTGTTTTGATGTTGTTGTATGCAACCCTTATTGATATAGTTCTCCACGGGCAGCCGTTGTGGGTTGATCGTATGCCAGAATTAAAAATATGAGCCCGCAAAGTAATACTTACACCAGTTCGATCCAAACCATACTGAGTTCTCACCTTAAACGTAACTTGAGGCCCATGCAATATTTACGAGGTTTGTCTGTGACAAGTTTACGGTCGCGTTACTTGCACGCCCTGCGTCAAAAACAAAATACATTTGTGCACATAACTTTATGAACCTTCTTTCCTTCTAATAAAGTTAACTATTACACGGTACTGAAGAGATAGGAACATTTTCTTTATGCGAACGCTTATTTTTTAGTCATCCCATACGGAACTAAGGTTACGACAGAATTTCTGTAAGGTTCTTTTAAACGTTTTCTTTTTGGAATTGTTTATAGCGTGCATATTTCGGGGTTAGAGTTTATATATTTGCACTTTTATAGTTAAGGTATCAGCATAATATTTTACATTAGTTGCGGTTAATATGATTAGACGAAAAAAAATTAGTATGTAAATATAATAGCTTTTTATGATACAAATTATGATACAAATTATAATCTACCATAATACCCAGGTTCAGCTTCATACAGAAAGGTGACAAAAAGTCATTTCTTTTTGATTTAGGTACAAGTATGTACTTAAGTATTGGGTGAAAGGACAATTAATTCACCCAACGTCCATCAACATATATCAACATATGGCTCGTTTTAAAGCTACCCTCCTACTCCTTTTTGGATAATGACATAAAAGAAACATTGAATTTTGAAGAAGAACTGCGAGGGTAGTTTTACTATTTTCCCAAATATTTTTTCATGTAAATGGTGAGTGGTCACCGTCGCCCGTGGACATCGGTAAGATTAAAGTAAAGCATTTTTTGCACAACTAAAGGGAATATTCCACATATAATTTACTGCAGAGTTCACCGGCAACACTAAACGTCAGCGTTATATTATGAATAAATTGTACATTATCATTCCGTATCGGTTGGGAACTAAGCCCAAACTCGTAACCACAAACTGTACTCACAAGAGAAGTGCAAATAACCATGGGGAAGTGTTTACATAAATCACACTAACGATGTGTTACGGAACTTGAACATTTCCCTCAATGTACGGATCTTTGAATTGAGAACAAAGTTGACTTTTTTAGACGATTTAAATAAATAGCTCGACGTTTATGTATGTATGATATGTCTGTAGAGCTTCAACCTCCTAGGAGTCTCAACCAACCCGCTCGTCACATTCTGCTGGGTTCTATAACACCCAGAATAATCTTGAAGGTACTGTTACTTAAGCATGAACGTGTTATATAATCGCCTGACGCGCTGCCACCCACCGCAGCACAATAAATAAATATTAAATAGTAACTGCTTCCTTCTCTGTCGCCGTTAAAACTTTGTAGCCTTTGATATGGATTAAATAGATGGGTGGTTATGGCCACTTGTAAGTAGTCGTTCCGTCTATTCCATTCACGACCATCATAGTAGCTTTAACCTAGTAGCGTCATATTGCTTGAACTGTCTCAATGTTTTTGGTGCAAGCTTTAGTAACCAAATCAATG
>PDGT01000125.1:141415-169272 GCA_003671415.1 Megathymus violae
AATAAATACCAGTAGGTGATCACCTATCCAACTCCCAACTGCACCCAAAGCTGCATATTACATGACCTTTTATGACATTAAGTCGTTAGGCCCTAGCTTCAGTAGTATTGCTCGTAAGTAAATAAGCTTTTACTGTGCTAATGCAAAAAAAAATCATAGTAATGTTATTTAACACTGCATACTATTTAACAAAGCCACTGTCTATGTATACGCGATAAACGCAACAAGTATCAAAAACATTTACATATGTATAAAGGCTACATCATAGAAAGATTACATTTGCGAAACAAATAAGAAAAAAATTTGAAGCTCCTGAACAATTGATTAGCAATAACTTCGGATGCGGTTATTATTTGGGAACCTGCCTAAGTATGAGGTTTGCCGAATCAAAGCTAGATCGGGATCCTAATAAATCTATACATAAATTCTTCTTGACCGCTTTCCGTACACGAACGATATATGAAACATTACTTTAAAAAAACATTACTGGCGGCCTTTATTACCGCAATAGAACAAAAAACAATAGTTGTTAGAATTTTTGTCTATTTGTTCGCGCTAATCTCAGAAACGGCTTAACCGATTTCTTTCTGGTTTTCACTAATGTATTAAACTAAGCGTTACTTAAAATGTAAAGTTCGTTTCACCTCAATCTTTCCATAAATAAAAAAGTTATAAATTAATTTATTACATTACATTACACAGCTGCAGCTGTAGGTACATTACACAGCTGCTACAAAATAATGTAGGTACTATTTGTTAGCCTAAGGCGCATTTTTTTCCGAAGCGATGCGAGGGCAGTTTGCTAGTACATATGTATTAGGGGCAATAACTGGGCTACAGGTCATCCCGGGAAATGGATCCAGCGTAAATAAAAGCTAGTGTGGATACTCTTTTATGAGGATACTAAAAAAAGTTTCGACTGCCTTCCTATTGCAACAAATTCATAAAATGTCACGGGCATATAACTTATTAAATACCTCATAAAAATTAATGACAAATTTTTCGGCGTGAAAGCGATATGCGAATGACCTTAATCAACCATAGTTATGCATCACTCAATACTTAAAGTTTCTTTCATTGCAATCCGTCCATGAACAAAAAGGTATAAATTAATATTGTAATTTGTAATTAAAAGAACGGAAAAACCCAGTTGTAAAACAATGCTGGTGCTATTACTAAGCGTAAGGCGTAGTTATTCCGAAGCGAAGCGAGTCCAGTTTGCCAGTTCTAAAATAAATTTACATTGTCGATTATGACAACTATGACGTCAGAGTCGACGCATATGTTGCTGGTGGTATATGGGCGGTTGTAATAAATGTGTGACATCGGGTTGGCGTACATCATCATCAATCGATTTTCCCGGCCGACGGTACTAATTGCTCGCCACATAAATCAATCCCAATCGGCAGGCATCGCGGGTGTTGATGCAACATGTCCACTTGAGAGTTCGTATCTATAGCTATAGAGTCTCGATGTCTAGGATTACTATTGAAGGTACTATTCATCCCGAAAATATTATGTTCTCGCGGTATAGGAAATCATATTTTTTTTGGAAAAAAACTTTTATCATAGAGTTTTATTTTGTTGCATCACTTGTTATGCAACTTAGTAGGTACATTTCATTTATTCACGATCAAGTTACAGTCCTTGCGCATGAAGAAGGCGGTTGACGTCGACCAAATTAAGTATTCTTGTCCGATCATAATAGCCACAACTGGAATAAAGAAACTCAATTTCCAAAGTCAATTTCCATTATGATGTCCACAAATCATTTTTTTTTTTTTAACGCTGGGAAATGCATTTACGCATCCACAAATCATACTGAAAAACCAACCAATACATTCTTCTTAACTTAATGCCATCGGACTAACGTGAGCTCATAAAAATTTCAACATATTCTACAAGGCAAGCAACCTCGACCCGTTTCTTGGAGAATTATTGCGAAAATAAAATTCTAAACCAATTTCCAATTCACAAAACAAACTTCGCTAACATAAGAACAGGGACGCAAACAAAACGTTAGAGCATCGAAAAAGTTTACGCCTTCCGGTTGTACAGTAAGCGCCAAAAGTTGTTTTTAACAAATACAGTGAGCTAAACTGACTCTTATTTCTAACAGTTTAAGTACAAAATACACAGAACTGAAAATTCAGGAAACAAATGCATGACTGTAGAAAACAAAGGGATAGAATACTTACATGATAGAGAACTCTTTTTGTTTTTTCATCTATAAGCAGCGTCAATCAGTCTCAGATAGCCCTCAGTCCTTAAAATCCGACGTCATCGATGTTAAGTTAGAATTTATTGATGTAGGAGATACACAATTATTTGAAAGAAACTACAAAGACCTGTCTATACATACGCGTAAATATCTAAAAGAGCACCTTATTTGTTACAAAGTACAGGTGTACAGTCGCTCGTAATGCTTTTAAATTGAAAACCAAAATATTACATAAATAACTGATTTATATGCCTCTATCTAAAGTTGCTCTGTGCTCAGTCTAAATGCAGGCAGTTAGCAAAACAAAAGAAGTCTAGAGCAAGCAGTGCTCGGAGCGCGGAGGATGTTCACAATTGTAGCTCTCGCGACCGGCTTGATCGCTCTCGGCGGCGCGCAATACCCGTACACGTTTTCTGAAGGTATTGTAATCTAGTTTTAACGTATGGACGTTGTGCACATTGTTGTAAAGAGGCTCCTCTGAAACTCACGAAAATTATGAACGCCTAAAAAAATAAGCTATTGAAATAAAAACTAAAAAGGGTTAAGTTTAAAAACTATGAGTGATTATTTCGGTAACATTGCAAATTTATATGTACATTGTCAGTCTAAGTAGGATAAATCTGTGAATCCTAATCTCCAAACCCATTATTCTGCCAGGTTTGGAAAGATTCCCAGATTCGATACTTTCGTTCGGGCGAAGGCAGATATTTATTTGACAGATACGTAGGGTCCTGGCGGCACAGATGACCCTTGTGCCTAAAGTAAAATGTAGAGCTTATTTTTTTATATAATTCAGCTAATATAATATACAAACAGACCAAAAATCCATTATAATATCCAATGGCATCTTCAAAAAATATAACGTGTGCATAATACACTGCTGTCTTGATTAATTCCCTTTTATTGAATACGATGCGTGATGATTGAATAATTTCAGTGGTTTCAGATAATATTATGCCGTCTTATATAAAAAAGGCTTTACATCAGAAGAATATTTACAAAGCAATCCCAAGAGAGAGAAAAAGAACCATAGCAAACCTTACACTGACTGAAGTTTTTGAGAAGATAAAAGACATCACCAGAGCTCTAAATGTATACGCAAGGAAGAATGGATATAAAGTTGACTACAAATTTAGAATATTTGAGAAAGGAAATTGAAAACAAGTAATATAAATAAAATAAAGTCAATTCCTACTTAGGTCAAAAAAACTATTTTAGTTACTTTTCATTAAACAATTACAATTTATATAAATTAGTATATTATACATTTATATCGTACTAAATATATGTAGGATAAAATAAGTGTGACAGATAGATAAAATACTAGAATGATAGAACGAGAGGCGGAATGTAAGACATAGAAAGAGACGGGTGTATGCGTGTGAGTGAGATGTGGAGCG
Organism: Megathymus violae; assembly: GCA_003671415.1. Lineage (NCBI taxonomy): Eukaryota > Metazoa > Arthropoda > Insecta > Lepidoptera > Hesperiidae > Megathymus > Megathymus violae. The sequence continues at coordinate 145,037 of PDGT01000125.1, forward strand.
GAAGACAAGATGGGGGGCTCGCTATTTTGCCGGCAAGACGCCGCCGACGCCGAGAAGACGTGTAATTTTGAATCGAGAAAAATAAAATATTTAAAAGTGATAAAATCGTTTATTTTCCTACGCCACCGACGCCACATATAATTTCTTCAAAATAAAATCTTTAATTATTTTTCGTCATCGGAGTGCAAGCCATCTATGCAACGATATTGGTACTAAAATTAATGCTTCTGTACTGGTTACCGAACGAATTTCGTAGTTCCAGTCGTGCCGACAGATGGCGGAATGGAGGTTTATAATAAAATTAACTACATTTCATATAGAATTAATATTAAAAAAAAACTGTATTAACATCAAGCGTTATCCATTACAACAAAAATGTATTTGAACTTTAGTGGATGAATAAAAAGTATTTATTTAATACAACAAATAATATAAAGACGAAATATGAAAACCTGGTTATGTAACTAATAACGAAAAACGTATAAAACATTCCATGATTGATTCTAAACGGCGGGTGGAAGTTTCAAATAATCTTACCATCATACGCGTCTCGATTTAATGGAGTGGTACAGAGCTTAACTAACTAACAGAAGATATCTGACGTAAGTACTTCGTTCGTTCCTAAGCTGGGTGCACCACGAGCGAAAAAAGCTTGCCTTCAACTGTTGAATTGAGCTATTGCACCTTACATCGAGTAGACAAACGAACAGACCATACACCAGACACAGACCAGCTACTGCGCACATCAACATTTGATTTTAAACTGATATCATTGCTTTATTATACATTTTAACTGTAACTTATTTTATAAACCCAAAGTCGACAGACTCAACTGACATTAGCGTCTGTCAAGAGGTTCCTCCGCTACCGCAGTCTCACCGTGATTATGATCCATATAATTGGGTAGCAAAACCCGAAATAAAATTGAAATCGGGTGAATACGGGATATAGTTAAAAAGCCCGTTGACTTTCACAGAACCAAGAGTTCTATAGAACCGCTGAGGTAGTTACACAGCTGGAAGTGTTGTGTCAGGAATATAATTTATTAATTAAATTGAGGATCATTATACTGGATCAATTCTATTTACTGGTTACACACCACGTTAATAATATATGCGTGGTAGTATGCTTTTACTGAAATAATATAATTAAAACGTTAATTACCCATTACATGTACTCTAAAATACGAGTACTTACTTTAAAAATACCAAACAACATCACATCACATTACAAGGTGTATATATTGTCAATATTTTAATACGAGTCAGGATACATGAAAAACGCCAAAGTTGCTTCAAGAGACTTTATTGCACTTCAATACTAATAAACAGTCGCAATTGCCCTCATTTATCGCAGGTATTTCGCTTCGTAAAGAGGACTCTACGCTTTTGTATTCAACTTTGGTGTATAGAATGTTGGCGACCTTTTAATAAATAAATAAAGATCCAAATGACCCGCGAGCGGCCCTGCTCGCTATTTACACTAGTCTCCGCGCTCTCTGGTACTTTCTACACCTTTCAATAACCCTCGAAAAACAAAAGAACAATAGAAGATGCAGGTAATAAATGAAACCGTGTATTTATATTTACGCAAGTTAGGGCGAGAGCCTTCGCAAACCTTCGTAACAATATTCAATATAATGTACACTTTACGTAATAAAAAAAATATGTGAAATAAAGGTGAATGTGTGTGTGTGTGTGTGTGTAAATATTAAAATTTTTGTACTATTACAATCTTTACAACGTAATTTGTATTCTTTCTCATTTTGTGTGCTAGGAATTGGTAACTTTCGTTAAATTTTCTAAATATTTATAAGTATAAATGTATTCTAAAAAAACAGGTAACAAATCCCGAGATTTGTTCCGTGAATTCTACAGATAATCGCCGGGCGTGACCCTTTCGCAATAGAAATGTCATTTCAGTTGAGTTAATGGAGTGCGAGGGCAAAGGCGGTGATTCCTTCACGAAGCAGTTGACTTCCTCAAAGTCAAAAGTACGGAGAAATCTATTAATGAAATTTTCTGTTTGATTTTTATATTCATCACTATATTTTTTAACTTTTAAATTGAACTGCCGCTTTTAATACATTTACATTAATAAGATAATAAGTATTTTGGAATTTGTAATTTTTTTATGAACTTTTTATTATTTGTGGACAGCATAATGAAGTATTTTTTTTCATTCCCTGCCTTCCTTTTTCATTTTTATATTTAAAGAACTATAATAAATATCCTTAAATGTTATTGTTTAAGTATTAAATATATTGTTTGTCATTTTCAATACCTTCTCGTCTGATTAACTTATTTTTCATGAAAACGTTAATTGTTTCAGGCGTTAAATATATTTTAATTTTATTGAAAAGAAGAAGAGCCCAATATTACTTTATTTTGTTATAGGTTCCATTATAATAACTAAAATTATTATTTTTTTATAATTTTATCATAGATTTGACAGACGCTCGTAAGGAATATCCTGATTTTCTTAACGAAAAATAATCTGCCCGTTCTGTCTCAACCTCTCAGCCTATTCACGTCAAGATAAATACTTTCCCGACGTGATAGCAGACTTTGGTTTCCGAGATTGTAACATTTATCCTGCGGTAATTTACTTTAACACTTTGAAAGGGGAACGTTGATATAATAATAGAAAAAAATAATGTATATCTACACATCTATAATGAGCTTTTTGTTTCCTTTGCTACTTATGTTTCGATACAATTGGACATTATCTAAATATATCCTAAAATTCAAATTTTAACACGAACGTATACTTGTATATAGAAACAATTTTTGCTTTTTATCTGGTCAGGCATTATTATGATTTTGCGATATTTTGTCTTAAATATAAAAGTCATATTTCCGTATTTTATCAACATTATATATCTGCTACAAAATAATCTACATAAAGGAAGATAATAAAAGATCGGAGGCAGTTTTGAGGACTGTCGACAGAAGTGAAAACTTAAAACTGTATTTTGAATTTTCAAACTGATTGTAATATTGAAAATTAAAATTTCATAATTAAAACTATTAACGGTATTCTGATTTTCATCATCAAACTAAATAATAATATAATTAATCTTGATATTAATATTGAAAATATTTTAAAATAAATGATTAGTTTTTATTTTTTTTATCATTTACTTTTGTACGTATATAAAAAAGTTTACATATTTAGTACTCACTGTTGTACTGCACAATTATTAAACAATTGAAATAATAATCAAATTAAATCAAAATTTAAAGAATAATGCAAAGTATACATACATTTATATACCTTAAACATTAGCATGTTGCTAACGTAAACCCATAAAATTTTCTCCTGCTAAAAATCGCCTACGCGCCTATAGAACTTTTCGCCTTAAAAAGTGTTACTCTCTTATAACTCGCTGAGTGATGGAGAAATGATGACTCCTTAGCCCAAATCGATAGTGACTGTTGAGCATAAACCCGAGTTCGATTCCCGACCGAGGCAGACATTAATGAATGTTTGTGTTGTCTATCTCCATTGCCATATTGTCACTATTGTAATATTTGTTATGTATATATGGTATATACATGTATGTATATGACTGAATGGCAATAAACTGCTTTTATTATAACTTGTGTGCGACCACACTTAGGAAAATCCTACACCTGGAGTGCGTTGATGTTTTAAAGTACCAAATCAGTGGTGGGAGAGTCTCATAATCATCTCTATATGAAAAATAGTTACCACATAACTATGATTTGAACAAGTCAATAAAGTATGAAATAATACAGTGGTAAGCTGCCAAGTCAGAGAAGCAATTGATCATACAGTATAAGCATATAATTTACCTTACTATGCCTATAGATTAAGTTTATGCGTGACTGTAATTCCACCTGACACTAAGTGATGATGGACTTAAAGATGTTAAACACACTAATAAAATCCTAATCACTCTCCTCTTGAAGAGTCCCACTTCATAAGTAGGCGAGAAACACTGACGCGGGGAAGCTACTCCAGTCCTTTGCAGTGGGCATAAGGAAAGTTAAACCGTGTCGTCGCATAAGGATGGATGTTCGATAAAAGAACGGCAACTGAGGGAATTATTTCATACAATTCCTGTAAACACAAACTGAGCCCTATAGAAGAAACAATAATTTTTCTTAATAAGCAATAAAGTATGAATGTATTTATTTCCTTATTATAAGTTCACACTTCACTACAATCCCACCTGGTTATAAGTGGCAATCTAGCCTTAAGTGGTAAAGCGCATTAACATAGAAAAAGCTTATTCACTCTCGACTTGAAGCCATCACGGCCTTTGATCGAGAATGCCGACAAGTTCCCGTATTTATGCAGTTGTAATTGATACAATAAGGTCGTGCAGAAGCTTGAATACAAGGCACATGGTTCTTTCTTTACTAGTTCCGGGCCATAAATTAGAAACCTTATAGTATATCCATTGGCGTGGGAGAGGTAAATACAGTGTGGGTAGATTGTCAAAGTTCAAAGGTATTTGACCTTTTTTGGTTTTTATCGATCGCTTCCGATATGAAAAAGTTCACTGATAAAATGAAGATCTTTTAGAAAATTAGCAAAATAATACAGTATGCCAATTTAATTTATAATATATGTATATTCATTTTAGTTGCAATTAAAAATTCTTAAAAGAATTAGTTAAACATTCACTTACAAAGCCGGCATACTGAATTCCCTCATCCTTTTATCACTCAGATCTGACAGCCCGGCTTTCGCGTAATCTTGAACACTTATCAAAGCGCGTCGTGAACAATCTGTCAAAGGTGCTCAGCCTATTCACGGCGGAATAAATACTTTTCCTACATGATAATGTAATGCAGCTGCTTCGCCAGCAAATGTTCGGTTGCGCTTTTGTAAGCTTCCATTTAAATTAGAATGTTTGTTGGTTTGGGTCAAAGCTTAGAAGTTAATTTCCAGCCACTTTCTTTTGACTTACGAGGCTAAAATTTTGTACAGACATTTGGTTTGGTTGACAGCACGTTTGTTTGATAAATAATGTGCCCCTTTCCTGGTGTTAGAGTCAGGAATGTTTGCTTAGCCTGTATGTAACTCAATAATAATTATGTTGACTCGAAATTGTGTATTACATTTATGTTTATCTACGCTTGATTCGTTACATTTAAAATTTATGATCACAATTCGATTCGGAATTTTTTTGAGTGTGATTATGTATCTTATAATCATATACACTTACTGGCATCTCCGATTTTTTTCTGGTCAAACAATTAATTACAAACTTAATTATTCAAACTTATTTATTTTTTGCCATGATAAGACATTATTAGCTTTACTGATAATTTATATAGCCTGTCATCTGCGTTATCACGTATTTTTTCACGAACTTTCATTAAGATCGGTCAAGCCGTTCTTGAGTTATAACGGAACATACACACAGAAAGACAGACACGAAAATTTCCGAAATGATCAAATTTATGTCACTGAGTCATAAAACGAATAATTATCATGAAATTTAACCAAAAAATGGATTGTACAGACAGCGAGACACTACAGATTTATATAGTATTTTCCTGGTGGTTGTAGTTTAACTTTTAGAAGTTATACCAAGTGTCATTCAAATCGGTTAAGTGGTTTCAGTTACACACTCCAAAAGTCAAATTTTCTCAAAATATTTTATACGCAGTTTCGGCTCTCTTACAGTTTTATTATTAGTAGAGAGAATATCGTGAGGAATTGTTTTAGTAATGATCGTGGAGGCATTTGAACTCTACAAACCTGCACGTGGCCAGCTCGATATGTTACTCAGGATCAATCATTTCTCTCTCTCTCATTACATAGTGACTTGTAACCAGCAGTGCAGTAAGCAAACGGCTTATTGTGTGCCGAAATTTTCCAATTCAAATTTATTTGGCCATCTAAGTATCTTGTGGATACACTTACGCAAGTCATTTTTTGCTTCTACTACCGTTTCGAAAAGCTGCTTTGTCATAGAGGGGATGAAACGGCTAAAGAATAAACCGTATCATAATCTGTTCATTTGTTTGGAAGGTACTAGACAAGAGACCAGAGGTGGTCCTTCCGTATGAGCCGATAAGCCTTGTTTGCGTTGTATTTTGCCACATAACATCTACACATATACCTACATAGCTGTGTGGCACAGATATGCATTTTAATAATACAACATGGCGAGCAAACGAACTTACGGCCATGACGATGTTAATTGATCACCGTGCGCCGCTCAGACTTAATATTAATATCAGGTGCATCACAAAGAAGTAGCTAGTGAAAAAGGAATCGATGAGGCTAGTTAATTCTTTTTCCAACTAAAAACCAATACACGTAAAGAACGACAAAAGAAGGATCCCAATGCTGTTGGGCCGTGCAGAATATCATCATAGCGCAGAAGTTGCTTTGCATTTAAACTTAAAATGAGGATATCTAACCTAGATTAAAGATCAGATAAAACACTACGTACATTATCCATTGAGAGTGTTGTGAGTGTTTTTATACATATAAATATCCGAAAAACGAGCAAACGCGCAACCTGATGTTAAATCGTCACCAATGGTAACTTCCGAATACCAAACATATCACCGAAGCGTTGTCAGCCAAAATAGAAGCAGGGTCCCTCTTATGGCTAACTGATCGACATCGATACTGCGAACAAAATACTAAAAAAACAATTCGCGGTTCATTCCAGAGAGGGTAATAGCTTGCTTTACAGGTAATTACCCTTACGCAATACGCACGATTAGGGTCCGTATTAAACGATTAAAAAAGCTAGCTAAGCCTTGTCCATTGTTTAGGGACGAACTAAGAGCAGGTGAAGTTGGATGATGCCCAATGACGGATAGTTCTCTCTACACCCCAAATATAAATAATAATTTCACCGAACAAGTCCCAAAAATGAGTAATATACTTCGGCTACCTGTATGTAAGCATTTATTGTGAATACAAATGATTTAATATAAGGTCAATAGATTACGTCTTTGCCGTAACAACATAAGAAATCTTTGTATCAGGATACGAAGCAAAACCTACCGTCAATTTGTAAAAGTCTATGTTACAAAGGGGAGGAAAAACGGAAGACAAACTCAGTGTGACCCAGCGCAATCTATCAAACGACTCAAAATTGGACGCGGGGTGTGCCGATATCAAAATGTAGTTACCATTGTCCCATTTGATAAAATATGAGCTGTGACGTTGACAAATCGGCCGAGCGCAAGAAATGCCGAAGCTCGTAAGTCATTCGCCTCGCGGGTACAGGTTTCTTATTCTGCCTCGACTAGTTTACTAGTTCGAACAGTTGATATGTATTGATTGTTTGTGTTCCAATAAAGGTCGAAACAGTTAATATTGTGCGAGTTTTTCTATTTTAATCCAGACTTTCAGACTTCTGGAGACGGAACAGGAAACTATGTAAGTGGGAATATGAGGTGTAGTGAAGCTGTGAAACGGTGTGATTAACTCCATTAATACGTCCGTGGAAGCTCATTGGTTTATCATGCGTGTTTATTCAATAAATACAATTTATTGCCTAATTATCTAGTTTTCTTTCTTCTAAGAACTCACTTTCGTTTGGTTAGCATCTCTTATCGAATACATATTTAACATTATTGATTAATCGTGTACAAAGAACGATAGTTACTTAGCGATTTCTCAGAATTAATCTTTGGGAAGATGACACAGTAAAGCAGCTGATAGAAAGAAAATTAGGTGTACAAAGTGCGGTTTTTCGCATGACGACATAAACAAAACAATAATTTGTAGAATTTAATATATCATTACATTAATACAATATTGTAATTTTATTACTTCATTTAATAATTTTACCATCGCTTAATTTGCATAACCTTGATGCGGTAATTTCCTTTTCACTAAATCTCCACTGTACAGGACTAAGAAATATAACAATCCACGTAATAGACTGCTTCGTACATCGCTTAATGCACATTTTGATCCTCAATAATTATTAAATTTATTTGCATAAATATTTTTAACGTACCAATTTTTCATTCACAAAACTTTGAATTTAATTTATACAACAAATCTATTTACGGTTCATTTGACTGCATTATCATTAGTAACATAATATATTTAAAAAGTAAGATTGTTCCTTAAGTGAAGCTTGATTGGGTAGATCGTGATTAAAACATTTTTCAATAAATAAATTATTTCACATTAATTAGTATGGTTTTTCTAGAGAAAAAAATACCACTGATGCAGGCACAGCACTCCTTCAACACATTTTTGATGCTCGGAAATGTAAGCAGGATGCTATTGGTAGATTCTGTGACCTCTCAAAAGCGTTCGATTGCGTCGACCATAATATAAAATTAGGTATTATGGTGTCTCCACACAATCAGTTAGCCTAATAAAATCTTATCTTTCTAAGCGTATTCAAAATGTTGTTATTAATGGAAAAGAATCAGCAGGGACAAACATTGCCACGAGATTCCCCCAAAGATTAATATTAGGACCACTACTATTTTTAATATACATCAATGATCTTCCTTATTTCACTAAGGACTGGTGTAAAACTGTATTGTTTGCTGATGACACCTCCTTACTTTTTAATGTAGATAGGAGAAAACAATGTTTTGACGATGTAAATAATACTGTTTCTCAAGTGTTACACTGATTTACATGTAGTAACCTTGTGCTAAACGCTAAAAAAAGAAATGTATTAAATTCACTTAACTAAATGTTAGACAAGTGCCATCTCATATTGTTTTAAATAAGGAAGCCCTTGAACTAGTAAATTCTACCACATTTCTTGGAATCACTATAGACTCACGACTACAATGGAGTTCTCATATTGAAATCTTATCAGGGAAACTTAGTTCTGCTGCCTACGCTGTAAAGAAAGTGAGGCTCTTAACGGACGTAAAAACAGCAAGATTAGTTTATTTTAGCTACTTTCACAGTGTGATGTCTTATGGTTGTTGTTGTGGGGCTCAGCTGCTGATATTAAGTCGATTTTTATATTACAGAAAAGAGCAGTACGTGTCATTTACAACCTCAGGCCTAGGGATTCCCTTAGAGATCTCTTTAAAGAAATTGATATGTTAACTGTAACTTCACAACATATTTTAGATAATATTATGTACGTTAAAAAATACTCAGATAGTTTTCTTAGGAAGAGTAATGTTCACAATATTAATACTAGGAATAAGGCTAAACTGATTGTTCCCAATTTCAGACTAAGCAAAACTGGTGGCTCTTCCATGGGTAGATATGTAAGTATTTATAATATAATTCCAATACAATTGACAGAAATGCCATACTGTTAATTTAAAACTCATGTCAAAGGCATTCTTATGCGGAAAGGTTATTACAAAGTTGAAAATTACTTTCAGTGCTTGGACATGAGTTTAATATTAGCCAGTTTAAGTGTGTTCTGTAACTGTGAGTAGGAAAAAAACTCCTCGGGAGTTTCTTGCCGCTTCTTCTTCCGGGACCACTCACGGTAGGGATTTATTGAAGCGATGGTGTAGTTTGACGTTCGAAAAGTGTTTGTAACAACCAACTTCGAATAAAAAATGTTATTTCATTTCAATACCTATAAGCAACATGAAAAGATTTTCACTCTAAGGATTCATATAATTAAAATTTAACGTTTGCGGTGGGTTCATCAAAGTTTGCGGCCTATGGTCATATAAATTAATGGCAAAATTTACCCGATATAGGAGATTAACGTTTCATAATCGCTTGGACTACGGATGAAGCGAATTTTATTATGATAACGACTCCGTGGCTTAGTATCGAAGACACACAGTCATTTAAAATCTTCTATTGTATATAATGAAGTACCTGTGGCTTTGCTGGTAGTAACCTGTCTCGAGCGATGGGTGTCGAGTTCGATTCTCGACCGGGGCAACTATTTATGTAACAGGTAATCTTTGATGTCGAGCAATGGGTATTTGTGACGAGAGTTTATTAGGGTTATATAGGATGTGTGAGTTTTTATTTATTTAGTTAATAGTCAAATGAGTATGGCACCGCATTGGAAGGACATCATGAAAAATTTACACAGCAATTGGTAGATAAGTAAAGTTTAGCGGTTTCTTTCACTATTTAAAGTTGACATTGCCGTGATCAAGTTACCTATAAAATAAGATTAAATTGACTTTCAGGTTAGTTTGTATTGACTTGTATTTTCGTAATAATGCTTTCATTATGAATAATTCAATCGTTCCTGGTTTTGTTACATACCGAGATAAATAGAATCAAAAATATTAGTAGTACAATAGCTGCAAATTATAGTTATCTACACCGAATGAGATGTCTCAGATTCGATTCTTAGGAAGACATTTGTGTGACATTACATGTTTATCTTCAGTTGAGTGTTTGTGATCTTTAATTTGATAATGTCCATGACACACATAACACATATTTCTTATATGAGAGTGTTAGTGTGTAACCATTTTTTTCTTCTATCTAGAGACTTCGCAACGGAGACAAGATACAAAAATATTAATTCCATCTGTGTGTCACTTTGCTAAGAAAGCAGATGGTGAGGATTGAACATTGTGAACCGTCCCCAGTAATCTACTTATCCACCCAATTAATTCTATTATTAAGGGTCTGGATATTGAGGTATAAGCAGGACTCATTATACTCGGTTCGTTAGTACGAGTTAAAATTGACATTATTTTTGGGTGTTAATTTGGACCAATCCTTTATAACTATGCAGTGCACTTTGGGACGCTTAGGAAATCACGTTTTGTATTACACCATTATCTAATTTATAAGCAAATTTTGCTATGTGATATTAAATATATTTTTATTCATCACAAATATAAATGTACGATCAGCATCGGTTATAATTATGTATGCCGTAGAGCTAGTTAAAAACGTGTCTTCTGCTTCCATGTTGACCTTCAACGTCGGTGTTGACTTCAGTGTTACGGAAAACAGTGACTTCAGTGTTACGGAAAACAGTGACTTCAGTGTTACGGAAAACAGTGACTTCAGTGTTACGGAAAACAGTGACTTCAGTGTTACGGAAAACAGTGGCTTCAGTGTTACGGAAAACAGGGTAACAGTGACGTGCAATCATGACGCAGTTTATTGTTATTAACGTAAAATAAATGTCTATCGCAGAAAATATTTAACTACCCCAAAGTACATATTTGAAAGAAAAACCCTGATAATTCTGAGAAGTATAATACCTGAGTTCGCCGTTGCGAAAATCATTACACGGAAATCTACTTCGAGGTGCACGTGAATATTAATATCGTTGGTTGATATAACTGGTTGGTTTATACAATTATAATTCATCCCAACGGAATAGATTCGTAACTTAATCCGAACTTGAATTGAGTAAGGTGAAACGAAACAATACAGACCAAGTTAATGCTCGGACGATACTAAATTTCCAGACGGTTCACTACCGTTGGAAATTTACAGTCCAATCTAATAGTCCGTCTTGTATATACGAAGCTAAGGCTGATAATCGACTGCAAGTCGTGTATACAAAGTGATATTGTAAGTATTACGAAATCTCAGACGACATTGTTGATAAGGGTCGCAGTTTCTAAGGCCACTGAGTACGGTCACGCTGGTTTCCTCCACACGATTTTACTCTTATTTGTATTATTTACTAAGGTATATGAATATTTAGAAACATAAAAACGTAAATTTAAACGATCATTTATATGTAGGTATTAAGATACATAGTGTCCTTGGCCGCCAGATGTATTTTCTTACAAATTTTAAAAACACTTCAACCTTGCAATTTAAAAGCATTCCTCATTGTTGATTCCTTTGTCAATAGCTCTCTTAATAATAATAAGGAGATTATCAGAATTGTGTTGATCGAAATTTTTTTTTAAAGTACAATTTTATTAAACACTTCTACGTAAGTTACATATTGTACGGTAAAATAATAAAGGCTCTTTAAAATTGGTTAAAAGTAATGTAAATGGTAAAAGTGAAATATAGTTTAGTATCGATACAAAGAGTTCATTCGCTAGAAGAGGACCTTATCCTTGCTCTGACATAATATATCGGAGGTTTATTACGTTAGTGATACCTTTAATATAGACGTAAATAGGCCTTAGCTTTAATATAGACGTTTAATATCACTTTACGTAATTTGCATGTTTGTTTATTGTATTGATAGAACACAGAAAATATTATGTATTGTTTTCTCTAAGTTATTCTACTACAATACTTTGATTCATAAATTTAATCCTACTATTAACAACAACAACGTAAACACAGTAAATAAACACGTTCATTTCTACCTTGTTTATTGTTTGTAACAGAAATGAAAAATTTTACCATTTCTTCCCTCTCAAAATTACCCTTTGAATAAATAGAATTTCCGATGTCGGAATAGATGCCAAATTAGATCATATTTCGTAAGTTCCTTGTTTCCATCAGACCTGTATTGTATTTCTTTGTTTTAATTAATGATGTCGTAATAAAAACAAAGAAATACAACAGTGATATTCAATTTAAGAACGCTCAAAAGCATTACTTTTGTAGTGAATTCTCTATATTTACCTACTCTACATTATTATCGTTTAATTCGTTACTAATAGGCTTAAAATACACGCAAGCAGATTAGTTTACTTAGATGATCATAATTCGTTCATTATTATATTTTTCAGTATCCATGTCACCACCAACATCGACATCATCATCACAACTCATAACTATTTTATCTATGTATTCGGTAGTGTTTTAACTGATAATTGGAGAGTTAGTTTAACGCCAAAATTATAATCAATTACAAATATGTAATAAAAAGTACCAACCACGGATATTATCATAATCTTTATCTTCCATTAGTGAATAAATATTCCTAATTTTGTCGTGTCACACGTCAGCTTCATCGTGATTATGTTATAAGTCAGTTGATTAAGTGAATTAAATATGCATGATGTAATATGGGAACTCAGTGTTCATAAGGCGCTCGTGTAATATTATTATAGTCCTCAAGAGCAGTTACACAGCTAATACTTACAAACACTCATGACCCTACTGTTTGGAGCGAAGGTAAGCGATTGACCGCTACTGGCAGCACATTCCCATTCTACTCTTCACAAGCCACGGAAAGGCGTTGTTACGTTGTATTACGGCGGTTAAATCTCGTTGGAAACTTGAGGATAGCTTGGTAACTATTGTCACTGGTGTTTTCAAAAAACAGCATTTAATACCCCATTTACAACGGTTTATACATATAGGTAACTAAAATTTATTATCATTTTCTCTAATTACTTACCTTGATAAATAATAATTTTTATCTTTCAAAGAAATACTAAAAAGCTTCGACATTAAAGAAGAAAAAAGAATCGTAGTCATATTTTTAAATGGTTGATTAAAACACGACAAGGTTTAAATTTATTTACGCGATAGCATCTTAAAAGACTAAGTGTTCAGATTGGAAGAAAAAGGATCGAAAAACAATATAAATTCGATGGAGTTCAAAGGTATCTTTTTTCTCTGCCTATTATTATTTATTTCGCCTTAATTTATAGAAATTAAAAGTGCTTCGCAATATAAGAGAATATTGGCTAAGATTTTCACAAGTAATAGCGAATAAAATCAAATACGCAGCGAGAATCGACGCGAAAATCCAGAGATAGGACAGTGATGTATGAGTGTAGCGGTCGATTTTTGTAAAATTTATCTTTCAACTTCAGTTAACGCCTTTTTATTGTATCGTTTTTGAAGCTATAAACTGTCTCAAACAAAATTACTATATAAGCATGCTTGTGAATTCAGAGATACAAATTTTGTGGTGAAGGAATGTGGAAAAGTTGTGTAATATTAAAAACTTAATATTTTTTTTACGAATTTCTTTTGCAAAATAATACTTATCTTGAAACTTGTTGAACGATTTGTTTACGTTGGTATTATATTAAGGTTTATGCCTGGTGGTGATGGCTTACCACTGGTTACTTCGTCTACTCGTATCGAGTCTAATAACATAAATAATAATAAAAGTAGACAATGGGGTCAAATCCACGACAACAATCGACACACAGATCTAGCGATAAGACAGTGATACATGGTGGCAATCGGTTTTTGCAAATTGCTCGTCTCACACTCAGTGCCGGTGAATTTATGTGCGACAATTATTTCTACTGGCAGCACGACAAATAAAATTGCGAATAACGCCCTATCAGTCGCAAATTGTACGGTTTAGATTTAAATGGCTTTTGTTCCTCGAATTTCATATTTGTCAAAGACCATTGTGACCATTGTGTTTTCGTTTCACGAAACAAAATCGGTATACAGTTCTTTTAAAACATACAACATATCTTCATTAATATCATAATCCCCAATATCATCACTATCATTATTACCATCTTTGTGTTTTAAATTTCAGTCATCGCGATAATTATCATCACCGTTAACATTAAAACTTACAATTATTCTACTGTTAGGCTTGAATATGTATGAAATATGTAGCCTAAGTGTTTTCTGTAACTGTTAAAAAAATCTCCTCGGGAGTTACTTGCCGCTCCTTTTTCCGGGATCACTCACGGTAGGGATTTGTTGAAGTGATGGCGTAGTTTGACGTTCTAAAAGTGTTTGTAAAAACCAATTTGGAATAAATATTATTTCATTCATTCTGTTGAGCCGCGATGAGTAGACAGTGAGAGAGGGTAGATGTATGAGAAAAAAAAATTATGAATATAAATTTTGAAGTAATTGTACGTCGTTTGGATCAGATATGGCGTATCGTGTAAACGTTGTAAGCACTAATAATATTATTATGATAATGACGATATAAATGTCATATAGGCTGTTGTTACGTTATTTAATAAGTCTGAGGCGTAGGGGACAATCCACAATCCATATAATCCAAGTCATCCGGCTCTACTTGTGGTGCACCTGCCTGACCATTGCATAAAGCAGAGACTTTAGATTTTTCTGTTAAAGATCACTCGATTATGTATCACTCAATTTCTATTAGTATTTGTTCATGATAGAAAGGTTATTCACTTGCTAGTTTAACTATCGCCCTTATCTTAATCGCCATCGTAAATGTTTTTAAAGTTTTCAGTTGGTTTGCGGAGCTGGTTTATCGCTGTTTTCTTGGCTGGTAATACGAAGCCAACACCATTAACCTACCGAAAGTATTTTTGAAGATGGTGATTGTAGGATCTTGGGCTCTTAAATATTCCTGCCATTACGACTGCGGAGTTTCAATGACGTGCCACCGCGATCTGCTGGCGCTAGTGTGTAAAAACGATTTCAAAAACTGTGGTCGACCTACGCGTGAGCTATCAAAAAAAATATACGAAAAGAAGTGAAAACTGTGTCGCGCCTATACGAAAATATAAGAACGAACGTTTCCTAAGCCGTTCCGGGACGTGCCCTTAAGGATTTCGACATTCCGGCAGCGTGGTGAGTCCTGAGCCCAAGAACTTTCTGGTATTATTTATATTTACAAAACTTACCTATCGTAAAGTGATCATTTACCATTCAAGGTTTCCAATGCTCTTTCTGTTACGGAAAATGTGGCAAACGAGGAATCAATATCGTGTAAATTGTGAATTTAACTATGGCTTGTAACATACTTAGAAATTTGAAAAAAATTAAAAATTAAATGAACTTGAACTTATTTTTAAAGCTTTTCTAAAACTGTATTTGGAATGGTGGTCAACTCACAATTTCCTAACATCAAATAAAAAGCAACTTTGTACAACTAGACTTTTAAAGCTTAAAATAGTTTAAAGTCAACTTTTACGTTTTTATTCAGTGCCTTTATCGAATATTACGCCCTTGGCACACCAACGCGTTCGTATGCAGAAGCAATTTTCTGCGAAACCACTGCGGTAACGAAACACCTGCGGAATGTTAGCACACTGCAGTTTTTCCTCAGAGAAATATCATTGCAATGTTCGTGGACTGTGAGTGTGGACCTCGACATATATGATGTCGTCCGAGTCATCGCTTTCAGATTCTGAAGAGGAAGAATTATTATTGCTGACGTCTGTATTAAAGAGAAAGCGTAGAAATCTGGGTGCATGAAATAAATCGGAAACGAAGGAAACTTGGAGAAAATTTATTCTGCTTAGAACTTCAATCACTTGAAGATCGTTTTTATACCATCTGTCCCTGTCTTTTCTTTAATTTTACGCTATGCTCTTTTTCACACATATTTTTCTATATTTTCGACGTTCATTATGCAGAAATATATCCGAACCGAGAGAACGCGCGGCGCCGCTTTGCAAAAGGAAACACTAGTAGCGAAATATGCCTATGCGTCTGTGGAACGACCATTTCGCAGTTACTTGCGAAACTATATCGGCAAGGACGCAAGCAACTATCTCATCATATTAGAGTGATAAATAACATATGCGAAACGCTGCTATGAAACTTACAGTTTTTTCGTTGTTTCGTTGCCGCATACTAAAGGCGTTAAGGTAAAAGTTTAAAAAGAAGTGTACATAAAGATACGTTCACATTTACGTAGTTCAATTTATAGTTGAATTACATAACTCAAGTAAAAGATATCGTTTCGTTGTATTTTACTCTCATTATGCTTAGATAAATAAATCGAGTATTAACTGCTATTAACTTTCAGGTACGTACTTTGAATGAACGGTTTCTTTGATTTGAGATTGAGATAATAATTGCTGTTTATAATTTAAACATTTTAAATACCAATAGTTATGCTACTATTTTACTCAATCCATCAATGTTTAAAAATCCACAGACGGGCCTGTCGTCATTATCGCTACTAGGACTTGTCCCAAATCTTCGGAATCTAATGGCTTTCGGTCGTTTAGCTTGGAGGACGATGAGTTTCTTTTACCAAATCGTGGACACCATATGTATACTTTCCATTTGTATCTATTCGGTCAACTCGAGCAGCGTGGTCTACCTATTGCCACGTCAGATTATAACTCTTTAAGGTACATTGGTAACTCTTGTTCCTCTACGAAACCTATTAATATAAATCTTATAGTAACAACTATATATTATTATTATTTTTAAGAAAAACCTTTGTACTGCCTTTTTCTCCCTATTTGTTAACCGATCATTTTATGTTGTTTGGTACTGACGTGCTATTGTTGTATAAAAATATTTTTGGAAATACAACGATATTTAATAAATATGGTCGAACTTTGACACCTGACCCACACTTATTTGAGTTAGAGAACGAGTATGATCTCTATATGTTCTTCTCAGCGTTCTTTTCAGTTACAAATAATTCGATGTTGCTCAGAACGAACACAATTAATGTTTTCTACTGACAGACTACAGAGTAAATTAGATAAGTAATAAATAAAGCTGACCCAAAGTCCCGCAACAACTGCTAGTGAACGTACACGGCCTCTTTATTGCTAAAGCTTTAGGTCTCCGAACCGTTAGTAAGCTTCATTCGGCAATTAAATTAAGGTTTGATACATTAGAGTATTTCAGTAGCCTCTCTGGTCCCTTTACGATGTTTATACTGAATGTTTACAGCTAAGCAAGTCGTTACCAAGTTTATTGTTAGTGGCAGACTATATAACTTGGCACATTGATAGCGGTGAGATATTAATGTAAATGAAGGAATATTAGAAAGGATATTTGATTGACTTATTAAGCTTGCATGTTAGGCCATTTGGATACTCAACCAGGGCAAATATTTATAAATGTTTGTGATGTTCGATTTGTGTGCAATGCCGCACATTGTTGATAGCATAGGAATCTTATTACGAAAAATAAGTGTGTGAGTTTATTATTTAACAACGAATTAAGCACACACAATCAAAATACAACGGCTTATAGTTGTTCAGTTTAAATTCGCTCTCTTGCACGGGCGGCACGGATGTACGTATGTACCTACACCGCATGCAACCTTGAACCTGTAATTTTTTAAATGTTTTTTATATTAAAAATTTCAAACTCTGTTATGGTTACTTATTCCTTTTATTGTGTAATGTACACGTTGCTAAAAGTACTAAAGTTCAAATTTTTTGTAAACCAATTCAATTTATCAGCATCACAACACAACCAGAAACGGATTGGATTTGGATTATTCAATATTTAAATAATAAAATTTATATTACCGTGCATCTTTCCTTATATTATAATATAACGGGCATTCATGATATTTCGATCCAACTACATGGATCATTATCTTTTTCTTTCTTTAGTTGATTGTACGACAACTGGCTTATTGAGAAGCTTAACTGGTCAATGCCACTTAAACCTTTCACTAAGATCTTTCGACGGGTTCTTGGTATTTTAGGGCTTTCACAACTTTATGATGAAACCTATCAGAATCAGGATTACAGTTTTACAGTGCCCTGTCAATATTACTAGAGGTACAGGACGACCTAAAGTTATGAAGCATTAGGCAATTTCTTGTTATAAAGCATTTTTGTATTAATTTGAGTTTTACCCTCTAAAACACTCAGTAATGTCTTTTGTGAATGCATTGACAGATTAATTGTTCTTGCGTATTGAATGGCTTTTTTCTTAGGTAAGCCCCATTTTACTGTCCCAAGTCGGTTAAAAAGTGTCAGTTTTTGCCCATAGCAAGCTAAAGTCATCCAGGGCTTAAAAGTGACTTTCAATAATAAACAGTAACAGTTCATTTTGTGCAACTTTGTTTTTGGTAACAAAGATATTGAGGCAAGGGGGCGCTAAAAAGTTAAGCATTCTACTCCAGAATCCAGTATAGGCAATACAAGTCGCACGACTTAGGGCTATTATGTCTAATGTTGATGCTACACAGGGAATCCTTATTTCATGCATGTATGCAAAAGTTTATTCGTTTTTATTATACAGGTGACAGACAAAGAGAGACATAGTGTCATTGCTAAACAGGACATGGCTGACGCAGGCTCGCGCGTTTGCCATCATAAAAGATTTACTTGCACACTTTTTCATTTCTATAAACTATTTATGTTCTGTCTTATCTTACATATAAAGTGAAGAAAATCACGACATTGGCGATGATATAGACCAAATAGATAAGAACCAATATATGGCAGCAATTTCCTTTGCAAAGGGTGAACGGAAAGGCATATTCTCTTCCGCGTTTTTATGTAGAATCGTATATTTTGTTACGTGAACGTCACTTTATCACCGGCAAGGGCATTGATGTCATATAATAAGGGCTTAGCATTATCTTTTATTTTAATGTTCAATATATGTACATATATAACATATATAGCACAAGCAGGGAGAAGCAGAAAATGTAAGTCAAATTAAATCGTATTAGTGTTTTGTTTACCTTTTCAACAACAATAAGGCAGTCGGAATAGAGCGTGTAGTACAAAGACCACCGATCTCCACAAGAAACGTGGTGGCATAGCCTCGTCCGTAGTTGAGCGCTAAAAGGAGAGGTTGGTTTGGACTGATTGATTGATTAATGGAACCTCATATATCATGTAGCAAGTTTTACAGTGGCCTTAACAGTTCGTATTCCGAGAGAAAATCAAAAGTAAATGTTAAATTAAGACTTTTTTATTTTTACCTGTTATAACTTGATGCATTTTTCATATGAGCAAGTTAAAATGAGTACTTCTACAGTTATTACACAATAAAAAATATTATAGGTATCAAGAATTTTATAATAGTATAAAGTCGTCAAGTTAAACGAGATTTTATTGACATCAACATTTTTAATATTTATCGTTATTAATGTTATGTGTTAATTTAAATGGGACTAAACGGGAAGTATTAAACAAACTCTCCGACAAAAAATGTATATGCCAATTCGCTTAATAAATGTAAAATAGTTAATGGAGCTCTGAGATAACAAATGTAAAATAGTTAATGGAGTTCTGACGTAACAAATTTAAAATAGATAATGGAGCTCTGACGTAACAAATGTAAAAAAAAAGTACCAAACAAATTGAGAATTTCCACCTTTTAAAGTCTGTTAATTAATTTATTCTTGTCTACCAATGACCTGATGGCCGGATGTGGCGCAAGCGGCGATGTGATGTGAGCCTTAAATGATAGAGGTCGAGTAAATAATAATAAATGGAAGGCAGAAAATATTTTTAGTAAAAGCCTATTTTCTTATCATTTAAAAAGATTACATTATAGCTGGCGGGAATATTTACAAGGGAGTTATTCCTGTCCTTCGCGGTACGATCAACAAACGACGATGACAAGCATGTCCTTTTTAATAGATAGATGTTCAAGGCAATATAGATATTCAAGACAATAGGATAAATATTCACCGTGCAAAATAAATTATTTGATAAATAGTCGTTCCATGGAAGAAAAGACGGTAAATGTAGATCGTACAAATTCTGCGAAAAACTTAGCATTCAAATCAATACAACAATGTCTGTAAGCAGAATAACGTGAAAGAAAGACGTTAATCCGACCGTGCGCCGACGTTCACGTTGTACATCAAAGTAACAGACCTGAAAACGGTGTGATTGACATTTTTGTATGAAACGTAAGTAAATTTTCTTATGATGTTCTGGAAACGAACTTTCAAAGGATATTTATTGCGCTGCAAAAAATGAGGTAGCTACTTTACAAGTGATTGATTTTAATATCCAAGTCGATAATATCTTTTACATTCCTGTAGGATTCTTTTCTTAATTTTTTTTTACATTCACCTTCTTTATTTTGCTGTCACATACATGCTGAGACAGGAATAAAATAATTGAAATAGGCCATTGATTTAAATATCGAATTAGATAATAGTGATTTATTCTTTTATTTGGTACACACAATAAAATTACAAGAAGCAAGTTCACATAAAAAATGTATGTAAAAGAGCACTACTTATTCCTAATCAGAAATTTCTTTCATTGGGTTCAAGAAACAGAAATGTGCTACAGTGACTTATTGCGTACCGAAATAATAATTATTACTATTGTACACTACACACTACATATTATACACTACACTATTTTACATACTATGTTACATAAATTGAAAAACATTTTTGACCGTTTTGAGGCGCCTAGAATATTCCTTTCCCGATCCCATGCTGGCAGAACAGGGTGTCGTAAAAGGAGACAGAAGCTTGGTGGTAGGGCCTTGGTGGTAGGGCTTTGCAAAATCATTAAATATCAGTATTGCTATAAAGTCAGCCGTCAAACGACTCGTCGTGTTCCTGCTGCGAGCTTGAGGGCCAGTACTTTCTAACCTTCTTCTCTTTTCCTGGCCGACAACGCATCTTCGCAGGTCTTGCTGAAGTCCATGGGCGACGGTAACCACTTACAATCAGGTGGCTCGTCTGCTCGTTTGTCAACTATTAACATATATATATATATTCTACACGTATTCTAATCGGTAAGGTAGATCATTGTCGTCAAGCGTTAGTTAAGCAGAAATCTGTGACACGCTTTTTAAATACCAAGAATGTTTCAGAATCTCTTACAGTATAATGTAGCGGGTTCCACAATCTAATCGCGTGAAAAGGGGTGGGTAGAAAAGTTGAACTTATGTGCGGGAACAATTGTTAGAAACCAGTTCTGTTTTCTTTTTCACCATCTCCTTCATTCATTTCTGATTTTAGAAATGTTCTCTATAAATATAATGTCCCATTGAGAAGTATAGGTCTCTTCTCAGAACTGAGACGCCGCGCGGTATGTAAAAACTCTAAACAAATTAATTGACTTAACCGTTCGATAAATCAGATTTGGACATTTCACAAATCTCAACGCCAGTACGTGAAAATATTTCCAATAGACCGAAGATATTTCAGCTGCCGTCATCGGCTAGTAACACTGCGCGTGAATTCTTGCCATTGCTATAAATCTCCGGGGCAGACATTCAAATGCAGTGGGCGTGCCGTCGAATTAGTTCTTCCGTAGTAATTCTAGTTGTCTCATTTTTTTTAATTCATAATATAATTTTATTCATATAGCGCAGTTATAGAAATGTCTACGTTACTTTACAACTACACGGGCGACTTTATTACGAATCCTTGACATACTTATAATTTTTTAATATGCATATTTGCAACGGTTTAAGTACTGTTACATTTAGTGAGCAAACGTCGGAGATATACAATGAATATACAAGAAGATTACAAAGCATTTCTGTCTGAGATTTCCCAATATATTTCTTAAAGCTGATGTACTTTTTGTTGTTATGCTATTTATTGCACGTGAAATGATTTTACGCTCTCGTTGCGATGACAGTTCCGGACCGCTGCTATAATAAACGGTGATTTAAATGACGAGTTATTCTAGGATAGATTTCGCTTTGACGCAATGATTCGTAATGATGCACAGTAATTTTTACCATCATATGTTTGCATTATCTGTAGATTGTTCTCATCAAAAGCTTCGAATTACTCATCAGTAGTACGGATTTTAGTAGAGATTTTAATGAATTAACCAAAAATGGTTATATGGTTAATTTATATGCGATAGAAATGGGGGCGAGAGGTAACCAGCCAAATCGCTCTATACTACTTAAAGACCTTGGTCTGTCGAGAAGTGCAGTAAGTTTAATTTTAGAACAAGTATCTAAAGCTGCACTAACAGGTTCCTTCCAAATAAGACTATTCAAAAGGAGCAACCCAATAAAGGCCCCTTTAAACCTACACTCGGGTCGCAAGTCCTGCGAATTGTTCAGAGTATCTCTCCCTGCCACACGTTGGAGCCGGCGCTCGCATGGAAAATGGAATCCATGGAAAGCTAAAAGTTCGTCTCTGATATTTTTCCCATTATATATTTCGTCAACGTATTGTATGTTTGCATGTTTTTTTTTTATGTTAGTAGCCGACAAATGAGCAGACAAGCCACCTGATGGTAAGTGATCATCGTTGCCCATGGACATCAGGAAGACGAAAGATATCACTGATGCGTTGTCGGCTAGGAAAAAAGAAGAAGGTTAGAAAGCAAGTACTGGCTCTCAAGCCCGCAGCCGGAACACGACGAGTCCTTTGGCGGCTGACTCAAGCAGGAGGGTGGTAGCTAGCCAGGCAGGCTTCACGGAAAGATAATATTACCAGTAATAATATTAATCCATACGCGAAGCCCTACCACCAAGTGAATTTAGTAAAAAGTTGACTAAAGTGAACACTAAAGTTAATTTCTTATAATTCAAGCATAGACTCTATATAATTGAGAATCCATTAACAAAATTGATCAATATAATTTATAATTAAAGCCAATTAAATTATATTTGAAAAACTTCCATTTTATAATATAACAGTAAATACTTTACCACCTTTAAAACTATATAAAATATAATAATCATTATGTTACTTATAACATTTTAATTAATCTATTTGATATCGTCTTTTGGTCGCGTCTCAAATATGTCATATAAAAAATCTGTATTTGCAAACAACGATAATTTATGACATGCCTAAATACTTTTGCACGTATTTATGTATGTAATGACATATGTACATATTTGTGATACAATCATTCACTGACAAATACCCTTTTTTGTATGCCATAATGAATAAAATATTGATTTTATTATTCCTACTATTTATAAGGTTGCCTGGAAGAAATGTAATGTAATGTACAAAGAATAAAGTATATATTTTGTATAATTGTTAACGTTGGTACGTTACTTACTGAACTGAGAATTTCTGATTACTTGACGTATGTGATTGATATTCACTAAATCTGTTTCGTTTGTCGACACAACCGTTTGTAGCAAAAACCATTTTATGGTTCTATAGTCAAGTTATTAAAAAAGTTGTATGAATAACCCAAATAATTAATATACAAATATGTTACACAACAGCTTGCCACTTTTTCTAGCTATGTAGCTAGTCTATCTGTAGAAAGATTGAGCTTGTAACAAGAAAAGGTATAATATTGACATGTAATACGTAAGGCGATTTAGAAAAGTCACCAAAATGATCTTGTTACGCAATAAAACACAAAATATATACACGTATCGGGAAGCACAAATAATAAACTCTGCTACCAAATCGAGTGGCTTGAGTTATGTGAAAACTTGGCCGATACTGCGAGAGCAGTTTGGTTTTAAGATATAAATCATATAGAAGATGCATGAACGTAGTTCAGGAAGATGTGTGAGCGTGTTTTACTTAAAGTGTACGGTTCACACCACACATCAAGTGAGATTTAAAATGAAATTTGATTTAATTATACACTGAATTTAATTGATTAAATTGATGTAATAAAATATGATTACATTGATGAACTGCGAATGATACTGAGCACACGTTATACGCGGTCGCGATATATTCGTGAACTGATTCGATGGCGGAAATGTGGAGTCGGCGCAATAAATGCTTTGTACGAAAACCGTACATAAAGTAAAAACCAATGTAGAATCAAGTAACTAGCCAAAACGCAAGATAGATTAGCAATAGTATATTAATATATATTAGTAGCAAT
>PDGT01000125.1:169334-424179 GCA_003671415.1 Megathymus violae
TTTGGTGTTGTATTAAATATTAAGTTATTTATAAAATCTAATACAAGAAAATATGTGTTTACTGCTAGACTTGTACCATTAAAAAAATATCTAATACTAAGAAATATTTTGATTGACAGTTACAAATTCTCTAAAATATGACAGTCAAGACTCAGATTGTTTCCCATTGATTGTGAAGCACCAGTCATTATCATCAAATCAACCAATTATATGTATAAAAAATAATTACATTTCTGCTAGTATACTACAGATGAAGTTTTCGGCAAGTGTGAACCCGTTCTCAACGATTCTAATAACAATTTTGACGACCCCATAGCCCAGTTAGTAGTGATCCTGTCTGCCGAGCGAGGGGTCCCGGGTTCGATTTCCGGCCGGGGTCATTTATGTAACAGATAAATGTTTGTTCTCGGGTCATGGGTGTTTGTAATGTCATATTTGTGTATGTCCATGCCACCCGCAACACCGAGAATCCTGGTGCGGGGGTGTAAGTTTGTAAATGTTTATTTATTTTATGCCGACACATCCATTTGCACTTAATCTGCAATCTCGCTACATTTGCCGCTATAAATAATAAGAGAGCGAGCGGAGGCGCCGCGGATCCGTACAAAAAGCAACAAACAGATCTTTTAAATAAAGAAAGCACGAACATATGTTAACATCTGTCGATGCGCGTACACTCATACGCTGCATCCTATGTGGACAAATATGGACGATTATTTACTGAAGTTCTCCATCCTACGCCAATACAGTTTGGAATATTTTATTACTAACTGAAGCTTCGGGAAACAGAAGACACACCAGCATTCTAACATTTCAGTATAAACAGATGAATTAGTAGTTTTTCAGTCTTTAGGTGCGAGGTTAACCATCACCAGCTATCTTCATGGTTCCCGCCGATGAGAAAAATATTAATAGTAGGGTCATTAATTTATCATAGTTCATATTTATCCCTTGTAATGTTCCATTACTGTGCCCGAGTGTTTATATCGAGGAGTAATTAAATGTCACTATAGCTTCTATAAATGTTATTTTAGGTTTCTATAGCTTTCATGCAATTTACTCTAGTTTTCCAATTCTCTCGCTCTTCACTTCGTTGAAGTAAGAAAAATTATTTCAGTGTACAAATACATCTCAATAGCATTTACCGACAATCATTAATATTTTAAATTATTATTTCTTTCAAGTCACTATCCCATATTTTGGCTTTTGTATGGCCTCTTATGTAAATTCCAAACTCTATACTTACAAATCATTTTCATCTTATCTCTTTTCTTCCTTTCCTTTACAATGTTAATCATTCGCGATGTACGTTAGATTTGACGATATGTTAATTACGGCAATGGTGTTCATTGATTTTTCAAATGCCTGTAACATAGTAAATACGCTCACTTTAATTTCGCACCATCTACTCTTAAATGATTTACATCCTATAATTGCATTCGTCAGCAGTCTGTGCGATTAGAGCAAGACTGGCCGAGGTAAATACTGGTGTTCCACAAGGCGGTATACAATTTCCTTTCCTTTTTTCGTGTATCAACTCGATCACTTGTCATATTGATTGTTCGTACCATGTTTATGCCAGTGATTTTTACCTTTATGTATAAGTATATGTATCCAGTGTCATCGACCTCAATATTGTTAAATTAATGAATTAAAGAAAATAAAGCGATGTGGTGTTGAAGACAGTCTTTGATTTGAAGATATCACCACATACATACATGAAATTGGAACCTTCTCATTTTTTGAATGCCGTTTAAAATAAACACCGAGCCCCATAAAAGAAAACTAAATCTTTTGAAGGTGATGTGAAAACGTAATTTATCAACGTCATTTATTTTTCTCAATTGTGTGTCATTCATTTTATCATAACCAGTGATAAACAGAAAAAACTTATATCTTATATCAGCCTTTTGAAGTTCACTGCTGGACTTTTGTCTGTTTTCTTCAAGTCATGAGTCCGCTTAATTGTATTCTTTTTACCAAAATATATTTTTTTACATATAATAAGTTATTCTTACTTATAAGACTTAAGTAGTAATGAAGTCTAATATGATGATCGCACTAACGTAAACGTACTACTTTCCCGTCAGTTATCAATCCTTTGGACAATTTAACCATAATTTTAAAGTTTTAACCATATTTTTAAAGTTGAAGAAGGCGTGTGAGCATAGCCTAGCCAGTAAATGCCCTAGTTATACATTAAAATAATTACGACTTTGGAGAAATGCATCAATTCGTTAAAGAATGTATTAGTTCATAAAACTGAACACAGTGTTCACCAAACAACAAATTCATTTATTTCTTTGTATCTTCGCTTGTTAGTCAGGTTCAGGGGTTGTATCCGGGGACTGTATGCGAGAAGAACAAACATCCGGATTGCTTTTAGTAAACAAAACCTCGTCTAGCGTTGCTTTGAACGAGCCCTTAAAATGTTTTGCGATCTTGGAATCGCATTGTCTGAACACTTTGACTGTTGTTATGGAAAACGACGCAGAAAACGAAAGACTTTTGTCAGGGCATGGTACGAAAAGTTATATTAATTGTATGGGCTCAATTATTAAGTGAAATATACAATGTGATAGTTTACGATTTAGCCTGAAGGGAGTTGGTGATGCATTTTTGTGCATTCAATTAAGTTTTATGTCTCGGAAGTCAGAATTTAAATTGAGGTTTCAAGATACCTATATGGAGTTTAACACTGAAAATTAAATTAAAGATTAATACTAAAAAGCGTCATCCCATGTGTATTCGGTAGCTAGCTAGTTTGCAGATTTAGCTTCCATCTTGGTTAATAAGCTTCACCTATTTCACCTATCATAATTAATCATAACATCAGTTTGAAATCACATACACGCTTGAAAAGCAATAATGATTAAGCGACAAAGATTATTAGTAAGAATTAGACACCATTCAAATAGCTACATTTCTCTGCGTCGTTGTTTTTGCTCCCAATTTCAACAGTAAGTTTTACTGTTGCTTAGTTATAACAAACAACATCATAGCATAGCATATAGTGTGTGTGTGTGGGGTCTTAAAGGTCAATGTGTGTTTTGTAATAACAACGAAGACTTTTAACATGCCATTGAAGTAACTAAAGTGCTCGTGAGATTCTTTCACCGGCGCATGTAAAAAACATTACACTTCGTTCATAGTCGATGACATATGACTGACAAAATGGGGGAAACTTATTTTTTGATTCCATCAAAATTATTAATTCCATCACTATTAATCATCATGATAATAAAAAAAATTCCTGATGTTGTTTGTTATTTCAATATAGAAAGTACTTAATGTTCATTCTTGCATCAAAAACCAAAGCCAGATTTCTTAAATCGTTTCCCCAAATTCACACCCTCCGCTATAGACGAAAGAGTTAAATATAAATTGTTTTACATCAAAATCATATGTTTACGCATGCCATAAGTCATTAGGCGATAAACGCGGGTTTTATAAGTTCTGTTTGGGATTTGTTTCCTCCAATAAACGTTTCGTCTCTCGTTAAGTGCGCCCATATAACTTGTGTATGTTCCACCCTTTCGTGTTTGGTTCGTGCTAAAAATGGAACAATGCAGTTGCGGGTTAATGGTTCAGATTGAGATGTGAGCCGAAGTTGGACCTGCTTACTCTTCTCGATCAGTAGAGTTCATCGTCCCTTTGTCCAGTTAATGTGTGCGGAAGATTTTTAAACAGTAAATGACCGTAAAAATTATATGGTAGTTCTAATTTAAACTGTGTTTTGTGTTCATGTCGGATTGTAAAATAGCTCGAAGTCGGGTTGTTTATAAACATCTTTGACTTAAATTTGAAATAAAAGTTACTGTTTTATTTTCTCTGGATATATTAATATGAAATAAGTGGTAAGTTTTAAAAGTATGAAAAGTATTAATTATTAAAATGCTATAGTTCTACGTCTGCTAACTAATCAAAATTATAGTCTTAGTAATAGGTAACTATCTATATTTTGTTTATTATGACCATTTTTTTTATTCAGTGTTTTATATTACTTTTAATGTAACTACTTATAAAAACTGGTCTATAAAGATTAATCTCAATAATAATAGAATACGGATTATCTAGTCAAATTTGTGTATTCTCAAATTAGTACTAGCTAATTTAATTAATTAATTTATACTTTCATCGGTTATTTTAAATGCACTATTCCCAAAAAAACTCCTTTGATACTTACGGAAATATCCATAATAAACTCGACATTTTATGGTTTCCTCTCACCTACTAACATATTAAAATTTCCAGTGTGTAAGGTTAATAGAAGCGACAAAATACGTTGACAACAGACCCTTCCGCACCCCAACAAATTCAGCCTAAAGAAAATATTGGACAAGCAAGGTATTAACTCTTGGGGGGAAATTGAAAGGACGCAGGGAATGTTGAAAGTAAAAGAAGAGCTGACAGTAAAACTGATGAACATGAGAAAGATTGTAAAGACTAATTTACAAAAAATACTAAAAATACTCTTACGTAAAATCATAATATATATTTGGTAATATTGAAACTTCTGAGGATTCGAACTCATTATGACTATTATAAGACTAAAACATCCATTTTATATATTGAAGTAGTATAATATAAAATGAAACATTTGAAAAGTAATTCACAAAGGTAAACGTTAATGCTGTAAAGAAAACAAGAAATGCCAAGTAAAAAATAAGAATGTTAAGAAGTAGTGACACGAATTACTGCGCGTATTTTAGTTCCAGTAATTTCGATTGAACTGAGTAACGACGTCATTACGCCAACTTAAACTATTACTGAAGACAAATTGGAGAATTCCATGTAAAATTTATAAATAGTTGTATTTTGAACAAATTCAACTAAAGTCACCGTTTGTACTAAGATGGGGGAAACAAAAATAACATGTCAAAGTGCTACAGTATGGAAAAGAACATATTTTTAACTTGAAACGTTCCCTTCTTCATTCTTAGTTAAACTAGCTTAGATGTTTCACAGTAATCTATGATCTATCAGTAGCTGAAATTAGATTCAATAAGTTATTTAAATTTTTTATCTTAACTTATTATAATTCAATATATTCATATATATATTATTTTATAGAAACAATGTTTAAATTTTACCCGGTTAATTATTAACAGTAAATTTTTTCATGGTAACATTTGGCAAATGAACAGACGGACCAAGTAATGTAAGCAATCCCCTACGCTTATGCAGATCTGTGACATCAGAAGCGTCTACGATGCGCTGCTGGATTTCTTGGGGAAACAATAAATGTATGTATGGAGAAATAATAAATGCTTCTCCAACATGCTTCCGTAATACTTTAGAAACATTTCACGGTTGAATTTTACGCGAGCGTAGTAGCCAAGAAGTTATAAAAAATATTAGTATTGTCTTCATTAAGCTGGGTATTATAGAGCCTCGGAACCTTAATACGAGTGTAAGTGGTCTAACGTCCGTTACACAGTAAGGTACACCACGATTAGATTTACTGGACTTTTGAGTCCAGTAGTCCATCCTTTGGGATGAATAATCTTTTTTCTAACAATAACACACAAACAAACAAACGCGAATGATCCTATTAGGGTATGATTTTTCATCAGATTTACGGCGCATCAGACACTAGATGTAGATGTACAGGCAGAACAGGACGTCGTAAGAGGAGACAGAAACCAACCTGCTTGGTGTTAGGGCTTCGCATAAGGATTATATTATCAGTATTAATATTAAGTCATTAATATCTTCGTTAAGCCTGCCTGGCTAGCTACCTATAAATAAAATGAATAGTGACCTTTAAACTGTAAAAAAGTATCGAAGAGCAAAGATTAATTCAATTCTTATAACCACCCTCCCTATTAAGAAATTTTATCTTTCGTAAAGCGTCCGAAAACGACAGTTAATTTCATGTGACATAAATAAAAAGGGAACGCGAGGGCTTTCCCTCGAAGGAAAAAATAACAAACATATCTCTCAAAGTAAGAAAACAAACAACGTATGTTAACATCTGTCGCGGCACGAGTCTGTACAGATGGCGACAAAGTTGTTCAAGAATAAAGACTCGATTCATCCGTACAAAAATTTCAAACATTTATTTATCAATACTAAATAGAAGTAAAATTAGGGATGGTTTCGTTTCATTTTCTATTGGCATTAATTCCAAATGCCCAGTTTGATACATTTTTTTTTAATTTTGCTAAATTTTTTCTTCTTTATTTATCTATCTATTGTATCGTATATCTTAAAAAATAATTCTGAAATAGGTTACATTGCGTTGATTTTTAAAATGATTTTTTAAATGACCACCGTTATCACATAACATTAAAGGCATCCCTGTCGCTGTGCCGGCCAGGATGGAAGCAATATACCCACTTATTACTGGCTCCCCGACACTGCAACCGAAAATTTTTTCTTACTCGTAGACAATAAATATTATAACCGCATTTGTCACATTGTATTGCATTCATTGCATATTTGTTTTTCTTAATATCTCCATGTACGTGAACTTGAAAATATATTCTCTAAAAGCATTTCGTTCACGACCATTCCCGCTATTCGAAATTCTATCCGTCAGTGTTGATTGCAGTTAATTATAAATTCGTCTCCCTCGTATTGTGTAGTCTATTTTCAGATCTTTTTCCATATCGTTACCTGTCCCGCTTGTACCTCTATATTCGAGGCAATAGAGCTCAAAATCGCTTATAAACGAATGGCTTGATCGTTCTTTTATCTGTGCCGATCTTAAATCAAACTGAAATCAGCGCTTAAAGCTATTTGAGAGCATTACTTCCGCCAATAAAATACTTCTTTCTGTCCGGTTAGTGTCGTTGAACCAAAAATGTTCTCTTTGACTGTACGAAATTTGTTATTAATCGTTCGATTACTTTGGTAGGTTTGATTTGATGTCTGAACGCAGGGGAGTTTTACAATGGACTATAAAAATTTATGTCACGCAAAATACTTTTTTATTGAGATAGTATGTTTTTTGTTTTATGTCTTCTTCACTGATTGAATTCGAATTTCAATAATTACGTACTTTAAAAACTGAGTTTTTAGATTTAGTTAATAAAAGGTGTTTTGAAACTATGTAGCATTTATATAGTGGTTAAAGATCACATTTAAATGTTGGGTTTAAAATTAATAAATTTCAATAAACAACTTAATTTGAAGTTTATTTGAAGAAAGATATTCTTTGTATAGTAGTAATCCAATAAAATTAAGTCATTGTATTTTAAAATAACCTTATTTCATTATATTTACAAGGTACATATTAACTTAAATAAAAATGAAAAACAATTAATATAAAAAAATATTTTGTTACTTTTTATTAAATAACGAAATAATAGTAGGAATTTAAAAAAAAGAATTTTTCTTCATCGGAGTGCAATATCATCTATGCAACGATATTGATACTAAATTTAATGCTTCTGTACTAGTTTAAACGAATATAGTAGTTCCAGTTGTGATAACAGATGTCGCAATTAAATTTTTTGATATTAAACTAAAATTAATTAATGAGTTCGTAGTAATAGTAAGTAATGAAACTGTATTAACATCAAGTGTCATTTACCACAAGTAAAAAAAATAAATATTATAAAATGTGTATAAAGGGAGAGTGAAAGTATTAGTAGGAATTTAATAATTAAAATAGAACAAAAACATATTAACTCGGTAATTTTGCTATTCAAAATTTAGTAAAAGTACAACAACTGAAACACAAAAATATTTCGTGGTTCATTTTAGAAGTAAAGTAGTAGCTAATCACGCAGATATATTACTGTACTACCATACACGAGTACCATGAGATTAAACTGGGTGGTACAGAACCCAACGACCCCACCAGAAGGAATTTTTTCTCGTCATCTCATCCATTGCTCAGCAGGATCTACCACCATCAAGGAACGCTGACTTCAACTCAAAGATAGATGATGCCCCTTACATTACAACTATCATAATTTTTTTTTTGTCCAGATCGTATTTACCTAATTTTGTAGATTATAACCTAGTTCTTGTCATTCTGAAACCCAACAATTTGATAAATAGGCTTGAATAATAAGAAATTTCTTCCTGGAACCGCATAATAGGAATGGTTCATGAATTATTTCCATATCATAAACATTATATTTAGATGTTCTTTATGTTGGAATCTCATCGGGTCTTTACGAGAACCTTCGACAAATCGTGAACGACGTACTCTCAAGAGACATTCATAAATTCTTCCACTTGACATTTGACCTCCGAATAAGATTTTATTTTAATGAAGACACGCCACTTTTAGATATAAACTGGATAAGGTGAAAAATAAAAATATAATCATAGATATAATATATTCCACAATAAAAACTTTAATGTCCAAATTAATTCATTTTTGTGATTGGGTGTGACTAAGTTTATTGGTAAATGTATATGACAATCGAATGTTTATGTGATATTACCAACTACATTGTATTAAATTATTATTATAGAAATAAAGTTATTGTATGTGGGCACAGATTTTTCTGTCGTTTTATTAACAATATCTTGAACATAGCATTATACTTCTACATAAACCGCAGTAAAATGCACACCTGAAACAAATATTGTAATTGAAAGCATACAATAGTAACATTAAAGAGAACCAATATTAAACAGACCGACCTTTGGTTCTCCGAATAAACATTTACTTTTCATTTTAAGATGATCTTTGACCGAAAGTAAGGTCTGATTAATTTTATACAAATCTCAATTGCATTAGTTACTTTAATCTGTATCTATATCTATACATGTAATAAAAATTCTAACTGATCGCTTTCTGTGTATTGAGATATATGATGTATATCATGATGTATAAATTTAAATTCAAAATCATTTAAACATACTCGTATAGGTATTCTGTAAATACACTTATGCATAATAATATATGTTATACAGTAAGCGTCACTTAATATTTAAGGTTCGTTTCATTGCAATCCGTCCATAAATAAAAAGTTACTAATGAATATACATGTATTTCTAATTAATATTACGAGAAAAACCCAGTTTTTTCTAAGCCTAACATAGTTTTTCCGAAGCGAAACGAAGCGAGGGAAATTGATAGTCATAAATTTATTAAGTATTTTGAAGTAATTGACTAGCTCTATTGATTTTTAGTCCTCAAAATTAGCAGTATAACTTATTAGTTTCAATCAATTTTAAGAGTATAACGATTATTAAATTTTCATAATTTTATTTATGCTAAAGTGAAGTAAGAAATTGGAATAAAAAATGTCATAGAAGAATTGAAAATAAACTATCACTGCTGATAATCATTGATAACAAATATAAATCAATACTTCACTTATCCCTAATGATGGTACGTGACTTGAAGAAAGTAATATGCCTTACTAAGCTTATCCCACTTATGCCTTTAAGACGCTAACATTATCTTCGTGTAGGCACACCGATGTGATGTATCGTGTACGCTGTTCCAGTTCTACGCAGTACGTGTTCAAATGACGAAAAGCAATAGGCAATAAAGGGATGTTGGAAAGGGATAGTAAAGCGTTGGACAAGTTTTGTGAACACCTTCAAAAAGTATGGTTTGGAAGTTTCGTTTTAATAAAACTGAGTCAGCATCTATTATCAATAATTGTCTCTTTATTCGACTTCAGTTTCTTCTTACAAGTGAGAAGTGAATTTTGTATGAAATTTTTCTTCACGAAAACGTAACAATAGTTAATATACTCATAAATTTGAAAAACTAGGAGTTTTTTCAAGACTCGAACTTGATTTTCCAGTATGGGATACCTACAATAAAACCGCTATTCATATTTTTAGGATCTACTCATATATCAGTGGCTATTTCGTTATATTACTTGTCGTTTTCTAATATTTTTAAGGAAACAAAATTATATTGATGAGGGAGATATGAGAAAAACGATGATGTATAAATACAATCTTGTGTAGATAAGTTTGAAAAAAATTAAATTGAAAATAAGACATCATATCATACTACTACAGATATTCATAATAATAATAAATCAAACAAATACTGTTAAAGCAAAAGATTGCCTGATTGTTGAAATCAAGCTTCATCTTCATTCAAGTTCATCTTGTTAAAAAGTTTTTTGTTATATTCTTATAAATATGTGCACACAAACAATTTGTAATTGAACATTGTTCTTTCAACAACTAATATACTGCCAAGGTTTTAAATAATGTTGATTAAAGGAAATGTATTAAGTGTTATCGATTTTAATCTTATAATTTTTTTTATCCATACAAATTCTAAATTAAAGCCTAACTTTAGTATACATTAAAAAACGAAAGCTTAAAGTTTGGAATAGATATCATTGTGTATTGGAATTGGTCGCCAAAGTCCTGTACATATTCATTTGTAAATTATTCATGAACCCGAATCCCAAATGTCCGGCATTAAGAAGGGAACAGTTGCAAATATTGTGAAAGGAGATAAAGCTTTGATCTTTTCGATTCAAGTTTGTCGTAACACAAAAGCAATATGGGTCAAGGCTTTGGTGTAGAAGAAGAAAAAAACACTGTTGTAAAAAAGCAATTAAATCAACTTATTATATATGGGTCATTTTAATTACATTTGAAATAAATTCATCTCTCAAATATGGTCCTGTCTAGATTAGATGCCTATTCATTTTGCCCAACTAAACTATTTTCATGAGCCGTCGTCAAAGTAGAAAACGTTGATTTATTAACGTCGATTTATTCGGAAAATAATGGAGTTGCTAATACAAATCCCGATTGAGCCTTTGTGAAGTCGAATGATTAAACGATTCTTCACTTTTTGTTTAATTCTAAGGATTAAAACAGTCGAACTGGGCTTAGAGTTCAGACTGAGATGTGGTCAGTGAACGCGAAGTAATTTGTGAGGGGGATTTAAAGATGTTTGAACTTTTAATAGACTTCGATTTCATTACTGTGTCTTATAAATAATACAATAAAAGTTTGAATTTAGTTTATATTATGAGAAATAAGGACAGCTTTACTATATTACTTCTCTTAAAAGCTGAGGATTCGGATTTAGAATTGTTATTGTGCAATATCAAAGTAATTACTTTTCTGTGTATTCGACCTTCTTACGTATACCCATCATGACGATTAACGTTTCATCTTTACTTTATTTATAAAAATAGATACGTACGTAAATAGATACGTATTACCCAGAAAGTAGAAATAATGTCATTCACACATTTACAATCCTCTGAAAATGTTATTCCAATAATCCCATTCAAACATCTATGCCATAAAACAGTTTACTGTAAAACGTATCGTAACTGTTCAAATCGATTAATTACTGTTTAGTTAATGCAATCGACAACCGATATTATACTTGGTGGCCATTGGCGTACTCTTCTGTACTTTGTTACAATTATTACTTAAAATTGGTTATTGCAACTGCATTGTTCTAGTTTTCATTAATTAATAGACAAAGCTTATGCTCATATATATTATTTTTAGACTTATCATAAACCACAAAGAGAATATCATAGAGTTGTTTAAAATTATCTGTTCACATATTTGCATGTAGAGTTTTATATTTTCTTCCTGTATTATTTTAGTTCTTATTTGTTATTACCCATATCCTCTTCAATCGATATCCTACATATATTCATAATTAATGCTACGCTGTGTTTGAGAGTACTACGTATGTTAATAATTATAATGTTATATCCTCATAATAAAATAAATTAATCTTCACACACTCAGTCCTCCGCACTAGGATTCCCTGTGCTGCAGATGGCATGGACTTACACAATTAAGACATTACAAACACCCATGACCAAAGAACTAACACTGATATGTCACAAATGTCCGCTCCGGCCTGGAATCGACTTCAAGACTCTTCACTCGGCAGTAATATTATGCACTGACGGCTCCTAATTATTACAATCTTGACACAAATGTTAAATAGCGGCGGAATTGAGAAGGAAACGAATTTAAAATCTTGCACGCATCACTTACTTTTCCAGAGATATGTGCCTATTGAATATGATTTTATGAATTGGTACGGGGATGGAGAACGTCGTGAAAAGATCTGCGTACTCGTACGTGATACTTTTCATGATTTTTTTGAAGCTACATACATTAAGCTACATACATATGTTAAGATTGACAAAAAATTTCTAGTGCTCAAGCTTACGAACCCGTCGTTATGAAGGTAGCTAAGCTGTTCGATTGTTACAAGTTGTGATAGTTTGTGTGAGAGTGACACTTTAAAAATTACAAATATATACACACGTAAATATTTTTATCATCTAAAACCTAAATGATATATGTACTTAATGACTTAACTTATACCTTCATTCGCATATTGGTGCTTTATCAATTATGATTTACAGTAAGCAGTTTAACGTAAGTAGTCTATGATTACAAACTTGTGAATTTTAAAATTAATCAAGGACCAATATTCAACTACTAGTCAGCTGAATTGAAACTCCATCAATTTTCTTCATTCTGCAATTTATGCAATTCTGTGATTCATCAGCGATGGTTAAGAAAAGTAGAATTGTTCATAAGGGAGTAGCGAATTCAGTAAAAGTGAACATAAATCAGATTAACTCGCCTTTATTATACTCATGGGATACTTCATCGAGAGAAATTAACTATTTGATGATATTTAAATTGTATATTACAAGTAATCATTTCAGGAAAATATATTAAAAATTCTATTAAAAATATAGCCCGGTCTTTGGTGACCGTAAATTATCGGAGGAGATAAGCAGCATTGGGATTTAGGTGAATGATTTCTTATATTGAAATAGAAATTTTAAGCATTTCTAAGAATGCTGTGGAAGACACGTTAAGCTATGAGACCCGGTTGTTGTTGTTAAATAGCAGTATTTAAGCTTGAACTGCGACCTTAGTGAGGTATAAGATGATTCGGAGCTAATATTACTGTCTAGCCCAGTCCCCACTGAAACAGTAACGTACACTGTTGGTGTTCTTGATAATGAGGACAGCCCCCACCATTTATAACCGTTGTCAATTTTTCTTTTCTACTTTATATAATTTTTGGTTCTTCACCAAAAATCAAATAGGTGTTGCTGAAGATTTCTACAATGGTAAATACATATTTTTATAAGAATTTACTTTCTAATTGCCATGTGTTGTTTTAAAAGATGTAATATTAAATAATTTGCTTTGCTTTTCTTATCAAAGGTTTGAATACATGAATAATTATAATGGAGCCAGTAAACCCATGACAAAATTATCAGTGTTTGAATGTCAGTAATTGAATTTCTGTTAATGAGTTGTTAGACTGTTAGTTTTCATCTAGTTGACTACCAGTAAACTATATGTTTAGAAAAATTTTATACAAGTCCAAAGGAAATTTCACCTACAGATCTTTTTCGGATACGTTGTACAAATTTTGCTGACATGGAGTATTCTTTGTTATGGATAAATCTTACAATCCGTTGAAAGCTTTTTGGGATTTATACAATCTGTCGGTTTAACTTTGTACTATGACTCAGAATAGTTAAATATATTTTTAAGAAAAGACGTCCTATTTATACATATTTTACCAACTTATGTATATTTTAATTGCTTTTTCACATGAAATTTCAGCGCTAGGTTTCAGTGGACCACAGTTGAATGTGAAATTATTCCATCTCTATCTACATGTACTGAGAACTCTTACTAAGGAATGTGCCATCTCTGTCTCGCGGAGACTACGCTGGCACAGGACTGATCCCTTATGTAAGTCAGTGCTTCTCACCCCGGCGTAGAGGAGGGTCGCGCGCGCTATTCCCAAAAATAGCGACGAAATGCCGAACTGTCGTCTCATACGATCGGACCTTAGTACGATATTTGTGAATTTATCAAACTCGATCGGAGAATAAAGGAAAATGACAATAGTGACAATATTAGTGTGGCGTTCGTATAATGTCGAGAGTTACATTTCTTTGAAAGTTCCGCGCTGGTACAATCCGCTAAAACAAAATATTTTCGGTTTGTTTTCGAATCTTCTATCGCATTATGTTAGGGAGTGTTATCCTGAGGCGCGCTCGCACTAAAGTCTCTAAACGATTTATGTATAATGATCCCTTAAGAAAATAAAAATAGCTAAACGACATCCAGTAGAAGCTTATAATATATGGCACAACGTTAATTTTAAAAGCCGAAACTGTCACATCGTTATTTGTCACTGTGTTGATTAAGAACTAAAATAAATGTTGACAGTTTTAGTAGAAAATAGAGTTGTTAGGGATAAGTTGTGACAAGATGTGTTTAGAACATTTAAAGTCGACGTGTAGTTCGATGTAGATTTAGGCTAATTAGGAGGTAATCAAATTATAACAAATTGATATAATTGAATCATAGTCAAAAGTGACGATGACATGAAGAATAGTGTAAAAATAAATAATATTAGTTTTGTTAAAGTGAAGCGAACTGAGTTGAAGACCAAAAATAAGTAAAATGGCGAAACAACTCAAAATGATGAAGAGGCACTCGTACATCTTCAATGCAATTTTGCTGTTCTCTTCAATGATATACGGTAAGTAGTTCTAAATTAGAATAAAAATATGTTTTTACAAAACATAGACAAAATATTTTCCTTGCACTCACATACATGATTGTTGATAATATTATAGTAATATTTTACTTTAATAGAAATCCTACTTGCGAATTTACTTCCAATACTTAAATTCATTAGATTTCTTGAACATAGATTTATGATTCTATATCAAGAAGAGCAATACATACGGATTTGTTTGTATATAAAACATTCCATATTTCCAGAATAATTATTATGATATTTTTCGTATCATTTAGGTCTTAGTTTCAAAAATGTATTGCTTACACCAAAATATGTTTGGCTTTAAATTTTGCTACTAAGTCTAAAGTTTTTACGTACGATAGATACATTGTGACGGTTATAAAGAACAATATTTTATATTTAATTACAGTACAAGTGACATTCAAGGTAATAAATAGGTAGGTGATGTTATAATAAATAGTGTTTTCTGTTTACTGTATCTTCTTTTTAATTAGTTAATATACATTTGTCAAAGTCTTACGCAAGTAAAGCAATATAGTTGTTGAACTAGCAAATATTACCAGAATCGTCATAAAGTTTTAAAAATTGTGTCATTACAATAGTACTGACTCATCAGAGAACTCGTATTGATTCAGTGAATCAGAAAAAGATTTTACTAAATATAAATGACGTGGGAGTAAAAAACGTGATTGTAATAATGTAACAATGGACAAAATCAATTACGCAGCTAATAAAAGAGTAACTGATGTTATTTAATTATCACGACCCTTTTTCTCTCCGAGGTAATTATTTGTCGGAGAGAGTGAGGAAATTAAACAAAATTATCTTTATTAAGTTTATTATAATCCACCTCCATAATCTTTTTTCCTTTGTATTGATTGAAGCAATGATATTTTTGTAATCCAGTCTATAATATAATGATCTAAGCTAATAATAAAACTATAATGGGTCGAAAGTAGATAGACTTTGTTATCAAAATAGAAGTCAAAACAACTTTTTTTTTTCAATTTTCTTGTCTGTCTGTTTGACCACTGAACAGATTTGGATGATACTTGATATATTAATAATTTATATTATGGGTCATAATCTAGGATATTTCTTGTCGCCCGGGAAAAAAGTTAATATTGAAGTAAATTAAATTAAATTTTGATTATTTGGCTGCAGCTTTTATTGTAAATTAATATGTTTCTAATTCATAAAATTAGAAAAACTCATTCGTAACGTAAGGCGTAGGTTTTCTCAAGCGGAGTGAGGGCGACGGCGAGGGCGTGTTACTAGTAGGGACTTTTGATAATTTTATAAACATGCTCAAAACTAAGTAGGTACTGATTTATAAATCTTTTAAGCATGAATAAATGCATATCATATAACTTTATCATTTTCGGTTCGCATAACATGAAGGTGCTTATTGTACCAATGTCACTGTGTTGGCCCTGATCGCCTGCATAGTGCGTCCCTGTTTCAAAATATCACTTACCAAAGAATTAGGGACAAGAAAAAAATCACCTTGTTTTTCAATCTTTTAAAAAGGGTAAAATTGATAGAATTTTATTCAATTTAATTCGAGGACAAGAGCGGTGCGTTACTGGAGCCGACAGAATTAAAACTGACAGCTACGTTCGACAATATATGTATGTAACTAACAGCTGGCGTCACTGACGACTATTGCCCTGAGACCTGTTTTCCTGGAGCCTTCAAAACCGTTCGAAAATTAAATGATGATACAGTGACTAAAAGTAGACATATATATATATATATATATATACTATATGTATATAAATCTGTTGAGATTTTCGTGTATGTCTCGAGATAACTCAAGAACAGCTTGACCGATCTTCATGAAACCCGGTATGTAATGAGAACACGTGATTGCGCATATGACAGGTAGGTAGGTAGTAAACCTCATGATGTTTAATCAACGTACAAAACATAGAACTTTTAATAATCATCTTTACTACCATATAAATGTGCTTTTCTCTCTGTACATTCCACGTTTTTGTAAAACTCATGTTAAACATCTGTTTTATGACTCATTAGCATCAATTTGACCATTTAAATTTTTTTATCTGTATAAATTATATACTATTAAATTATATATTATTATTAATTTATTATTAATTATATATTATTATATATTATTAAATTGTATTTCCCGTTATAACTCAAGAACGGCTTCACCGATCTTCGAATAAATTAGTATGAAGTGAGAAAACTCGATTTTGCAGATGATNGGACTATTAATTATATATATATATATATATATATATAATTAATAGTCCAATCCGGACGAAATCAGTCGGGGCCGCTAAATTGAAATAATATAAATATATATATATATTGAAATATGTACTGAAAATTTGCTATTAATGACATAATTTGTGTACTAACGATGTTTACTTCAGGCAATGCGTTTTAAATAAATAGATACCATGTTTTTAATTGTAAAAAAAAGTTTTTTGAACAATTTAATTCGGTCGGACTTATCGCTAATTACCGTTTTCTTTCGGCTAACTTTTGTAAAGAAGGTAAAAACAAAAAAAGTTTCTTGGGGTATAATGAAGTGAAGGAAATACAATAAGAAATTACAAAAAATATAACGATACATATATATAAATATATACATAAACAAATAATGTTGTTGATGACATCTCGTAGATTATATCACGCATTACTACATACTTATAAATTGCAATTCTAAGATATAACCAAATTCAAGTTTATAAATTTCACCATTTTATGAAGTAGTATCTTTTAGTTTTGCTCTTCGTTAATGGCACAAGAAAAGTTTATTCTTCTGACGTAAATTTCATTGCATGTACCGTTTACTCTTCCGCTGTGAAATTGCGAAGCGTAGGCGAGACGTTTTTTTAGAAAAATTGCGTTATGCCTGAGGGACTTTAATTTGCTCGTCATATGTAATTGAAGAATCAAGAAACATAAATTGTTTTGTATTAAAAATAACTCCTTTTTAACATTAACAAAAACAGAATAAAAGTCTTTAACGGCTTTCAAATTATTAAATGTTTTTATTACGTTGTCTGTTGAAAATAAATTGTTGAATATTTTTTAGGGTTCTTACAACTTCTCGATTCACGTGCAACTATTTATATCTGCCCTTTAATCACACTCGTGTTTTTTTGAGTCTGCTTAATGGAAATATTTTAAATTTGATCCACGTTTATGAAATCTGTTGACGGCTCAATAATGGATGTAAATCGTATTTTTTTTTGTTTTATTCAGTAGTAGTAAGGGTAGTCAGGATTTAAAAATATGGTAAATTTTTCACTGAAATATATATGTTGTGTTATAAATTTAAAAAATATCATTAAAATATTGTGTAAAATGCAACAATCTTCAACATATTTATTTATTTTTGGAAGAAATGAATATTGAATATCATTAGTTTATCATAAACTTATATGAAAATTCTAAGTCTATTAATTTATAAAAAAAAACTACGAATACTTCTGGATACATTTTATGTAAAGAACCTTACCACACATGTACCGGATTTAGATTTAAGTTATTGTTCACTCTAGATTTTAAAATGCACAAATTTTTCTTATAGCACAATTAACACGAGTGGTATATATACAAAGAGTATTAGTCAAATAGTGCATAGATTAAACTAATAATTAAATTTTTCAATTCAATGCGGAACGTTTTTAATTTTACAAAATTTAATGAAAACTTTAACACCCGCGTCGCATGTGCCATAAATTATAATATGAAATTAAAATAAAACGGCTTTAGAATAAAATTTATTTGAATTTCGAATGGCGCGCCAATCTACAGGTAATTAAATCTGAAAATGCTGGTTATTAAATTTCAAATTTCATAGGTAAAGACCTATTATTTAAAATTAGTTTCGTTACACCCATCCATAAATAAAAAAGAAAAATCTAGACCTAAAACAAAGCAGGTGCTATTTCGGAGCGTAAGGCGTAGTTATTCTGAAGCGGAACGAGGGTCGTTTCCTAGTAATAAATAGAAATATGATTGTACATATATTTAGAATAAAAAAAACATTATGTAAAAATATGATCATAATCGCTCAAGCCATTCAGAGGTTACACGTTACGTGTATGTGTATAGATTTAGAAAAACCGAGTTATATGACTCCCGTTGGCATTTAAAAGCAGTCCAGAGAGCGAGCGATCGCGGGATTATTTTTTCTTAAGAGCCGGGAAACGAGCAGACGGGTCATCTGATCTTCTGATGGCCTCAATTGAAATCATCGGCAATACGTTTGAAGTATGTGAAATAAAAGATCTTCCTTACTAAATCGGCCGATTACTACTACTGACCAAGTATTCGGGCAAACCTTGGTGAGTATCTCGGATGGGTCTAAAACTAACCGGCCTCACCAGAATATGACCAGTGTGTATAATAGCTCAGGCGTTGGAGATATTTGCGAGCAGAAAATTAAATATCCACATTTTGTGGTCGAATGAGCGCGGTAATTTCGTAATGTCACAAAGCAAGCGTGTGATCATTGTAGCAATATTTTGTCGGTTAATTCAAAAATTAACTTTGATCAAAATTAATCATAATCTTTTAATAAGTTTAGATCATTTTTTGTGGTTGAATTGACCATTAATACGTTTGCTTAGAAAAATCCCAGCGAAATTAACTGTAAGATTTCAAAATTACCATGCAGCATGTAATAAAAATGAAACAAAATTCTTGCAATACGCGAATCCTCAAACCTGTAATGTTAATATTTAATATTAAAATCGTACGGAATTTTGTAAACAACTATATTGACTACAAATACCAAACCCTCCATATCAATACTGAAACTTTCGTTTCGACTGAAAGATAACACGCTAAGTGCATTTATGAAATTCTCCCTATACCCATTGTACCTGTTTGAAACTTTAAAATCAGGTAATAAGTTTTAAATAAACTATTAACTGGTTCGTTACAGATCCATTGCTTGTTTATTAAGAAAAATAACTTAAAACGCGTCGCATTGTGTCGCGTCCAAAATTGATCTATCTTACAACGTAGGCCAAGTGTAGGCACAGCTATTTTTTAATATTTCTTATAATGTTTGTTAGAATGGTTGAACACTGTCTAAGTAACGACGTAATTCATACAGCGTAGTTTCTTATAATAGTCTTTTGTAAAATATGTTTAACTGTTTTAATTTCAATATTGAAGAGCCAGTTCAGGCAGATTTACCATTTCGTTGTTAACCAGTGATAAGATGATGACATTTCTGTTATTGAAAATGTATGTTTATTGGACGACTAATTAGCGTTGCCTGGCTCATCTGGTGATTTGTCGGCTGTTGTAAATATAATGATCGATATATATGTCTATTAAGTCCCAGCAATTAAAAATTTTAACAGATAAACCCGCGTCGGTGTTCAAGAGGAGAGTGAATAGGCTCTTAAAAGTTAATGCCTTCAACATCTTATATTTCATCACCACTTTCCATCAGGTGGGATTGCTGTCAAGCATTAACTTATTGTATGTAAAAAAAATATTCTACATCTAATTTAATTAAACCAAACATAACGAGACATCGATTCGTTCTACGCGCGGTACAAAATTTGCATTGAAAGAATCACTTTAGATGATTTGTAAT
This sequence comes from Megathymus violae, assembly GCA_003671415.1. Classification (NCBI taxonomy): domain Eukaryota; kingdom Metazoa; phylum Arthropoda; class Insecta; order Lepidoptera; family Hesperiidae; genus Megathymus; species Megathymus violae. The sequence goes on from PDGT01000125.1 coordinate 189,392, forward strand.
TATATAGAGTGCTTACGTCTGTACAAGTTTTCCCTTGGCCGAAGGGACTTTACGTTGAAGAACAGATATTTCGCCCTAGTTTTTTAAGCTTCGCCGTTATCATAAATGTTTATGAAGAAATTTAATTACAACCTGCATTATAATTACAATTACTTTTGTGAAGATTTTGTCATTTACCGCAGTCTTAAATGGCTCTATTAATTTTTAAAGTGATATTATTACTTATATTATTACTGTAGTCGTAATTTAAGGTACTTATAACACTATATAAATCTGTAGTGTCTGTCTGTCTGGAAATTCCATTTTCTGTCAAATTTCATGATAAATATTTGTTTCATGAGACACTGACATCGATTGGAATATTTAGAATTTTTTTATATTTTTGTCTGTCTATATGTCCTGTTATAACTCAAACGGCTTGACTGATCTTAATGAAAATTAGTATGTGGTGAAAACATGTGATTGCGCAGAAGATAGGCTATATAAAATATCAGTAAACCTAGTTGTGTGATCTGTAATGTTCATGACAAAAACATGAAAGTTTGAATAATCATGTTCCAATTATCATAATTCATTATTCAACGCGAAAGGATACGGAGGGGGCCGCTAGTTTATATGTATATAAGTATAATTCAATTGCAGCAGGTACGAAAGATCATTATTTGAGAATGAGTCAACCGATTTGGCTTATTACTTTTTAGAGTGTTTTTAATTATCAGGGCAGAGTTTACACGAAACAAATTCTTTAGAAAATCATGGGAGTTTTGGATAAAGATTTTTTACGAAAATTTAAAAAAATAGACGTCCGCTTTCATAGTTCTGTCAATTTAATATCCTTTTGACTAAAACCCTTGTCGACGATGAGAACACGCTGTACGTTCATACTATAGTCCATATCTGTGGAAACCATTTCAACTTTCAACATTAATTCAATAATCATACATCAAAATACATAGGTCAGCTCCCGGTTTTTATTATTGCATACTTTTATGGCCTATGAAAGTTGGGAATATCCGTCATTAGTCTTATTTTACATTTATGACAAATAAAACTCTTTATTGATGTTCTGTTTATTGCTTATTTGATAGATCTGGAGAGTGATATTATCGTTGTAATACATATCCAAATCTTTTATTTCACTGCTTCGACTAATTCGTGTATATTATTCGAACATCCTCTGCTATTCTACTCTGTTGCGTAGTATGTTAATTTAGAAGGACTTTCTTGTTACTATAATGTTATAGTGATTTTCATGTATTATGACCTTTTAAATTCAAGTTTTCTGCAGTCAAATTATTTATTGTTTTATTTTCTATAAAAAGTTGCTAAAAGTCAAAATATTATGTATTTTTGTAGATTCAGAAGGCAATTAGGTCACCTGACGGTGAGTGATATTCGCCGCTTACGGAAATTCTTGATACCAAAGGTCACCAACGCGTTATTTTTAGCTTTTAAAGGACCTCATGGAATCGGATTGTGGGAACATAAATGTTTAAAGATTGTTTCATAATTTATACGTAAGAAATATGAATCATCGTGAAATCTGTACTATATACGATCGCCTGGTGTCCATATGGTGTTAACTGGATCTAGTTTTGTATCATATTGTGCAATAGCGGAACGTATTTCAGATCTTATTGGATAGGTATTAAACTGAATAATTTTACAAAATATCTCTTTGAATCTTTAATAATTTGGCCTTTCTCACCAAATGGTCCTGAAACTAATAATTATACGAAGTGTTGATCCGGATCCTAATTCTTTCAGGGATGTTAAGAAGAATTATCATTTAGCGTGCATATTTTTGTCTTTTGTGGTTAAATTAAGCTAAATTTAGTTTGCCTCATTCCTAGTCCCACTTCACAGATGTCTCAATTTAAGATACAAGTTTTTTCATTTTCTCCTAACTCTGCACCGAGCATTGGGCACTACCTACACAGACATTAGTCTAGTAATGAATATTCCTGATGTCAAGCATGTATGATATACCACTCACAAAAAGAAGCCTTCTTAACGTCCAAAGTTTTCAATTTCCAGTAAGAATGTAAAATTTCAGGCCTGAAGAGCGTTACCGGAATCATTTGAAGAGAAAAAAATCAATGCAACTTCAAGACGAATAAAATTCCCGCGAATTGTCCCAGTCTTACGACCCAAAATTCTATCAACGTTAATGGCAGTGATCTAAAAAATTGAACCGCGCCTTGACAAATATTTTATAAGGGTGGTAAGTAGGTGATCCAAACCGAAGCGGTACGGACGTCAGCGGTGAAAGATTATCAGATTTTTGTAGATACACCTCCAACATATCACGTCCAACTGATAAAAGCTTATTACTTACTTATTTCTTACTGAGAAGAGCTTATTGTAACATCAACGGATTTAATACTTACTAACAACACTATTACTCCAGGGTGGGTAATGTACAAAGAATGGGAACTAAGAGGAGTAAAAAACGAAGAAAAAAACGGATAAATATTTCCTTTATAACATGTAATTGTTGATTTTGGAAGGAGGTTGAGAGTTACCCAGGAAAGTATAAAAAACCTTCTATCAAGCAAGTTGCACCGAATTAGGCTGGGTGATATATTGAGCCCAGTAACTCCAAAAGAAAGGAGAAATTTGTGTCATCGTTCATTGTTTACTTACTTATTTACTTAATTACTACGCTTTTACAGCATCACACTCGGTTCTCTGCACAATGGGAACACACATAAGGAACATATTATAAGTATCTAAGAAATAAGGATAAATAAGAATTTGTCAAATAAACTTCTCACTTGTCAAGTATGTTCAGTGTTATTTGAGCTGCGGGAATATGGAATTAGAGAAAAAAATCAACGTTTGAAGTTTTGAAAAATAAGTAATACATAACATTTAACTGAGCAGGCTAATAACAGAAAAAATATGGCATTATTTAGAATAATGCAAAATAAATATATTTGACGTTTTAAGCTATAAATATGCCTGTGAGTTTACTCATATTTACAGCTTATTTATCACCTCATTACAAAAAACTAATTCTGAATAGACTTTACTTTCGTATCACCATGATTCTTTTTATACAAAGCTGCGTTTATCATAGAGTGACATTGTAAAAATGCAATGTAAAACTTGTTTTTCTTGTATAAAGTTGAATGTAACTGAGATTAATGTGAACGATATTAAAGGAGATTTTAGTTAATTAAATTGAAGGTCTCTGACGGATAAAACTATGTTTAACGATACTTATAAAATCATTCATATCATTCAATGAATGGCTACAAAATTGCTTTACATTATAGTTAAAGTATAGTTATAGTTGAAGTTAAAAGTAAAATGTTTAAAATTTAAGCTAAAAAACTTTAGCTTTAATTTTCCCTTATTTCATTAAACCGTAATCAAAGTAGCCGCCGTCATAAATTTTTCCCCGTTCCATTGGACCTTGAAATATATACCAATAGAGGAATAAATCAGACGTTTAACACCTAGCTGATGAACTTCAGTTGGGAAGCCGTTAGGCAAAGATAATTATATAATTAATATATATTAATATTATTACTGCTATTATTATCTTTTCGTGAAGCCTGCATGGCTAGCTACCACCCTTCTGCTTGAGTCAGCTGCCAAACGACTCGTCGTGTTCCGGCTGGGAGCTTGAGAGCCAGTACCTTCTTTCTAACGTTCTTCACATTTCACACAGATATAAATAACGAAAAAAAATGACATCAAACTCCAAAAAGGTAAAAGAAAGTTTTGTTAAAAGTTTCCTTAATTTTCAACATTTCTAGTGATTCGGAGATATTGTCATCTTTTCAAAACATCAATTTACTTAACCGAGGGTATTCAAGGTTTTTATAGAAACACGGGCGCTCGTCAAAGATCTCCCTTCCCCAACTTTGCAGCGATGTAATATTGCACGCATCGCTTGATATTCAGGCACGATATTCTCAACATCTGTGCCACGTAAAACTTTCGCATGTTATGATATTTTGTCATCCGTACGTCTCAGATTGGATAACTTTGTTGCACTGTTTATCAGAGATGAAGTTTCCTGAATTATGTTGGTAATAACCTTCTTTGATGTTAAAGTCACTAGCGATTAAATAATTTTAATGGTTTAGCAATAAGCGTTCATTCCACAGTGTTTAATATTAATTGATTTGAATCTCTCCTGCTCATAAAATACCCTTCTGGATGATGGGCGAAGGAATGACAGCAGGTTTTTCTCGTTGGTTAATTGTACCACATACCTCAATGTCAACCTCGCTCGTTAGTAAGATTTTTTGTGCGCCTTTAGGGGGCAAATCGAAAAGCCAGTTTATGAGCGGTTTCCCCATTTTATTCAAGACGCTACTGCATCCATGGCCAGTGGTTACCATTTACCATCAGATAGCCCATCTGCTGAATTGCAGCATGTTTATAAAGAAGGATCGTTACGCTTGTACAAAATTTAAAAATATTGTAAGTTATGTCATACGTTGGTGAGTAAATGAATTAACCTAACCACATTAGTGAAATTGCATAAGCGCTTCCGCAGTGGGTACATCAGAGTAATAGAAGTATTTGATCTCGATTGTTACTCTTACACATGACATGTTTACTTCTTCGAAGGGTGTAACAACTTTGTATTAGCTTTTAATTTCTTCATTTATTTATTTATTTGGCGTGCACTCCAGCCAATGGTGGTTGGCAGCCAATGGTATAGATTTAAGATATTCAGTGTTTATAAAGAACATTTGATTGGCAGTCATTGTTTTTGTGCCATTCCATTTTTTGATAAGGATCCTTGTTAAATTATGTTGTCAGTCTTCTAAACGACGGCAGTTATGATACAATCCCATGATTCTGGGACAGGAACTATGATTGTTCCCATAACAAGTAATAGGTAGCGGCAATTTTGGTTACTTAAAAAATACTTAATTTGCGTTTATATTTCGCATCTAAGTGCGTAATGTGCAAGCGAAGTGCAATCCATTAAGCAATCTTTTTCCACATCTCACCGAGATGAATCTATGAAGCATTGTAAGAGAGGCACCAGTGCGTTCAATTGAAATTCAGAAGTATCTACATATCAGAAATATCATCGGGTTACCAAATATTAGTTAAGGTTAGTGGATTATAATGCTCCTATATTGTCGAAACGCTAGTTAAGATAATTATTTTTTCCTAGTGTAAAGCAAGTGCAGGCGCGGTCGGATAAGATAGATTAGGATGAGTGACAACTACTGGCAAAAATTATTAAACGCATTTGTGCTCTTCTGGTGGTTTGGCACTTCTGGTGGCGTCCGGGTGGCCGTTCCGACATTGAGGTTGGCCACAAATTTCTCTCCAGCATAGTGAGGCTCTATTATTAGGCTTAGGCTTCCTCAATTATTAGGATAGGACCGCTAATGGGTTTAGCACAAACTCAGTCATAATATTCGGTCGACAAATGGACTACTACCTTCTGCGTATTTAAGTGTCCTCACATAACAACATTGCGAAAAAAAATTTCAACTCAATTCTCTACATTACTTCCAGTATTATACAAATTTATTTCATCTTTACGACATAAATCTTTTAAATTAACATTGCAAAATTTATTTCGGAACAAAATTATCTCTATAAGCTTCAGTTTCCATAATCAGAAAATTCAAATGGGGCCGGTGTACTTTTTTCGGCCATTTGAAATGCAAATTAATGTCGATTATGCCAGGTTACTTTAGAATTCAAATATTTTCATACTAAATTGAGACGCTTAAAAATATGTTATTAACATTTGTTCCTCTTTTCGAATTACAAAATTAGGTATAAAATAACATAATACTTGTAGAAGCACGAGTCAGGTCTAATTTCATATCAAGTTATCAAACAAGTTGCTTTCAATTTTATGTTTCGCTTTGAAAATTGTCGAAAAAAATTTCGAACAATCTTGGTTTGACGTTTATATTAATAACAACGCTAGCTAAAGTTATTTGAAGGCTTTCAACGAGGTTTAAAATGTGTTATCCAACAATAACAACAATCGACTGCTGCAGGATCCCTCCGAAGAACGGAATTAATTTTGTCACCTGCAAATTGAGTGAACAGCCAGTGATAAGCAGCAGATCTCCAGTTCCCATGTTGACCACGAACGCGTTGGTGATGCCTATTATAATATCACGAACTATAGGTACTGGTTATGTTGTATATCGTTCGATCTATGCTTCACTACAAATCGGCACCTCATCATCATGTCTGATTATAATAACTATGCTATTACCAGCAACATCCTAAATACTAAAATTAATTACAAAGTTAAATAAGGTCCAACGTAACTGTGTAGCTGAGCTGTAATAGGCTCCATCCACCCTTGAGCCAAGACAACCTCACCTGCCCATGATGCTCCCTGCTGAGCAACGAGGTTGAGGCCTACAAATCCCCCCATTAAATGTCGCATGGTGGTAGGGTATTATACCCAACTGACTAGCTACCATCCTCTTTCTAAAATCGACCGTGAAATGTTGCGACGTATTTCGGTCGCAGTATCAGAGAACCAGCAATTATGTTCCCTGCTATGTTTCCGGTCGGCAAATCTTCGGTGATGCTTTTGATGACACTGATGTCCATGGGTGACGGCGACCACTATCAGGTGGTTCGTCTGCTCGTTTGTCGACTAAGTACATCAAATAATTATATTTATCAAATAAAAACCAATGATTTCGTTTTGGATATTTATAATAAATGGTAAATCGCACAGTGGAATATCTCGAACGACCAAGTTTTAAAGACTAACTGATCATGTGTAGATGTTTTAATAAATATAATGTGACGGTGTTCCTTTTGGATAAATTTAATTATATTTTGAATCAAAGTTTTCATCAAAAGTTGATTTTTTATTATTTATAAAACCATTAAAAATAAACTGTAACGATCACTTTCATGTCCGTCGAATAAATTGCAAAAGTCCTTTTCGAAACTCAGATAAAAAGGTATTTTAATTTATTGTACCATTAAATGAATATTCAAACAGTACAGTCAATTTGGTAAACATCTTTATTTACAATTTTCAAATATTCAAAGATAGGTCACTTAAATATATAGGTATATATTTGTGTGTGTGTGTGTGTATCGGCACCGCCATCTTGTGTTTGTAAGCAGCACGTGGAACGGGTATACTCTCCTCCACTGCCATCCTAGCCATCCTATACAAGGCGGCGCACAAAAAGGCAACGGGTGCTCCGTGCACACGCGTAATTCATTATTACTCAAAATATTATTATTCAAAAAAATATAATAGTTATTACAAGAAGAACTTTTGATTTTTATGAAGATGTCCCTATCTGCCTACATAGAAAAGAAAGACTTGTCTCAAAATGCCTGGAAGCTCAAGCTATCAATCCAGTAATGTTAAATGAGTTGAAACATACAGTCTCATAGGTAACGAAGAAACTGAAGAAAAAATACAATTTCCCCTTTAATTAAAGTTTAAAAATGACTATAAGATTATTACGAAAAAAGTATTATGTTAAATGACTAACCACTTGACGGGTTGGCTGACGGCGTACAGTTTACATTAAATGTTTTTTATTATCTTCTTCAGCTATATATGTCGATAAAACTACTATAGCATAATTTTTTTCTCCGTTTAGTTTGGGTCGTAACAGATAAGCCGGATAGGGCGGTGAGCATGTTGCGCGGGCGCAACGCCATTATCGATAAAAACAAATGAGTCATCGAAGGCAGGTGCACAGCGGCGGTGCATTTTTAAAATTGCAGACGTTGAAGTGTTACGAACGTTTCGCAAAAGAACTGGGAAGATTGTTTGAAGCATAAAGAAAAACTCCAAGATGAAGACTTGAAGAAATCTCATCTGGCAGAAAAATTCGTAATTCATGTGGATGACGATGATTCTGATGACTCTGATGTAGAATTTTAATGTAAATACTTTTAGATTTAATTTTAAATATAAGTTATTATCATTATTATCTTTTTTGCTGTTCAATTTAAACTTAGATATAAGTATTTATATTTATTTTGAATATAACTTGTTACATTCTAAACTTTTGTACTTATAGTTTTTAATACATACATACCCAATTAATAATTTATTTTAAATCATTATTATTCTTATTTTAATAAATAAGTTGTTTTATCTATTTTTCTTTCATTTTTATCACAATCCCACATAATGACAAAACTAAATACACTATCGATAACGCTTATCGTCAAAAATAATGCGCATCACTATGCTCGCCCATATGGCCCGTGAGTGGGAGAGAGAGAGCAAAATACTCGCATCACCGCTCCGACGTTTTATGACGCAAAGTGCACGGAGAAAAAAAATATACTATACACAAATAGCTTATGTAAAAGGCTATGCACAATTGCTACTTATATCGGAAGACGGCACTTTGTAACATAGAGAAATTGTGATACTTCTGCGGTTGATCTTATTGATGATTATTACGAAATATTTTACATGAAACTACATCTTCTTATATAAAAAGGTTCACTTTTGTTTGATTTGTGATTCTAGCTATAATATATAGCAGTAAACCGCCCTCACTTCCCTTTAGAAAAACTACGCCCTACGCTTTGAAATAGCACCTGCTTTGTTTTAGGACTGTAAATTAGAAATAATTTAATTTCTTACTTTTTGTTTAAGGACGTATTGAAATGAAACCAACTTTAAATATCAAGTAATGTTTACAGCAAAACATTAGTGACAACCATAACAAAATCAGTTGAGCCGTTTCTATGATTAGCGCGCACAAACGCACAAAAAAACGGACAAAAATTGTAACAAATGTTATTTTAGGTTTTAATGCGTTAATAAAGGCGGCTGCTAAAAGTTTTTCTCATATGTGTATCATGTATAGAAGGCGATCGGTTAAAATTTCACTATATTTGTAGATTTGTATGTCCTGCGTCCATTCAGAATAATGTACCTATCAAATGGTAAAATAACGATTCAAACGAGTGTTGCGGTTCCGGAGATTACCCGCAGGATACACATTAATCCACAAAATTAACACTCTCTTTATAATAATTTGTTGCAGTGACGAGATTTCTTCGTTTCTTAAATAAGTCCTTTCTAGGACCCATTTTGTATCTTTAATGCTGGCGATACCACAAATACTTAAAAGATCTTGGCTTGGATCCAGGGGCAATTTCAATCATTCTTAAGAACGCTCAAACATTTTCAAAGTATATAAGTACTCTTGCTGCAAGAGCTTGCTGAACCGTTTTTATTCCGAACTAGAAAGCAATATCATAGTCGAATGTTACTACGACGGTTATTTTGTATAGAATGGGGTGAATGATCCTAATATTATTTCAGAATGAGTTTCAATTTTCCACAGCCAATTGAAGAAATCATGGTCATTTTATTTTATGCATAGAATGGATTTAAATATAAGTTCTGCAAAATTAAGTTATTTAGAAATAAAAATCAGGAATATATCAAACGTGATCATCACGGTCCATGGATCACGGCCCATCAGTAACGTTAATGGGCCAGTCAGTAACTTTAGGCATCACGAAGTAGAAAATGGAGGATTTGCCTTTTACTGGAGATTTGTTTGGATTAAGTATGGTGACCTTTTCATCTCAAATCAAACTCTGTTATCTCTTTCATATCAATTAAATTGCATCAGGAAACTTTGTATTTCAGCGAGTGCTATTAAGGATAGCATATTAGCAATTATAAAAACTGCCAATATATATTCATTCAGTATAATTTTTGTTTCCTGGCAGGTATCTGGATAGTTTTAGTTAGTGATAGCTTTGAAAACGCAAGTTATATACTTATAATAAAGTAGGCAACCTAATAACATATCATCCCCATGATTATGACTGATGATTCATCATCATCCTCCTGCCCTGATCCCAATTTTATTTGGGGTCGGCGCAGCATGTATTTTTCTTCCATACTTCTCTATCAGACGTCATCTCACTAGTAACTTCCATTCTAGACATATCATTCTTCACACAATCCATCCATCGCTTCTTTGGCCTTCCTCTACCTCTATAGCCATCATCGTTCATACTTAATACCTTCCGTACAACATGCTCTTTATTCCTCCGCATAACTGGACCATACCATGATAGCCGGTTTCCGCGTAGCTTTTTCGGTTACCGATGCCACTTTCAGACTTCCTCTTATGGACTCATTCCTTACTCTATTCATTCGCGTTATACCACACATCCCTCTTAACATTCTCATCTCAGCTGCATGCAGTTTTCTTTCATTCATCCCTTTTGTGGCCCAACATTCTGATCCGTACAAGACAGCAGGTCTGACCATGGTCTTGTACATCTTCCCCTTAAGTTTAAGGGGAATACGGGGATCGCAAATTGTCCCCGTAACCTTTCGCAATTTCATCCATCCTACATTAATTCTGTCCGTAACTGTTCGATCTATTTCGCCATCGCATTGTACAAGTGAACCGAGATACCGAAAGTCGGAGCAAACTGGGAGAAGCACACCGTCGAGCGCTATGGCTTCAGGACTAGAGAGACCGCCGAAATCGCAGAACATGGACTCTGTCTTGGTTTTGCTGATTTTTAGGCCAACATTCTCCAGTTTCTGTTGCCAATCCTCCAATCTGCTCTGTGTTGGCTCTTAGTATGGCAACATTATGTATTTTAATGGAGCATAACTGAATTGTATCGTTCAACTGATCCAGTCACTCCGGTCAAACTTTTTTTTGTCTTTAACGCCCCCTTCCAATTACATCTTGATACGGTTCGGACGTGCCCATTATTTAAATTATCATTTTTATTCAAGTGTGCCCTCTGTAAACCTATCAAGCAATAAACCAGATTTTGTTACGTGTTCCATAAAAAAGTATTTACTTTACTCCCATCTTAACTGCAATATTAATACCAGTGCAATTACAAGCAACGTTACGCACACTCTGGATCTTAGGTCCATTTTTTCCAACGAGAACAATGTCGTCAGCAAATATCATGCACCAGGGTGCCTCCTCCTGTATGTCCGACGTCAGAGCATCCATTATCAACAGGAAGAGGTAAGGAGTCAAAGCCGACCCTTGGTGCAAGGCTACTGCCACATTGAACTGGTTGGAGTTGCCAGCAGACGATCGGACATATATACAAGCTTGCCTGTACATTGCACGAATTAACTCCACATATTTCCCAGGCACACTTTTCTTCTTCATGGCCCACCACAATATTTCCCTTTATGACTAATAAATAAATTACAAAATAGCGAAGTTACCTTCTTCAATAATTATGAAGTGTGAAAACCTTATAGTAAAGTAGGAGGACTACTTGTTATATATCAGGAGTAACAAAAAGAAACAAACTTCTATAATTTATTATGGTTTTATTGCTTTTCAAAGTATTCGCCACGATGATCGATGCACTTTTAGAAACCAATTTTCATACCACTTTTTACACTCTGATTGAGATATCTCCAAAACGGCGTCTCTCGGCTCGAAAAACATTGATCCCGTAATTTATTCTTCACGTTTGACTGTAAGGCGCATGAGCCTTTAGTTCGGTCTTTTGACCTTCCAAAAACTAAGTTGTTTCAGCGGACCTGTGACAAGCAATATCCATCACCAAAAGCATTGTCATGATGAACAGTGATTCTTGTCGGTTGCTCCTTTTTATTTGTTCAAAGACTTCTTTTGGCCAAATGGTCTAGTGACACTGTAACACAGGCGATTATTAGTTTGAAAGTTCTTTGTGCATGTATCACTTTTGTTGGGTTTGGCTTATCTTGGAACACCCACACAGTTGTTGGCTGTTTAGTTTCGGGGTCATAAGCATAAATCCAAAATTCATCACCTATGTAGATGTATGCTTTTGATGCACCACGATCGTATTTTTTGTAACAGATTTTTGCAACAATCTACACGAGCCTATTTTTGATCGATACTAAAGTTGTGCGGAATCCAAAGCGAATATTTTTTCGAGACAAATGTTTGTTGTATGCTACTCATACTTATACCCAGAGATGCCTCTATCTCGTATGTAACATGACGGTTTTACATTTTCAGTTCTCGCACAGCATCAATATTTTTTGGCACACCAACTGATTTCAGGCGACCGTCTTTAATTTCATCCGCGAGCATAGACCGCCCACAATTAAACTCACTGAATCGGTGATTTTTGACGATTCTTCATCCCCAAAAGTCGAAGTTAGTTGATTGATGCCCTGTTTTTGAGTTAGCCCACACCGAAAATTGTGATAAATCATGGCACGAAAATGTTTTTGAGTTAGATCCATTTCGATGAAGACATACTATTTTCAAAATAAGACGCCACAGAAAAAACATGAAACAAAATTTATTCTGCTGCCAAAGAGTTCCATTTTCAAAAGTAGTAATTACTTTTAAAATATTGTTCTGTATGTGGCCAGTTCCTGAAACATAAATAGCAGCCCTCGTAAAGTACCTTATTGCATAAAAAGCGTACTTAAACACACACACACACACACACACAGATACACTAACATCACGAGTTTAACAATTAAAATATGGACATTGAATCCTGAGGCGTTACCAACTACTTTGAAGCAGATGTACAGAACTCTAATTAGAACAGAATCATCTCCAACTTTGAAATTTGCACGTGCTACGTGTAAAACAAGTTGAAATCATACTTGACATAAACTCAATTTCGAAACTTCAGTAATTCATGTTGAACTAGCAAATTATCCGTGGTAACTGCTTAACGAAGAACTTACTTTCTCGGAGCCAGAATATACCAAAAGTAACTTATTTTACCTAATCAAGATAAATTCTTCCTCAACAACATCTTATTGGCGGTTTTGTGCAGGGTGGAAGAAGTAAACTTTCTACAGTTGTAAAGCGTTGGATATATAATAAAACCTACAAGTATTTCTATAGCTTGTTTTGAAAATAATGTAAAGATGAACAATAACACATGCTACCAGAGAGCATAAAGTTCTCGCTAAGCATATAAGAATTGCATAGGTACAGCGAGGAAATGTTGCCAGCGTCATGGGTACTGCACCACGGGTCTAGATATTAACACTAATTTTAATTAATTATTTTATTGTAAGCTTATCTTTAATCAATCAATCAATTAATCATTTATAAAGTAAAGTAGCAAGATGAAGATGGTACAAATAAAAAAACATGGTTACAATTAAATGTTACACAATTATGAATCAGTAGGGTTTATAAGTAAATGTCAATATATTGTTAATAGTTAAATGTCAGTGTGATACATCAAGCCATAAACATTTTTATATACAAGGAGACAGAAATTAAATTGCACATTGTTCTGAGGATTTTTTATGCTTTGAGTAGCAGGTTTTTATTTGAGGAATTTAATTTTTATTTTTAAATTTTGTTTAATACAATTGTTAAGTTTTATTGAAAAGTTTATAAATTATGATGAGCTATCATCATTACAACACATAATTATTCCACTGCTGGGCTCGAGTTTCTTCTCACAATGAGAGGGGATAAGGCTGTAATCATTGTTTGACATTGTTGCTGGTTAACATTGTTTATTGTAGTACCTATAGTGAGCCGTGAAAATATGACTGACCGTTCAAACAGCAAAAGTTATGCGGTCAGTAACAAATCCATATTGTATAGCATGTAATAGACTTTGACTAATGTAATTTTTTTTTGATTTGGAAGCATATTTTCTTCCATGTCATTGTTGTCATATGTTTTCCAAATCTAACAGTTTGTGCTATTACCCATTGACATTAATGGTCATCGCACTTCCTACGAGTATATAACCTAAGTTTACAAATAATTACGACCTGTCAGCTTAAAAAACACCTCACAGAAATACTTACGAATTAATTTGACCATTTATTTTTTGAAAAACTATTTTCATATAACTTACGTAATCTAGATGTTTATTAACTGTACGTTTTTTTTATCAAATGAAGTTAATAAATTACGTAGTAAATGGCACATTTTTATAAATTAATTCTTATATTTTTAAAAGTAAATTGACTAAATTCCGACTTCTACAAAATTTAGATCGCTATTTCGACGTAAGCTCAGTTGACTACATATATAATATTAGATGTAAGTATACAGTAACAAAATGTTATTGTAGTGAGACCATTGCTCCGTTCCATGTAAAATTATCTTAGTGACATATTAGACGACGTACCAAACAATACCACCGAGATGTCCCCACATATAAGTCTGAGGCATCCGCTTAGCCTTTGTTCGTTTACATTTGTTCTATGTAGACTATTTTAGTCTTTTACAAAAACAAAGTTCAACGTTCATAGACATATTTTTATATATTTTGTAATTCGTTTCCTTTTTTTTATTATTAAACTCCTACTGTTAGTTTACACGATCTATTTACACACACACACACACATATATATCTTGATCAAATTTTCAATCGTCAATAAAATACTTTCAATTCATCCACTCATTTCAAATTCATTTTTTTAAACTTGTAGTAGATGACACTTGATGTTAATTCCGGTTTTTCAAATGTTAATTGACTGATTAAAATTATTTAATTAATTGTTACGTTTAAATTTGTTTAAATTTTAAATATGCGCGAAAAAAAATCTTTTATACGCACATATTTAGCAGGATATCATTGAATATACATATTTATATTAATTGTAATTATTTAATAAAAAGTACTTAAATTATTTTTCTCTTTGTTGACTTAAGTAGATATTGACTAATTTATTGTTTTGTATTACTTGTTTCTCGACAATAATCCACGAAAGAACAAACGGTATGATGGTAAATGTTCACCGCGGGCCGTTTACTTCCTTAACACTAAACTTATAACCGATGTGTTGATGTTCAAGATGGAAACGGTGGACCAGCTCGTTACTACTAGCTCTGTGATATTGTAATCGAAATATATAAAAAAAAACCAGACGGAGAGCGATTGCCAGTCAGGCAGATAGAAAAATCTATTATCACGCACTAGTATCGCTGGGATTAACATAATTAGTCAAACTGAACGAAGTCGTGGCGGGCTACTACTATTTAATAATATTAATTCCAAAAATAATACATTTTACGATTGATATTACTATGATGAAATTGTAATTTAAAATATGTTATCCTGTTTTATACAAAGGACTTCCTTCTGTCTTGGATCTTCTGCAATGTTCCTGGCTAAAATATGTAAAGTGTCACGAGAAGAGATTAACGACGGTGTTTGGTACAAAAGCTGGCTTGGTTCATTCTTAAGTTTATTCGTACTTCATATTTTACCAAGTTCTAAAGTGAACTAGTTGAATTTCTCTATTTCCAGCGATAATGTTTATGATGGATACTTTGCATTTTATATATTCAAATTCTAAATCGATTATTCGTAGAAATTAAATGAGAAATAGAATATAACAATCAATTAATAATAAAATACTTGAAGCTGATACATAATTGGCGCCTTTAGGTACATATAATAAAATTCTAACTGATCGCTTTCTGTACATGAACAATATACGAGAAAAGATATTATAAGGGGCCTTTATTAAAGAAACAGAAAACAGAACAATAGTTGTTAGGATTTTCGTGTGTTTGTCTGTGCGTTTGTTCACTCTAATCTCAGAATCAGCTTAACCGATTTCGTTTTGGTTTTCAATAATATATTGCAGTAATAATTACTTAATATTTAAAGTATGTTTCATTGCAATCCGTCTATAAATTCAAAAGTTACAAATTGATATTTTAATTTGTAATTCATAGAACGAGAAAACCTAGTCCTAAAACAATGTAGGTGCTATTTCTAAGCCTAAGCCGTAGTTTCCCTCAAGCGAAGCGAGGGTGGTTTGCTACTTACTAATACTTTTTCTGTACAAGGCAACCATTGCTGGAATAAGTAAAATAATGAATTTGAAGAAACATGTTAGAAGTGTATCAAATGGTATGCGCAAATTTGCTTATTTACATATAATATATTACAGTTCAAAAAGCAGTTTAGTAGAGAACTACAAATTCTAAGTAAAAGTAAGTGAAAAGTAACAGGATTTTCTCGAAAGAAGAACGTGGTAAAAATATATAGTAAAGTCAATATTTCAAATATTTCAAAGTTTTTGGATTAGTTAAGAAGTTACTTGAATCTAATCCAAATATGTACTTCAAAAATATTTACGTTACATGAAAGTAGTTTAGCAAATTGTACACCGAAACCTAAGGTACTGATCCCGTTACTCTGTTGTTCGTGCTGTACAAAGGATTACTTATAGGTGTACCTTAGCTCAAGGACTCTCCTGCTGGAAGACCCACTGACCTGTATACGTCTATCAATACTCTACTTGTATCAATCCCGATCATACTCGTTCATAATAGTAACGCTTTTTTAATTGTATCTATAATATATATATACATATATATAACTAGGGTCTAAAGCACAATATATTTATATTAATTTAAAACCTATTCAAATTATATTTTACATAATCAAACCATGAGATATCCAATGGGTCATACAAAATATAAAGTAAGGTAAAGGGGAAAATATAAAGTAAAGGTAACAAAAAGTTTCATATACTTTTCGTTTTTAAGTTTCGTGTGCTTTTGAGCTTTTGTAAAGCACTAGTCTCCTGCGAAATTCAAGAGAAGTCTTTAAACTGTATCATCCATCCTTTTAGGCGAAATGCAAGTTGTAAAGAACCACTGACATAGCCAAGATACCTTTAAGAAACTTCCACGTCAAGTTGTGAACAAACAGTAATGGTTGAATGAAATGTTCCAAATCCAAAGGTTTTTTGTATTGATCTGTAGAATTTTAACTTGAGCTAGCTATCATTTATTGTATGCCTTATAAAAATATGACCAAACGTCAAATATAGCAAAGAAAAATGGTAAAAATAGATATAAAATTACCGTGAGATATCAACATTCTCTCTCCAGGAAAGTAATTACTTTCCCTGAGCTACTGTCTTATCTTGATATGAAAATAAATGGAAGGGGATGATTTTAAGACAAGATTTTTAATCTAAGAATAACGAAATATAAAGCATCGGTCATACTTAAGGGATGTTCACGACGAATAAGTGTTGGTTTGAACTTCCTGAGCACACTCTAACATAAATAAAAAACAAAACTAGAGCCAATACGTCCCTTGTGATATACCGAATTTTTATTAACGTAAGCACTACCAAAAATTAGTTTACCAAAAATGTTACAGCACTGTGAAGTGGTTGTAAATTATGCATTCGTTACTATGCGAGGTAAGGTTCCATATCTCCGCCCTGACCAAACATTTACATGATGTAGAACATGATAAATATTTCATGTTTTATTCAGACGCTTTCAGTTTTCCTAACAGCGTGAGCGGCTGTATATTGATGCCGCGATGACCCTGCCGATTTATTTCAGTAAGTTTCTAGTTAATGTTATACTCTATGCATATTGTAGCCAATATCCAAACGAGGGTTGTGTCCTGTATGTTAAATACTGTCAACTCTACAAACATTTCCCGGCCAATGTTAGGGCTGAAAAATATAAATAATTGGTTAACACAGACAGATACTACAGTTACCACAATTTTATAAATGCACTCATGCCAGAGAGCTTTACTTCTACTGCCATTTTAAGCAGGTGATTAAACTTAAGTTCTCTTCAACGCCGAAAGAAATTGCTCAGTATAATATCTTTTAAACCAACATATAACAATTTCCAAGTAAAGTTTATACTGTGTAGATTGGTTGCAGCACTATTATTTCACAACTACACAACTATTATTTTATTAGCTATTTACGTCTATTGAAAGTTCAAATATACCAACATTGGAACTTTAATAGAAAAACATATTGACTAACCACTGACGCTGTACGTTTTGCTAGAGAAAACTTACGTTAAGGTTTACAAATAACAATTGTTCCCAAAATAATTCATTTTTGGTAATCTTTTCATTAATCTTATATATGCCCCATATTATAGTTTTGGGATAGGTTTTCCTAGTTCCATAAATCAAATACAAAGCAATAGCTGCAAAGCAGGTGAAACTTTGTATACTACCCTCGAAACAGAAAACCCATAACCTGCATGACGTTAACTCGATGTGTTAGTTCTGCTCGATTTATGAATAAAAAAGGAACGCCTTTGAAGTTGTTACTTGTGATTTGTATGGTCCACTAGCTTAGCCTGTATTGATAATTATTGTCCAAGTTGAAACCATCGAATATATAATGGATAGGACCGCTTGTGACTAAATTTTAAGATTGTTTCTGTGTTTCGGAGGACATATCCTACTTGTATTGGTTGGATAGCAGTCGTTAAACCATATCAGAAACATTCAGAGTCATAAAACTTGTAACTGTAATTTACTATGAATTAGTAATACAATAATAAAAATAAATAAATCTCACACACTCCCATCTCTACACTGAGATGTACTCATCGAGCCCGGGACCCCTTGATCGGCAGGCAGGGTCACTACCAACTACTCCAAGAGTCATATAGACCAGTCAGTTATATTTCAGAGCCAGAGAGAGACCGAACCCAAAAGTCCAATCCGAAGAGAGATCAAATTGATTACCTCTTTTACCTTTATCTTCTCCTTTTATAACAACAAAAATCTTTTTATTTCTACTTCTCCGCTCATCTTTTAGTCTATCAAATTTACATGAATAAATTCACTGTGCGATATAATGACTCCATTTCGTAGGCTTATGTTCATGAAATAGCCAGTCCTTGTAAATCTGCCTAATCTTGATTAAGATTCGTGATGTGATCATAAAAGAACTATATTTCACGATAAAGTGACGTTCAAAGAACGAAAACTGTTTTTGTGGACCGATTTACGGAATCTGTATTTTGTTTTAGTATAATATTTGGACGATAACCACAAAGGCTGTCGACTCGATATATACAATTTGCTTTAGGGGTGAAATATCTTATCTAACACGTTGCAAAAATGTGTTATCGCTCACTGTAGTGATGTTACTGTAGTTTTAAAATTTAAACATATTCTCATTTATATGCATCATCATAGTAATAGTTAATTATTACAAAAATACACCGAAAGTCATTAAATTAATTAATTGTACGATATTAACAATGTCGTAATATGATAAAATTCTAGTTATTTTATAATTAAATAATAACGGTTACCTTGTAAATATATATTATATTTTTTTTCAAGTCATAAATCATCTACGTTCCGTAACTGAAACTATTCGAAACAATCGGATAATCCGAAATAATTTCATATCCGTAACCGTAACCGAAACCGGAAAAATATTATTCATATATCCGTATCCATACCCAGATCCGAAATTTATATATACATTGTTATTTAATAATGCTATAGCGAACAGAATCAAACTATATTAAATAAGTAAAATATTGAATCGCCCATTAAATTATAATGGAAAGTTAGCCCTTCATTATTGTTTTATCAATTTCATACAAATTGAAAAGATATGATTAATCTGTTTGTGTTTGGCCTCATTAAATTAATAATAAGCAAAATACACTTGCGAACACATTTCAATTCAACACAGAATCTATTATGAATCCGTGAAACGATGGCATTAATTCGAGCACAGAGTTAATTGAGATTAATCTTAGACGCAATGTTGTTAGCCTCGTTCAGTTCTGTTGTATGTTGATAACCACTGATCCAATTCTGTATACGCAACTAAGGTACCAAGCTAGCAAGTAGTAGTTGTAGATTCATCCTCACAAAACAAACTGACATATAGTCAGGAACTGATAACATTATGTACGACTAAACAAGGCACCTAGTACACATATATATATATATATATTTTAAATAAACGCTATTGTTATTTTTTAAAACATCAGCTTAAAACAGAAACCTATTAAGATTGTATTAAACGACATTTGTATCTTCAGAGATGTAAATCATATAGGTACACGAGTTGAATTCAAACTACCTTGCTCGTGTTCCATTTTGTTAATAAATGAACGAGATAACAGCTCGATGGTTCTTCAGTTGGAGGTTCCGTATCACCGGTTTAATCCGATGGTATTACACTGTATATAATCCGATAAAGTTCTTTAACACCTTCTCAAAATTAAAAATGAAATATTTTTGTTGTGTGAAAGTTGCAGTGTGAGAGAGTCAGTTTTCAGTTTTGACCAGTTAAATCTGGTCTTTACCCTTCACGACTGTATATCGGCTGTTAATAAAAAGTATAGCAGTTAATAATATAGTATATTAGGTTTTTGGATTACGTTTAGGTTGAAATGAATTAATAGTCAAAAAAGATATCACTATGAGAACATATTTACAAATAATTAAAAAAAGTTCATCATCGAACTGGTTAAATAATAAAAAATGTACCAAAATCATTTATGAACTATGCGAGTTATAGATACTGTGTAACATTATTGTTTTCATTTTAGTGAATAGTTATCGAAAATGTATCAAGTTAGTTCCTACTGGAATACATTAAACGAGTTAACTTTTTATTTGGTAATTTATTAAAATTTGTGCACCTCCAAAAGAGATAATTGGTTTGCCGTAATTTGTTTGAAATTTTGGGCTGTAAAATTGATATTTAATTTGTAACATGTGGTTTATATTAGGGACTCGATTGATTGATTAATTGATAAACTAGGAGGATCATGTTTAACGATAAAAATATGGTTTGAGGAAAACCTCACAACATAATACAATTTTAATATCATGAAATTGAGGTGCCTGGCTTTAGGAACGGCTAATATTATAATTTAAAGAAATATTGAAATTGGAAGTTTGTAAAGTACATCTTCTTATTCACGTGCCATCTCCATAAAGGAGGTCGGCGACCATTTGTCGATACGTCTCTTTGTTAGCAGTCATATGAACTAGTTTATATGTGCTTTTAACACGCAGCCAGTCCCATATATTTCCAATCCATGAGATTCTTCTTCTACCTGAATCTCTAATTCCTTTAATTTTGCCTTCAGTTATTAATTTTAATAAATTATATTTATTGTTCCTGTGTATATGTTCAAAATAGGCTGTTTTGCTTTTCTTAACGGTTCTCACAATTTCCAAATCTTTATTCATTATTTGTAAAACTTTGGCATTCGATATTCTACTTTTTCATTTAATTTTAAGCATTCTTCTATAGATCCACATTTCAAAAGCCCTTAGTTTATAAATTAACTTCATTTTCAATGTCCAACTTTCGGAACCATACATAAAAATTGGAAGAATATAACATTTAACTATTCTCCACCGCAATTTTAAGCTAATTTTTCTGTTAGTCAATAGTTTGTTCATGTTCTGAAAGGTGTTCTGGCAATTTCAATTCTTAGAGATATTTGTATTTGTTAACTCTTTCTATAGAATCATTTCCCAATCTCAAAATTGCTGACGAATTTAAATGTTTACCAACAATCATGAATTTAATCTTAGTTATGTTAATTTTGAGTCTTTGTTCCAAAAGTACCAAATTCCATTTTTGAAGCATAATTTGAATGTTCTGTATCAGTTTACCATTTACCTGAATGCCCAGGTTAAGATCTTCGAAAGCTTTTTTGAAAATAATTTACGAGTATACGTTGAATAGTCAGGGTGAAAGGATACAACCTTGTCTCACTCCTTTTTCTATTTTAACCTCTTTTTTTGTTATTAATTTTTATCCTTGCTTTTTGTTTCCAATATAAATTCTTTATAAATGTCAAACTCTTTTTATCTATTCCAATTAATTTTAAAATAGTTCTTAATCGATCGTGTTTGACATTATCAAATACTTTCTCAAAATCTATAATACACATATAAAAATTCATTGTAATATCTATACAGCGCTGAACTAACACTTGGATTGCTACCAGAGCATCTCTAGTTCCCAACCTCGCTCTGAATCCAAACTGTGTTTCCCCTAGATATTTCTGTTTTTTTTTTGTAAATTCTGTTTTGAATAATTATCAAGAATATTTTCAAAAAATGCCTCATGATACTGATCATTCTATGTTCTTCGCAGTATTTAGCATTAGCTTTTTTGGAAGTGGTGTAAATATTGACAAAAGCCAGTCGTCGGGAAGCACATCGTCCGAATTATAAAACTTGTTAAATAATGAAATCAATTAGTCCACATTACATTCCTGTATTAATTATAAATAAATATAAATACCTCCGCAACAATAAAGCCATCCATCAATAAGATTCATAAGAAGTAAACACAAGAAATAAAGAACATAAGATCACGTAATGAGCCAAAATATGTATCAATATATCCATAAAATCATCACCAAATTGA
This sequence comes from Megathymus violae, assembly GCA_003671415.1. Lineage (NCBI taxonomy): Eukaryota > Metazoa > Arthropoda > Insecta > Lepidoptera > Hesperiidae > Megathymus > Megathymus violae. The sequence continues at coordinate 211,503 of PDGT01000125.1, forward strand.
CCTCAACAACCACCACCAAACATCGACATCACCAACCATCTCAATACCGATATTTTTTTTAATGTTATTTTGATCGGCACTTATACAGGTTGTCTATTTCAACAGAATATAAAAAAGATGTATTAGATCTTTACATTATCTAAGAATGTATCCGCTGAGGCCAATAAAGAAATATATTGCCAAGTTTCAAAGAGCCTTCGAAATATAGCTATGAGCGTATGAAAAATATCCACTTATATACATTCTTGCTCAGAGAAGACTTTCAGAATTTTAGAGTTCGGAACTTCATACAAAAAATAATATTTTTATAAGGTAATTTGCGGGTACGACTGCATGTATTTATCCATTAGGCATAACTTAGTTTCTGCGAAACTACTAGGCAGAACAGTTTGAAATTCCGTATATACCAAACTCGTAAAAACTTTAGCAAAAACTGTTTTTATTAAAAAGCATTACTCGATTATAATTTATTTAAAAGTACAGTTATTTAGGACTTCTAGTGTGAATATTTAAATTTCAAAAACCATGCTACTTTTTTTTTAATTGAAATATAGCAAATTTTATTATTGAAAAATAAACATGCATCGGAAAACTTATTGCTATGCAAAAACATTGAAAAATGCGCAATTATTTTTTACGATTACAAATGTCGCCTAAGATCGAAAGAATTATTGTAGACTTTAAACGGCTTTTATGCGAGGCACATTTAATGTAACTAAATATATTTAGTACATTCTAACGTAATCTTTTGGCGGCTGTTAAGAAATGAAAATTGGTAGAAGTAATTGAAGGGAATAAGTGGCTTAGTAATAAAGAGATTTAGTACACCTTACAAGCAGTTTTACTTATCCCCGACTCCAAAACAACCTCCTCTGATCGTGGTAATGATGAACGACGGACAAGACTACGGCATTGTGCAACATTGGGGAACATCTGTGCGTTTGTAGGTTACTGAAATAACAAAAAATGAGTTCACCGGATTAACGAGCATCGGGAATAGTTTTGTGTTGTTTGTGTATGGGGATACCATCGATTTTCACAATCAGATTTGTCTGGAAATACGCCGCTTTCTTATCTTGTTAACCTGGACTTGTCAATACGATCCAGAAACGAACCACTTTAAGGTTTGGCTGTTTCAAAATGAACCAACCCCGACCAGAGGGAAGTAATTGAGAAATTTCGATTTTGATCGCATTTTGACGGGTTATCTGACGTCAATTCTTTTACAACATCATCGAAACATAATTAACATATAACTGAATGATATAATAGATACTGCTGCGTGATTGTTACAAATTTTTGCTGTTATGAGCAACAAACAACCAAATGAAATAGAAAAAGAGACGGAAGTTGGGAGTCCCTCAGAGAAACTGCCGGGTCCCGTTTTTTTCTATCTTTCGTCCTGGGGACTACTGCCTTAACATAAAAACTTTTCCAAGTACTTTAAACGAAGGACTTTATGGATTAAAATTTAAAGCGAGTAAAATTTAAAGGCACCATTACTGCAGCAATGAATTGGTAGTTTGTGGGTACTTTTTGTTGCCAAAAAACTCAGCGCAATAAATGAGCGAGTATCCAAATAGACTTTAGAAGAGTTCTCTGAGGTGGACTGAAAAAAATATGTCTAAAATTGGTTTTGTTGCAAAGAACTTTGTAAAGATGCCGGGTGAGTTATTTGAAAAGATTTAACAGTAAAAACTTTAATATTGAATTTAATTTTTTAGCTTCGCTAAATTATCCTAGATAAGTCACCGTATATTTTAAATTCAGAATTCACTGTTTATTTTGCGGTGTGACTAAAAAATTCGTCTGATATCTTATTGCGGTTTTTTTCCGAAATTTAGTTTTTTTGTTTTTGATTTTTTTGACTTAGTGTACATTAGCTCGTACTTTGCCCGTTTTAAAGTTTTCTGGCCTTTCTACTGAGAACAGAATATATTCCAAGACATATTTACATTACGGAGACCTGCTCAACGCGTAAGATTTGGACTTGACTGTTTTTATATAGTATATACATGGGAACTATTTGTACTATTTCTTTGCGAACTGCCTCTACAGAAAAAAAGGCCATTCTTCGCTGAACTTAAGGGTTATAATATATCGCCCTGTCTTTTCCAGAAACAACCTAATTATGTACTTGAATGATATTTATTTTACCGATATTCAGAACATATTGCTACATTTTCTTTCTGTTTGCATCCTACTCCCATTTTACTCATATAACTGTTTTAGTGTTTTGTCGGTCTTGTGAGGTATCACATCAAGTAGAATATATAACATCATCGATTAGAGTTTAAAATTAGGATATTTGTCAGAGATTATAAAATCTATCAAGATTCTTAACACAATATTATGCTAAGTCGCAACGATGGATTTTGGATTTGCTAGAAGTAATTAATAAAGTTTATATCTGTCTTTATAAATATTTGTTTACACTTATTAATAAGTGTGGTAATTGAAACAGGGTTCTATTAACCAGTAAAAGTTATGTGAATTATAAAACACTTTTACTGAGATACACTAGTTTAAGTACATTCAGACAACTTAACGATGTAAAAACGACACAACTTCACAAAGTGCGCGCTCAAAGTTCGTCGCGTATTTTATAGTTACCCACGTCTACACTATTGTAAATCTATAATTCATCCCTAGATGGCAGTACGGTCTTTCATGTTCAATCACCTTGCAATAGATGGCATCATCCTCCATTTATGTAACGTTGCCAACGGTTTCGCCAGTCAAAATAAGTTGTTTTATATAATTTTTATTTATGACATTGCCAAATATATTTCCAAGTAATTACGTAAAACTGTAACGGGGGCAAATTTGCGCATTATTTTTTAAAGGTACACTTTTTTATCGATAGGGATCAGCATTCGGTATACTAACGTTTACAATTTATATTACATACGTATAAGTCGTAATCTAGGATACTTTATTTCTCAACATATCTGTTCCCGCGGGATAAGAAATAAATTATTTGTCAAAAAATGTATAATTAAGAAACATATTAGGGGTTTCAATAACTAACACGTAAATTGACGTAATAAAAATGAAGAGCCTGACAAAAAATGTGACTACATTGACAAAAATAACTTTTATATTTCTGCAAGAGAAACAAGGGCGGATTACTTATTAGTCTTAAAATTGACGATTTCTTTTTGTACATTTTTTAAAACATTGAATGACACACAAGGTTAGATTTCTTTCGGTTGGAGTTTCCTATGAAGTTGACAGGTCCATTAAGCCGTGACGCTTGAGGGTTATATTTCAGCCTATCAGCCCGTCACAGTCTTATAACTAAAATCATTTCTCCAATATTTAAAAGTAATAAACTTTTAAGGAACTGTTAGGTCTTATTACGTGAATTATGTTACTGTCACCTGTCTGTATAATATACTATGTGCGGGATAGAATTGTAATTAACTGTATAGATTCTTTTTTGCTCTTGAATTATGAACCCATATAACCGATAACTGAACCATAATTTCGTTTATGGACCCCGCATCTCACGAAAATGTTATGTAATACATAGAATAATATATTTATTACAGATCACAGATATTGTAATACATATCATAGGCCTTTAAAAATTATACTACAGGTCGACTAGCATTCGAAATTCGATGGTAATTTATATTTTTCTTATTTGTAGTTTATTGTAGGAAATAGTTTTATTAAAAAATATTTAACTAGGAATTGTCTAAACTTTTAAAATGTTCTGACGCTAATCTGTACTTTGTTCGTCAGTTTCATTACAGACTATAAATATATTTTATTGAATGTAAATATTTGTAGCACAAATTATAAATAAATGCAGGGTTTTATTTTTATTTTGTACCTACAATAAAGTTACAGGAAGATATTTAATTTACACAAATTTAGATAGTACTTGGCATTTTTCTAACTTATATCATGTATTATACGTGATATATCACAGATAATATATGTCGATCTGGATGAAAAGTGTCGTAGATTGATCCTAAATCTAGGATACTTTATCCAGAAAAATTGACAGAGCGGAAAAAAAACAATGATTAGTATGACGTTCTATTGAGAGAGTAGAGAATAAACTTGTGACATCTTTTCGGTAGCTGAAGGAATTCATGAATATCTTTACTTATTATAAAATATTTTGACAAAAAACAATCAACTGCAATTTGAAGAAAATGAATTTCTTGGTTTCACTTCCTATTTTTCACCCTTAGGTTGGTATTTATTCTTCAAATTAAACGGGACTAAATGGAAAGTTTATGCTCTCAAACAAAAAAGGAATTACGAAATCGGTTAACGAATAACAAAGTTCTGATGTAACAAAGTTAAAAAAAAAATACAAACGAATCGAGTACTCCTCTTTTTTTGAAGTCGGTTAAAAATTAGAAAAACGAATCCGTAAAATAACTGATAACCAGAAACAAAGTTCGTAAATAGCAACAAACGGTAAAAATTACAATACTGAATAACATAAAGTATTAGTATAAGTAAGTATACGGAATCGTATGGATGCGGTTCAGATGTGGTGCTGGAGGAAAATGCTGAGAATCCCATGGACATCGAACCAGCAAGTCAATCTTGCAACAACTCAAGATAGAAAAAAGATCTCGCATTTCAAATATATGCCTCCGCCGAATCTTCGAATTCTTCGGTCACATCGCACGCAAATCCGGTAACAACTTGGAGAAGCTGATCGTGACCGGAAAAGTGGACGGCAAAAGCTCTAGAGGTAGGTGTCCGATACGCTGGTAGGACCAGATCCGCACAACACTCAACGCAAAAGTGGCCGATGGCTTCGATGATGCACAAGAGCGGGGGAGATGGAGGGCCATTATATTGTTATTATTATTATTATTATATAAAGTCCTCTCTTGTAACCAATGATGAGGTGAAGACCTCCACGACGGTGGGATTCCGACTCGAGGAAGAGAAGGATAAGTAAATTTATAATATAATGTAAATAACAATTATTATCTAATAGGCAGCGTCCGACCCATCTGATACTAATTATCTAGTTCATAGAGATTCACACGATAACTGGAGATGCCGCTGCAGTAAATTGCCGTAATAATTAACGGTTATGAATGACATGTCAGGATTGAGACGGTTAGAGAACGAATTAGTTTATCCTATAGTTACATAGTATATTGTATGTACTCGTACAGTATTTAGTTTTGACAAATTACAGTAATTTGAACAAAAGTAACATAAAGTTATATAAAAAAAAAATTACGGTAATTTCTCCGGAATTTTAAAACTGAGACATATTATTTAATTATGTAAATACTGTAATCGTAAAATGGGCAGTTTTATGAAACCCTCATATTTTGACTTCTGAACTATATGACTAATGGAGGTTATGTTTCTACAACATAATTGTTTTGTCAAGACTAAGACTCCTTGTTATCTACATATAAACCGGATTATGAGACCTGCAGTGAAATTATCAACAAATTATACATTATGAATTGTTTCATCTGTTTGAACTGATTCCGAATAATAAAATGACGTGTAAATTATTCATTATGTAATCAATCGCATCGCATTCATTACGTCGTAGGTTGCTGTGAATTATTCAATTTGTTGATGTATTTTTGAGTGTACCTAATAAAAAACAACAGACGTTTTTCTATCAACCACATAGTGTTTCACTACATTTATCCACCTAATACCAGTATCCGCTTTTCTTTGCCATCCTGTTTTAAACTCCATATTCATTGAACTTAATTCATTTCCTCGAATGCTTCGATAAACAAATAGTTTTTCTTCTCGGAATCGTTTGAACCGGAACTTCTTTGTGCGGTTTCTACAGAAAGATACATTGTTCTCATTAATATGTATGGAATACTGGGAAAGGTGTTTTTCTTTGGTCACTGTAATTAAAAATATAAACTCAGAGAGTTTTTGTAAGGAACTCTGTTTGAAAAGTTTTATTTTGGGCTTTAAAATTACAAGTTTTTAACAAATTTTTATTACCTTGACCTCTATGTATGTATGTATGTAAAGAAATCTTTCAACGTTATTTTCACCAATTTCGAGTCTGGTAATCAGTTCGAAAATGTACACAGAGGTCAAGGGCCGATAACAATACAACAATTTCATAGTTCCGTTCGGATTCCCTGACTAGGATCATCAGGACGAAAAGAAAATATCTAGATTAGTTCCCAGGATTAATGTTTACCATCCACAGAACGATGGTAAATGTCTTTCTTCTTCATCTTCTTTATAATAAAAAAATTGGATCACCCCACACGTTTTTACTATAATTTAATTAGTTTGTTAATATATTAATTTTTATTTTAATCTTATTCCACATTATCATAATTGATTATAGACTTTCTATTGTTGTAATACAAATTCTTTATACTTAATTTTTTTTCTATTTTTTAGTTCGGTTTGCTATTAAAGCGTGTTTTTTAGTCATTTTTAAACTATAATATATTTTACTTGCTCACGTTCGTGCAAGATTAAGTATTTTTCCGTTATTTGTTAAAGTTTAAAGTATCCACGAGATATACTTTTATTAAATCTGGGAAATAAATGTTACGAACTTATTTTATTACACATTTCATAAATTTTAAGAAACAAAGTGAAGGCCTAATTGTATTACGATTAAAGATTTATAATTTTGAAGTCTTTACAATTTTTATTATAGTATAGAAAAAACTGAATACTGAATTATTACTAATACTCAATTTTCAGCGTATCAAAAAATATTTTGACATATTTCTATAACACCACACCTTTAGAATAATACAAAGTTTGTTTAACAGAAAAAATCATTAATGAGAAATGAAAGCAGTAATAAAATAATTCAAAGTTTATTTTCCACCGTATTTTTTGTTTGACGGAAATTCATTAAATCACCTTTAGATGTTGACACGTGTTCCGAGCCTGAAAGTGGAACATTTTATTCTTAATTTATATCAGTAAGCGTTTGGTCTCACCATCGATAGGGTTGTCATAGGCGATTAATTTTGGTATTTAATAATATCATATAATATTATTTTAATTTGTCGATTAGAAGGACAATTCTTATAATTGTTTAAAATCCTAATTTATTACTTTTTATTTAGGTTATTATGTAAACAGGATTAAATTTTATAGTCTTCTTATAATTGATAACAAAGTTGCTGTAGACGCCTCCGCTCAAGACTAAACGAGGAAAGCCGCAATTTGAGAGGAATGGAAATGGACACAAGCATGCCACAAACACTTCATTATGATCACGATCGCTCCACCAAGAGAGGAATGATTAAGCAGAAGAAATGACAATCGACTACTTATGCATCAAAACAATCTACAATGACCCAAATAATTTGAAAAATTTTAGCCGTATTGGACCGGCTTAGAATTCTCCCCCCAATCCCATGCTGGCAGAACAGGGTGTCGTAAGAGGCGACAGAAGCCAGCCGGCTTGGTGGTAAGGCTTCGCGTATGAATTGTATTATCAGTATTATTATTAAGTCATTAATATTATTACTGGTATTATTATCTTTCCGTGAATCCTGCCTGGCTAGCTGCCACCTTCCTGCTTGGGTCAACCGCCAAACGACTCGTCGTGTTCCGGCTGGGAGCTTAAGAGCCATTGCCTTCTTTCTAACCTTCTTCTCATTTCCTGGCCGACAACGCATCAGTGATACCTTTGGCCTTGCTCCTGTCCACGGGCGACGGTGACCATCAAGTGGCTCGTCTGCTCGTTTGTCGGCTATTAACATAAAAAAAGTGCGTGCAGAATGTCAACGCTTGATGTTTAAAGATTCACATCTTTACCTTCTTGTGGTGAGACACAAGTCGCGTTTACCTTTTACGGCTTTTTCCGATGGTAAATGAATTATTTGAGGAAATTGCACGAGTTTTAATTCGACGTTTATATCATCGAGGTAAATGTCCTGAAAGAGACAGTAATGGCCCTGGATGTGCATTTTTTGTACATTATGACCGAAAATGTCGATAATGTAGTCTAGGCTAGTGTTATTAACCAGTAAAACACTTATAGTTTAATAACTGTACATACTGTTTAAAATAATGTGTGCTTTTACAGCAGATACTTAACATATTTGTTTCTTATTCTGTAAAAATAAATATTGCTAGTTGGTGTATCAAATAATACAGTATAATTTTGAAGCTAAAATAAAAACATTTTATAATCTAAATGAGCAATTCTTGTATGGTATATACATTTATTTCACTTATTTCGGGGACAGCTCCAAAGGTTTGCATCGTATTTTGTATTTAGATAAGGCTTCGTTGTTAATCGATATGTGGGACTAATTACTAGTTTTCTTAACTTTCTCCGAGTTTAACATATGTACTCACAAATGACATAAACATAGTACTAATAATGGTGTAATAACATTCTGGGACGGTGTAATGTTTTGACAAGTTCTGATATAACGAGTACCTACCAATGTCCAGTATAACTGTGAATACTTTCAAATAATTAGTTGCTCTCATAATCTGCAAAATCATCAATAATACTGTCAAAATTTAATAAAATTATATTATTTTATCCTCTTTAATTGCTAAAATAAGATACTTGGCTTCAAATGATTTAATATGTTATTTTAGAATATAGCGACCCATTCAGCTTCTACTCTAGGCTTAAAAGTTTGAACAATAAGTATGGTATTTAAATTAGTATTGATTGACTTTGCAACAATTCGCAAGCACAATGTATGATGGTACATACTTCTATACATGCATACTTTGCGGCTACACTCGTAGAGTCTACTCACCCTGACCCTCTGTTTCGGAGCGAAATAGGTACGTGTTGGTGACGGTATGTATGTATGTTGATATATACTTTTGTTTATCATAAATGCATGTTTTCCTTTGCGGGAGGGGGGGAGGTTCTATGTATGTATATACCATCATACATTGTGCTTGCGGGTTGTTGCAAAGTAAATTAATACTAATTTAATAACAATAAATTTCCGCAAAGCAACGCCTGATACTATCAACTATAATAAATATGGTCACTTTACCTACCCCATCGACCTGGTACATACATAATAACCTCCTCTACATACATAATGACCTCCCAACTTCTTCAATACAACTATTACTAAATTGATAAAAACGTCATAATATTCGATGGCGACTTATATCATCAATCAAAAATGTGGTGAACATCGGAATTATTGTATAATAATATAATCATTATCGTATCACAACGTATTTATTTTAACATATTTTTGATTGCGATAAAATCCGAAATTTCAACGCGTAATTCGTATAAATCAAATTATAATTAAATAAACAGGTCATCCGTTTAGTGTGTTACTCCTTGCACTAATGAGAAATTTCCTGAACTAGGTGCTTTATAATCGAGGTTAATTAAGCAATTAATTAATTTTGTAAAACAAAATTTAGTATTTAAAAAATACAGCTTTTTATTACAAGCTCTATATTAAATTGAAGTTATGTATTGAGCTTTTAATTTTTTTATGCTGATACCTCTTGTAGAAAGTCAAGTATGTAATGTAAGAGCCTGTAAATAAGTCTTACAGTGTGGAATTTTGCATTAGTTTCATTTAACATTGAATATAATTATTGAATTGAATATAACTAAGGCTTTTAAATCTAGATGATATATAGAAAATTGTATCAATTTGAATCCACTAAACGCAAATGCTGTGCAGAATATATATAATGCTCACTTATATTGAATAAATCTCTAAAGCTGGACGACACCGTAGTCCAAATTCTTCCACGTAAAAGGCTGACAGTGACCTGTCCACTATACCGGTAAATCAATCTGGATCTGATGATTCACATGCCCTTGAAAATCACTGTTTAGGTATAAAGAGAGAGATACTCTACAGAGGACACTCATTTGTCTGTATTTCATGAACATTGGTAATAGTGGAACTAATAGTTTCTTCTAGATTCTTCTATCATCCGAGTTTAAGCCAATCTCCCTGTTGGTAGTAATAATAAAAACAGACTTTTATTATCAAATATCAATCAAAATTAATCACCTTCACCTTTATTTTTTTAATTTTTTAAGACACATGTCATCTAACTCTATTTTTACACATCGCCAGTATTTTTGAATAAAAAAACGAAGTATTTCTTGTGGAAAGTTGAAAAACCGTTGAATATTTTTTCATTCAACAAAAACATCCCAGGTAAGGACAGAATCTAGGTCAGACGAACATTTTAAGGCTTTTACTTTAGGAAGTTTCCTCGGCCTTTTTCCCGCTAAGTTCTTAAGTGCTGTGAAGAGAAACTTATTACGGTATGTGAAAATCCTTATTTAAGAGATCTGCGCAATTGCAATTTACTGAAAATTAAACTTTGATGTCACAGCGAACAAGTTACCGGGAACGGTAAACTACGGTGACCCCGTGTTAACGTTATACGCACGCCAGCAAAATTAATGGAACGCTAAAACAATTTCAACTTTCTGTTATGTTGTTGTGTTACTTCACTGTTTCTATAATATTTATTCTGATCCTAGAAATCACACTTCGTTTCCTACGCATCGTTACTGGAAACAATCTGTGTAAAACCAGAACTTTGAAGTGACCGCAGTGCAATGAAAAAGTACATGCTTGACATTCACAAAAATAGACTTATAGAACTATTCGCTAAAACAACTAAATTAGAAAAAAATAAATTCATTATAGATAAATCAAATTCATTATAGAGGGTGTATAGAAGAAAATTCAGAATACAACACTAGAGTGCTTCAAGTTTATTAAGGATTCTACGAACTGTTAGTGTAGCTTCGTTTTCTTCATATTCATGCTCTCAACGTAGTTTATGTCGAAATACATAGATTGCCAACATTTATATAATAGACATGTTGCATAACTAACTTTACATGCCGGGTAGCTATTCTAATATATCCGTATCAAAACCGGTTTCGCTTTTTTGGTGAGTCGATATCAACTAATATTTGGGTGAAAAAAGAAGCTAAGACTCAGAACAATTTGAAACATACGATAGTTATCGAAATTTGTGAGCCTCTTGTAATTAAACTACCTTTTTAGTAACAGTCGGCAAAGCAAAGCAAAGCAGACAGGCCGAGAAGGAAAAGGGCAACTAGCTTTATTCACCGACAGTCTAGCGTTGCAGTTGATAAACGGTAAAAGATATTTCACAATAAATTTTTGTGGAAGGATGGTAGATATGCTGGGTTAGGACTGGTTATGTTGGGTGGTTTAGAGACTAAATCATCTACAAGTAAAAGATAGGACGTAATGACACGTTAAATGTTCAGCAGGGTGAGTCATGGGCAGGAAATAAAATAATCGATCTATTTTTAGAGTAGCAAACATGTAGGCAACCGGTTATTGATTCGACATTACGTCCCATGGGTAAATGAATATGTAGTAAATGAATGCTAGAGGTAGAATGTTTTGCTACTCCTCCTTACTCCTACTCCTGGTTATTAAGAAAAAAACAACTTATTTATAGACATTGTTTTTTCCAAATCTTTTTACCAAAACACCTTCTATGTTTTACACAAGATTATAAATGACATGATCTGGAAATGTCCGCCACATACCCTATCCTATCCAAGCTCTGTAAATGTCTATTTCAATGTGATAATCCTAAAAACTACAATACACCTGTCACTAAATTTTCTCTTATATTTAATTACTACACGGGTTTTTATTTAGGTTTTTTAACAGGTAATGATTTACGAGAAAGATTTATTAGGTTTTTTTTTGTTTTTTTTTAGGATTTTTTATTTATTTATTTATTCTAGATTTATTTATTTATTTTCTTTATTTATTTATTTTTATTTACTAGGTGTATAATTTATGACTCTAATTTATATAACGTAACCTAAATATCATCATAACCGTGGAGCAAGCCAGGAAAGAAGAAAGCAGGAGTGACAGTCTATTGGTTAACCTTAGTGGTTTGATTTAGTGGACTGTGACACGGAAGAGGCTCGTTATAATCCTGCATGGATCCCTATTTTTTGCAAGTTATGTGCGTATTACAACATGTTAAGGAAACTCGCATACGCTCCAAGAATTCTCCATAATGTTCCCAAAGTATGTGAAGTCTGCCAAGCCGGACTCGGCCACCGTGGCAGACCTTTACACCTCTCATTATGATATTAGACCCAAGTTCAACAGTGGAACAAATATAGGTTGTATTAATTATGATAGGATAGAGATCAAATAGAAGACTCGACCAAAATTATTCAGGGAAGAATAAAACCCTTCAGTCTATGTAAGACTATACATGAACATCTTCATTGTCGTTGGTTGACAATATCAACAATGTACATGCATCAATAGTTAGCATCCTCGGGTGATCATTATCTGCATCAATCGAGCGTGTCATATGTTTACATGCGTAAACCACTACAAAGGGGAGTAAATGTCTCATGGAGAGTCTCTACCTATTATTATCTACCATTGAACTTAGATGATTCCAGTACACGCAATGTCTTCTTCAAATTATCTTCGATTAAAAGTTGGGTGTGACTTAACAATATCCTTAGCAAACGTTGAAGATTGACCCTTTTGTCAATTTATTGAATTTTGACACAATATCTTATCTTAATAAACATAATATAAAAATATTGGAACATACTTTACAAGGATAACCTTACATCTGTGTCTGTTGCATCAAATTTTGGACAGAAGAATTGAACAGCGGTCTTACAACTTACTTTGGTTATAACGAGACATGTTTAGGTAAGGTATGTATAGTAATTAAAGTTATGGATTATAAAACTCAATATTATATCCTTATAATAATTATTAAGGAGAAAAAGTCTTATACTGCAAATTCTCATGGCCTTTAATAAACTTTACTATGGACTTTAAGGAGCATTTATCTATAGTAATAATAATTTTAATTTAGGTTGACTTTCTTATTGTTAAAGAGGCTTAAATATATATGAATCTTCGTGTGTCTGTCATTCTGAACATGGATAATCTAAAATGAAACACCTAAAGCCAATAAGCAGATTTAAATGATTTTGATATAATATTTGGCCTTTACGGGTCAGAATTTACGATACCTTTAATTTCGGGAAATGTCAGGTCCAGTTTCGCAAAATCGTCCAAAGCGAACTGAATGTGGGTTACTAGTATAAAATAAGACGGTAACGCCATTACAATTTACAGTGTAATAAATAAGAAAACAGAAGTCTTTGCCCATTCAAATTCAGAATAGTGCATGGCAAAGTTTTCCTGTCATAGTTGAATCGTAGCAATCATTCACTGTACATTAAACAGAGTCTGGAACAAACGTTCCATGTTGGAAGACATGAAACTTTGTCACGAAGATGTCTTGCTATGTGGAAGTTGCAATTCGGAGTTTCATTTCTGTGAATAGGTAGCGTAAGCTACGAAAATATATATTCGAATATAATATTTTGCCGAATTTTGACAAGACAACGTTGTAATCATGTGTCCGATTTTGTCTGTGGCAAATTATTGAATGAGATTCCATCAGAAATTATTCCAAAACGCGGGGGTTCTTCGAAAAAATTAAGGCAAAAAAGGCACATAAATTTTGGAATCGTTTGGGCTTGTACATGTGGCTATTAAGCATTATTTGGCTAGTTTTTTTCTTATGCAACTAATGGTCAAGACAGTACATGAGCAACCTGATGGTTAGTGATTACCGTAGCCCATGGACAATAGTAAAGAACACCCAAGGCGATGTCGAGGCGACTAAGCGGGGGACCCGCAGTACTAACTGGCTCTCAGACACTGCACCTATAAAACATTTTAAGATCGGTTTTAACAGGAGTGTTGTAGTTACTAGCCAGGCGGGCAAAATACTCTATCATATATTTTTTCTTTTTTTTCTAATTTATTTATTATATAAATAATTCCCCTTGATATACTTTTTCAAGGACCATCAGTTAACTGATATTAGTATTTATATACAGGGATATTGGGAGAGTATCACTTGTTTAATTTCCATACTGCCTAATCCACAACCTGTCACCTTGCAAGTACAGTTGGAATTAAAAAGGGTGGTACATAGCCCAGCAACCTCCAACAGGAGGGATCGTTCACTATAACCTCGTCCGTTGATCAACAAGGTGTACCACGAGCAGGGGATATTGACTTGCGGTCAAGGGTAGATGGAGTCCCTTACACCCCAAAAATTAAGTACTTTAAAACTTTTTAATGTTTTAAATAGTCAAATTAAACATTTACATCAATCTTTAATACTATTAAAAGAACCTGTAAGAACTTATAATAGTATTTAAATAAATTATATTTGCTGAAATACTATTTCTATACTTATACTCTTCTATGCTATATTGTTCACAGTAATGTTACACATCAAACGATGATCATTACCATTAAATTCATCACATTAAGTAGTCATCATGATGGAGACATGAATAAGGTCATCCTGTAACCCATTTGGCCAGTCAGCGCTATTGTGTCACTCATGATTAATTGTGGCGGTTTCATACAACAGTGGAGCGAGTTTACATAAATTTATGCTTTAAACAGTGATGACTGGCGACTAGCTGGTATAATATGAAATTGCTCCGAAATCATCAGGTGCATGAAATTACGTGAGTGTTTAATAGCAACGTTAGAGCGATTATTATTTTGCATTTTTTGGCCGTCTTAATCGTATGAGAATTAGAAAATTGAAAAATTACCTCGGATAAATAATTAGTTCAGCAAACCGGGCTAATCCAGTTTGAATGGATCGTTATACTATATTCAGTAAAGGGAATTTGTTGATGGTGATTGAGATGCAACTCATTTATCGTGACTACTGATCCTGTGGCTGAAGAACAGACAAATCAGGTAGCTCGAGATGCAGAATTTGGTCTCATAAGTGACGTATCCTCCACGTAATAATTATATATGTAACTCCCCTCAATTATTATAAAACATGCATCTGAAGTTATTGAAAAAAATATTCTTTAAAACAGTCATTAAAAGCTTCAACTACACGCTTCTCTATCAACCACAGTTTTCAGTAACAAAAATTTGTCGAAATAGAAAATTTTCGGGTAGGTATAATGTTTGTGGTATTTTAAGAGATCAAATATTATAGGTTTGCTTGTTGTTATGAGAACTTCAGTTACATTTCCACTATAATGAAGTTTTTGAATAAAACCTCTATAACAGTAAACAAACTTCTTTCCCATTAATTAGGAATGAAGAGGCAAAAATAAAATCACGGGACGGTTAATAACGACTGCACGACGTATTCAATAAATGTAACATATATTTAGTAGACGAAGGAAAAATATAGCAGCATCCAATTACGCGAAGACGTAGTAAATATAATTCATCAGTGTTGACATGAGAAAGAACTTGGACGATAAAAAACGGACATGAATGAGGGTCCGGGTATAAAGAAAAATATCAACCTGTCAGCAAGTCCGCCCCTGCTACGTGTTGTATGACTGGACGCTTTCTGTGGTAAATCTACCCTCATATCGATGTAACTGGAAAATAAGTAAACAATTCTAAAGCCTGAGGGTTACTTGAATGTTTAATTTTCAAACATATTTAACAAGTGTAATAAAATAATTATTATGTCGAAAATATAATTTTCAATGTTAAATCTTTAGTTAGTTTTGTTAGTTGTATCAATCTTATGTCATCTTAATCGTATCTTAAAATAAGGCGATTTTTACTCAATCCTCGAGTTAAGCATTATTTTTATTACGCAACTCGGATACAACATTATTATTTGAAGTTAGTTATAATTTATTAGTTGTTATAGTTACTTCTATAACAAAAAAAAATACTGGATAGAATCGGGCCGGCTACATAGCGCGATAACCTGATAATCGTTAGGGAAGAAAGGTCCTAAAATATCGACCACGCTTTGGCAAAAGGAGTACGGACTGCCTGAAGGAGACAACGGATATCCGCTGGATTTAGAAGGTTCAGGACTGATAAGCGTAATCCAAGATAAGCAAGGGTTAAGTCCAGCAGGGAATTTAAGGTCGACGAAGAGCGGAACAACAACTAATCTGGCAAATGGGTGTTTTAAATGGGTGTTTGTGTTTTGACGACCCCGTAGCCCAGTTGGTAGTGACCCTGCCTGCCGAGCGTGGGGTCCCGGGTTCGATTCCCGGCCGGGGCAGATATTTATGTGACAGATAAATGTTTGTTCTCGGGTCATGGGTGTTTGTGATGTGATAATTATGTATGTCCATGCCACCCGCAACACAGGGAATCCTAGTGCGGGGCTGTGAGTGTGTAAATGTTTGTTTTAAATGTTTAAAACCCATTCATTCTTCATTAATTGAATATGTTAATATGTTTGCTAAAAAGCCACTTCTCGAATCCTTGCGTAGCGTACTGAAGGGGTGTCATGGCTAAGCATAGTTTATTTTCTCCAAGTTTCCTTCGTTTCTCATTTATTTCATGCAACCAAATTCAACGCTTTCTCTTTAATACAGACGCCAGCAACAATATTTCTTCCTTTTCAGGATGTGAAAGCAATGACTCAGACGACGTCATATTATAATATGACAACGTCCACACTCACAGTTCACGAACGTTACAGTGATATTTCTTTGCAAAAAAAAAAAAAAAAACTGCAGTGTACTAACGTTCCGCAGAAAATCGCTTCTGCATACGAACACGTCGGTGTGCCAATAGGGTAAATCGGTCACGTTGTTCAGAGGTTTTTTTTTAAAAGCTGAAAAGTTGTTAAAAGCTGACAAACGAGCAAACGACCCACCTGATGGTAAGTGGTCACCGTCGCCCATGGACATCACCAAGACCAAAGGTATCTCTGATGCATTGTCGGCTAGGAAATGAGAAGAAGGTAAGAAAGAATGTACTGGTTCTCAAGCCCCAGCCGGAACACAACGAGTCGTTTGGCGGCTGACCCAAGCAGGAGAGTGGTAGCTAGCCAGACAGGATTCACGAAAAGATAATACAACTAATAATATTAATGACTTAATAATAATACTGGTAATATAATACCTACATATATACCCCAATACGGCCAAAATAAGTTACAACATAACAAACATTTGTACTTGCGATTAGAGCAATTTTAAGGTAATTTTAGCTTAATCATAGTTTTCTAAATAAAATTTCATGTAAAAGGTAAGGGTTCTATGTAAAATCTGACACAAACGTGTGCGCGAGTATCTACTTATGCTATAGGCATGAAGATAGGTATACATCTTTAAAAGGATTACAAATATATTGTAAGCAATGCATCGATGTGCCTTCCAATCAATCACTAACAAAGGATTACGTGTCCATTTCAAATATTCTAGTCTATTTCAGTAAACCTTTGGTTGTTGAAAGTTATTGCTATGGAGGCATTGGCTCACACTGAGCCGCTTATTTTTGTGGTGATATGAAGCAAGGGATACAATGGCATTATTTGGTCTTTTTTTTAGAAACGGTACTGGAATCCAACTATGGTATTTAATGTTCATGTTTTGTATTATACCTCTCCATGACTTTTGTATTATACCTATCCATGACTTTCATTTTCGTTGGGTCTTCTTTCTGAATTTAGAAATAAAGCGATACTCTACGCTAGCCAAGTGCGAATTCTTCGATAACATTGTGTATAACTTTCTTTTTCTTACCACGTTGTCTTTCCTCATCATAACTTGCCTGCACTTGCAGTAATTTTTCATTTTAAACGAGTGTGTTAGAAAAAGTGGGAATTAATAATAGAACCAAATGTTTTAAATGATTTTACAACATATTAACATCAGTATTATTATAGCATGGATAAATGGTTATGTATCAACAAATTTAACTTTGGCAGTCAATTGATTATTTCAAATAGTATTTTGTCACAGATCAGATACTCTTGCAGGTCTTGAAACTTAAATAACAACTTAATGAACAGCATATTTAGTTTATAATTTACATTGGCGATTGTGTATAAAACCGAAGGCGTACAATAGTATCACGATACCTATTTGAATAAATAATTTGGTGTGATGACTTCATTATTGACATTTGAAAGGGCCACGATTGACTGGAGTTTTTATAGTTTTCTCATCCAGGTCTTATTGTGGAAATAACAATAAATCTCAAGTACATATT
Organism: Megathymus violae; assembly: GCA_003671415.1. Taxonomy (NCBI): domain Eukaryota; kingdom Metazoa; phylum Arthropoda; class Insecta; order Lepidoptera; family Hesperiidae; genus Megathymus; species Megathymus violae. The sequence continues at coordinate 229,499 of PDGT01000125.1, forward strand.
ATGTTGTGATATCATGAATCAGTTGACCATAGACTACACTGGCCATTTAACACCAGGTCGACTACATTCCCATCTGACGTAGTCCCAATAAAAATATTACCCACAAAGTGAAAATTCAATCGAGAGCAAAGTGAAAAATTCATTTCTCGATTAATTGGATCGTGTGGTCTCTCGAACGCACATGGAAATTTCGTTTCCGTGAATAGGTTTTCGAATACATAAATGTTGGTCGATAGTAGGCGTGCAATGGAGTGTTCCAAACTTGATAACGTTTATCAACAAAAGCCAGCAGAGATTCAAGTACACATTATTATACTATACTATATTACATTGTATTTCTTGTTTAAAAAATACAGCTCCTGATAGCCGGTTGTCAAATTAGTGTTCGTTTGACCTAGACCAGGAGATCAATTTAGCTTACAAAACCTACATTAAACATCCTTGTAAGGTAGGGGAAATTTAATAGTGTTGATAAAAAAAAAGTAAATGATTTTCGCAACTGAAAATCTAATCGAAATACTTCAGTGATATTTATAATCTGCATCTTTACTTGAAATAGAACACAAGAATAGTTAGTGTGAAATACTTATTATAGGTAGCAGTGAGAGACTAGTGGTTTAAACATAGGTTTCCGCACGGGAGAGAACAATTCCAATCCTTACGCACCTCTAGTTATTCAAATTAAGTGCGAATTACAAATTTATTATCATTTGCTTCGGTGTTAACCTGCATACTTCAGAGTTTTCCATAAGGTTCTCAAAGTTATATGAAGTCTGCCAACCCGCTCTCGGCCAGCGTGGCGTATTACGACCTTAAGTGACCACGACCATAGTGAAACGTACGACCATAGTGAAAGGAGACTCAAGTCCAACAGTGGAACAATAGTTCATAATTATAATGAATGATGATGGTACCTACTGAAAGCTCCTCCAGTCGTGACAGGAGGCCAGCTAACGGTTGCATTTATCTATTGAAGAAGGAATTTTTTAAAAGTTTGTACAATATACAATATCGAAAAATCTATTTTTTTATGCAATAACTATTAAAGTTGTCTGGAAGAAGTCGCTATACAGGGATAAAAATAATTTTCTCTGAATATGTAGACATGTCAAACATTAAATTGGATAAATTACACAACTACGATACCGTAGTAATGGAATTTATATATTTTTTTTATTTTTTATTTCGTGTTGTCAAACAAGTATCAGTTAACGGTACATATAATGATGAGTTACGGTCGCCCGTGAACTCCAGCAGTGCGACGCATGCAGAGGCCGCCGTGAGGCGAGGGGATGGGTTCAAGTGCTAGTCAATTTATAAAAGACACTTGTTCTGTGGCTGAACGAAATCCTAGAAGTAATAAACGTTGCCTTCAAATATAAGTATAAAATTTATGCATCGATAAACAACCCCGTTTAAAGTCAATCTTTGTAACGACTTGCGGCTTTAATTAGTAACATAAAAAGGTTTACCTATATAAACTATTATATGGAGTTTGCACCGATTATAAGAAATTCTAATTATTTGGATATTAATTTAATATAAAATATTGTAATTATCTGAAAATTTATTGATTGCTATCAAACCGCCCTCGCTTCGCTTCAGATAGCACAAATAGCACCTGCATTGTTTTATGACTAGGTTTTTCTCTTTATTATGAATTACAAACAATATTCATTTATAATTTTTTTATTTATGGACGGATTGCAATAAAACAGATTGCAATACATTCGTGACAACCAGAGGGAAATCGGTTTAGCCCTTCTGAGATTGGCGTGAACAAATGCACAGACAAACAGACAAAAATTGTAACAACTGTTGTTTTGTGTTTTATTGCGCTAATAAAAGCTTCTATTAATATTTTTGCTAGTATATCATACATGCATAGAAAGCGATCAATTAGAGTTTTATTATATGTATAGATTAAAAAATATTTTATTGGTTCGGTGTTACTTCAAATTGAATAACTATCTGTATATTAAAATTAATAAAAAATTAAATTCCATTGTAGGCTCCGAAATGATTTTAGGAGTATTCTTGAAAATTCCAAAGATTTCCTCGATATTATTCAATAACATAAAAAAAATTAGGGTACATTTTCCATTTTAGTATTTCAACTGGTTTGTAAGTACACTCCATGGATTCAGAGCTATATGTATAATTTCATCTGTATTTCTCATAGGGACAGAGCACACCTGCATTATAATTATTGTGATGATAAAAGATACTTCGACACCAAACAAACACTTGTTGTCAATTACTAAATAACCTCAGAGCAGCAGGGTTCTAATTGTAATTAGCACTGGTGGCTTTTTTATGGGTAGATGTATTTACTATAGAGCTCAAGAATATTTCTCAAAGTAACATGATTATTAAAATTTTAAGGTTTTCGTATAACTTAATGTTTGGACCATTTAAATAGCATTGTTTCCTAAGTGTTACACTGGTTTACAATTAATAGCCTTATGTTAAACGCGTAAAAAACCAAATGAGTCAAATTCATGTCACCAAATGTGAGACAGGTTCCAGCTCAATTTACTGTGAATAAATAAGAGGAAGTGATTGAAGTAATAAATACTTCAACATAATTTAGTTTTACTTTTATAAATATAAGGTTTTCAGGAAGACTTAGTTCTGCTGCTTACGCTGTTATAAAAATTGACGCAGCAACAGTAATATTTGTATATGTCAACTCAATGTTCTATTACCTAATGTTGTAGGGCTCAGCATCAGATATCCAGATATCGAATCAATTTTTTATATTACAAAAAAGAGCAGAACGCGCCAGAACAGCATTTACAACTTCAGGCCTAGGTATTCGCTTAGAGATCTCTTTAAAGAAATCAATATATTAACTGTGTTATCACAATACTTTTCATATAACATTATGTACGTTAAAAATACTCTTAATAGTTCTCTTACAATGAACGATGATTAATATTGGGAATAAGGCTAATCTGGTTGTACCAAATTTAAAAATTAGCACTGGTGGCTTTTTGATGGGTAGATGTATACAGTTTTATAATAAAATTCTGTTATAATTGCTACAATTAATATTGTTTGTCACATTTCAAGCTTACATGTCGAGCGCTTTGTTTTGACAAGTATAAAAACTATAATTATAATTGTAGATAAAGAAATAATAATAACATGTAAATCAAACACAGACTGCGAATCCATAATTAATCACTCACTTAGTATGTAAAGAGCATCTTTTTAATTTTTAATCAAGGACTTTCAAGTTTATTTCAGTTGATTAAGTTGATAGGGCTTCTAACTTTGCTCTTTATGAAGCATAAAAATGACCATCAATATGTGGAAAAGTGGAGAGCGAAACCAAAAAATTATTTTACGATTAATTGGATGACGTTGGATTTTGGAGTTGCGTTGAAAATCCGCGCACATGTCCGCTAGTAAATAGACATGTTCACTGATGAAAGAACTGAAGCGTTCTGAAATTAACATCGGTAGACGAGATACCCTCAACGTACCTCGGCAATGGATGAACAATTCATACGGTTCACAAGGCTAAAGCCCAAATTGCTAAATTTGAAAGTTAAGAATTACTAGGGCTATGTAATTAGTTACTAACTAAATAATTTGGATACTGAAACCCTTAGAGTTGAAAGACGCGACATAGTTTGAATGTAAACCATATATAAATGAGAAAATTTATTATTGATCATTTAGCTATTCTAAAAATACACTTATGGACATCATATTTTGCTTCGACCACTATTATTAGATATTGTGACTTTTTCAAATAATTTGCCCAAGGATATCAATTATATCATAATATTGCCTGCCTTAGTAATATTACTCTGTACACACCATTGTTTTACAAACATCTTTATCGACAACCCTATCTTACTTCACGAACTTCACGAAATACTTTTTTGCACTGTATTGATATCATAAGGTTATTGCAAATATCTTCGTATTACTATGTACGCCTCATCTGTTTAAATGTAAATCTTTTGAGAAAATAAATGTCTCTAACAGTAAATATACCTAATTTATGACATCAAATGTAGTATGAAATTTGTAATATCTATACTAATATTATAAAGAGGAAAGCTTTGTATTTTTGTAACAAATAAACTCAAAAACTACTGAACCGATTTTAAAAAATTGCTTCACCATTAGAATGCTACATTATCCCTGAGTAACATAGGCTAAACTTCAGTAACGCGAAGCAAGGTGTAAAAAAATTTGCTCAAAAATTTTTTCATCACATACGCTGCGGAAACTATTGATAAAGTACAACCGTGCGAAGCCAGGGCGGGTCGCTACTATTACATATTATACTTATAAATATGGTGGAATTCGTATTGCTGTTATTTTCAGTGTGCTACAGGTATAAAAAAACGTCGTAATTGCGAGTTTAGTTTCAATTGTGAAACAGTTATCGGTAGTTGGAATTGATTGCGAAATTTCGATATGCGTTCATCAAAATCGTATCATCATAAGTTTCGTGTATTATCTCATTTTCAATCAACGAATTCCAATAGGCTGATATTCCTGATAATTCGTGTCTGTTCAATATTAATATAGTATTACGAACATCTTTGATATAACGTTCGGTAATCACTGAGACTTGATGAAATTAGTGTTATTTAAATATCACCCCCCGTGGAGCAGCTTGGTGAAGTACACTCCAAACCAGCTCAAGGCCAAAATATTTTTTACCTACCTATAATAAAAATTAACGAAATTGTAAAAAATATTCCAGTACCTTGAATCCGTTATCAGTAATATGTACTGTTGCGATCTATAGATACAACGACGTATTGGAATAGAGAAGGCAAGATTGACCCAGTGAAATAAAATATGGAAGGGAGAAACAAAACTAATCGCAAAAAATCCACTTAGTTCGTACACGTTTTCTTAATTTCTATATGATACAGAATAATGGACGTAAAAAGCTGCACACAGGCAAAGACAGAATTGTTTACTTACTGAGAATTCCCTGAACAGCACTTCGGGCTAATATCTCTATTCTCTGGGAACTACATCTCGACCATTTCCCAAGACTTTCCAGCATTGGCCTGCATCAAATTCCGAAACACTCGTGCATATTGTGCATGTGTGCATAGTGCATAGCCAAGAGACCTCGGGACTGAAACTCTAAAAGATTAGCATGAAAATCTAAACAATTTAAACAACCAGAAATGCCATATTTTGAAACAATTGTTTAAAATTGATAAAGACGTTTCAAATTATTCAAATATTAGGATTACAGCTCAATCGCTTAGTCAAAGTTTTGTAAGACTGTGCCAGCAGTTGTTTTGACCTACATGATTGCTCAACTATTTTACTACTCTAGTACAATTATAACTATCAGAAACACTCTTTGGTCACGAAGCTAATTGCTCGTCATTATCGTTTTCAACTTTTCGCTCTTATGGATGCAGACTCTTCGGAACATCGAAGTTAGTTGTTGCGTGTGATTAACTTTCTTAATAAATTTTTATAGCCATGCTCGGAGTCATACAAATTCCCATTTAAATACTATGTTCCAAAGGTAGTACGTTGAAAAACTTTATTAATTTGAACCAAACCGACTTGGTTCTTATTTGTTTAAACTGAAAGAGCCTCTAGAACAATTTAATTTTATTGCTATAAAGCTTTTCTTGATGTCTCCATTAATTACCGCCATCATTTATAAAAAGGTCTCAGGTAATAATTGCTGAAAATTACAAACACAGATGAGGACCACTTTGAATCCGTTCCAAATTGAGACGTCAATGAATTAATAAGGATCTATACCTCTAGTTTTCCCCGTCCAATTTGGACTTTGTTGGTAGCTCATAAATTTTGGTTATGTATAAATTTTGCAGCTGCATTTTCTTATTATTTTAGAATAATTAAAATATCTCCCCTACATTTATCTTTGAGTACTAATGAGGAAGTGAACGAGAAATTATTTTACCGTGTTATAGGCGCCTTACTAGGAAAATAACTACGAATAAAATATTTTCCTGGTATTATGGATCAGGAATTACGTGCGTTGATATTAATTAGATATTTCTTGAAAATTTTCCATTATATCTGCTTCGGAAAAACACTCTTTTCAATAATATTGGGGTAGACAAAAAAGTAAAGGCTAATACTAATTACTTATTTATAAATATTTCGAATAATATCCAACAAAAGCCAAGGCTACGTACGTATACCAAATTGATAAATCACAAATCCACGGAGCAAAAAATATGTAATATTGGTATTATTACGTGAAATTACCAATAATAGATTATATCAAGGAGAAGAAGATTATCTGAAAAATTTCATCACCGATATTGGTACGACAAATCTTTTGCTCGAAGATCGAGATTTACATTCCATAACAGAAATTTATGTCTTTTTCCCTCATTTCTGTTATTACTAGAATTCATATAATTCAGCGACTCAGAGTTATACTGTTCAATAAAATTTTCAATTTATTGGTACGATAGTAATTCTTGTGATTGCGAAAATAGAATTGTGTCTTCTTTATTCAATCGTTATGTAGATCAACCCAAACATGTATTGACTCGACAATATCTATAGCGTACAAATCATATTTTAGAACACTCTACACATTTAGAAATATGATTTAAACTTGTATCTATAATTCCGGATTCTTATCATTTTAAATTTAGTGGGTTTTGTACGTTATACCAATACCTCAACTTAGTCGCGCGAAACAAAGTTAAGTAGTAGCGGGGAGAAGCTAATGGGGAGTATCACACTACATACACTAATACCAGAAGCCTGTCAACGTTTATTTCCGAATCTTTAAACACTACTCGGCACTGTTTTTGGCTGTTTTTGGCTGATAGTAATTAATCGCTCAAATCTACGGCTTCGCCATTTTAAACCAGTCGTTTGTATTTTTTTTTAAGAATATTGTTTGATTATGTTTGATTTTCGTCATAAAATTTATTGACGTTATCATGAGAGATCCTTACGTTTAACGTGTAACTGCGTAAAAATCAAGTCGGTTTACCAATTAACATATTGTTATTTAATATGATAAACATTAAGGTATCGGTTCTTTTTGTGCATTTCTATTTTATATCAAGCAGAGAGACAAGTAGAGGGTCACCTAATAGTAAATGGTCACCGCCGCCCATAGACATCCGCAACACTAATTTCAATCCGTAACAACAAAAGTATGAACGACGCGTTGTACGCTAAAATATGTAGGTGCAAGAGACCTAACCTAACCGTACTACCATGCACGAATACCATCAGACTAAACTGGATGCTCCTATGCCTCCTATGCCTCTATGAAACTCCTATGCCTCAAAATTACTTTACATATATACAGAAATCAGTGTCCTAAAATATTAAACATTGATCATAATTATTTTACAGTTGTAGCTTCTACAACCTCCGATTCAAAAGCATATTTTAAATTAACAGGAATTTCGTTCGCATTTCATTCATTCATGCCTTACAAAGAAAGTCATTAAAATGTATATAGCAATCTCGGGATATAATTAAAAGTTTACATTCCATATTACAGTGTCACAACTGTTATTGCAATATCATATTAATTCTCATATTCAAAACGCAGTGTAAAGTAAAAACCACAAAATGAGCTAGAGTTTAAATAAAAGGTAACTTATTTATAATGAGAAATAATAGTGTTGCCCTATCACAATAATACAAATAATAAAAATGAACTTTTAACTTTTTTGGTATTGGCTTTTGTTATTAAAATTATTGGTTAAAAAATTAAAAAATTACTGGTTAGAACATGTTGTGTCAGAGTAGTTATCTGAAAACATTTTCAAGTCAGTAATTTATCCAGGATATTTAGTGTTTACGATAGTTTCTATTATGTCATTAGTCAATATGCAATATGACCATAGACATATAAAACCATCTTGGCCAACATAAACAGAACTGGATAAAGAAAGAACAGAAAGTCTATAACTTCATTACATCTGAGATTTAACACAAAATCGCCTTTTATCCCCTTCCCCTTTTGTAGTGCTTGGAACTAAAACCCATCCGCAAATACTTTTAACAACAAAAAGCTACATCAGAGATCTGTAAGGATGACCCGATTAGGGAAGCCAAGAGTGAAATAAAAGCTGAAACCGCCATTACGTCACTTAAATGTTATTTTGCTAGAGCATTGATAGTTGAAGTAATAAATGTGTTTATGACAATGTTAATATACTGTTAAGTGCCAAGTAGTATACACTGAATAGCCTGATAGATTCTGAAACATAAATAATGAACAACAAATGCATTATCACAAACTAAAACACAATAAGGTAAAACTGTTCTACTATTCCCATATTTACTGAAGCCACATTGCACGCTACGGAAGATTATGACATTCATAAAAATATAGAAAGAAAAAATTTTTTTTTTAATCGTGCATCGTCTATTGTTTTCTTTGTTTGTTTTAGTACATGCAAACAGTATTTTCATTCTACGCTTCTGTACCTTTGACAGAAAAAGATTAGAAACTCCATAAATTTTAGTAGAAATAGAAAGAGAAAATAAGTAGTAAACATCTGAGTTTAATAGCGTTTATTTCCGTCTATGAATATCTTGGCCTCCGAGGGATGGGGCGGAGCTACACATGACTCGAGATAAAATACTGCTTTACGATGCTTTAGGAGAATATGATATGATATATGGTGCGCATAAAATAATATATGGATAATGGTACGATGATTTAATACAAAATTATGAGATAAAACTATAATATAATAATCCTATAATATAGACATATTTAAATACTAAGTAAAAAATATTATATGTTGAAATAAAGGAAAGTAAGATAAACAAAATTGTATAAGATATACAGCAGATATTGTTATTGTTATGAATTAAAAAGACATCTACTAAAATATTTTAATTGTTACTCATGATTTTTGTATTTTATGTAGCGGGGAAAAATATTTGATGGATGACACTTGACAGGCACTAATAGATGCCCTGTAGGCCTTCTGTTGCAATCGTTTGTCATCAAGTATATTCAGACATACCACACTAACAACATATTCATACACTAAACTCTGCACCCCCAATCACTGGATTGTATTATTGCACCAATTAATAAACTCATTTGTTCTGTGAAAATACATAATTGTTTTTATGATGTAAGTTTATAAATGTGGAACGTACTTACGTTCAGCCAAGATCACCAGTGTGATACAAGTCTATCTACGAATTTAAACTTGCTTCGATAAGATGTTCTGCTACAGCGGATTTTTTTGGCCGTTCTGTTTGACTGCACTGAAGTGTTCCTTTATTCGTTGAGAAATGGTTTATTTGTCTGACTAATATAAGAGGTGGCGCGGTTATAATTACTTTTATATAACCCTGGGCACTGATATCAAATGATATCTTTATAGAAAGATCGCAACATTTTCGTAAAATTATAAATTTCTTTTCATTCTTCAATTCAACATTTCAATATTCGTATTCAAATATTTTTTATTCTGTATCGTACCAATTTCATTTGTTAACCTTTTCATAAGGAAGAAATTTATTTCATTGTCTCACTATGTTTTGGTAACCTATGCAAGGTATTTGGGGTAATGCCGTAATATATACTCTTTAAATTTTCAAATGATATGCATATCCAAAAATATTTATCACTCACTTCGGTGGGAGAAGACATCGTAAAATTTTAATTAGTCGCTGCGGTCATCTTGATCACCACCGTCTTTACCTCTCCGCTTTATATTGCATCTCTATCTTACCTTTATATTGAGTTGAGAGACCTATATATAAGAGTTGAGCCTACCAGTGCGACAGTTATTTAGCTGGATGACTCATGTTATAATCAGTTTCAATAATTTTTCGAGTGCGTTATTATGTAACCGTAAATTATTCAGGGAAGTGCAAACGTAATTAATTTTACTTCAGTAATAGACAGAAGAGAAGTTTATTTGACGGTTTGGTTATAAAAGCGTTGAAAGACCCGAAGGACGTAATAACATTACCGAAATTTCAAAACTTAATTATGAATATTTTTAGTGTTAATTATTAAGAAGTTAAAAATATTAAAACTATTATGTTAATGTCACAGCCACGCTGATCGTTTTTATATTGGAAAAGATTTACTAACTAATTACAACCTGAATTATTGATTAATACAACAATATTTTATTTTTACTACTAACTTTATACCCTAAAGTGTAAATGCATTGATATTGATTTATGAAACATGATAGACACTATAATTTGAACATACCATTTTAAACTTATATCATCGCGGACATTATACATTTTAACGGAAACGGGTACTCACGATTTTTGTGCTTCTCGCCGTGACCGTAATCCATGTAATTGGGTCGAAATATCGGTAAAAAATACTAAAATTGTGAGTACTGGTTGTAGCGCTATGAAACTATAAATTGAAATAAATAGCTAGACTGTAAGTAAAACAACGATCAAATGAAATATGATCTATTAAAGTTTATCTTTACGGATTAAAAAGAACACAAGATGTAAAAATATTCACAAAAGAAGACAAAGGCAAGCGAGTAAATAAAAGCGGATAAAAGAGCAGAAAAGACAACAACCTTTTATTGTCTAAGCTAAAGGCCTATGTTCCATAAACCAGGATTTGGAGCATGACCCACTCTGCTCTAGCAACTCGCTAGCTTGGTTATAAAAATTATGCAACAAAAATTGGCAGGTGCGCAAGGCCGTCCAGTTTTATCTTGTCAACAGAATTCGTGATGAGTAGCCTCAAATTCTGTAAAATGGCCTAAATGAAAGAGCCCTCGAAATGAAAGAGCCGAATACAGACGAAAATTAATGTATACAGTTTTAAGCGAGCGTTTTGATAAAATCAACATCAGATAAATTTATTACGGAAGGTTATAGCTGTTCTTAATTAGATTTTTTTTCTGGCTTTTTGTATGCATATCTTTTTACTTATTCTAAATAAATGCTTGACTACAATCTCAATAGTAAGTGGCATGTTCGTAAGCGGCGTTGTAACCTATGTGTGTGACTGCCACCATAGTTGGAAAATGACATCTTAGGCGGTTTTGATGATGCTAAAAATACAATTAAAGTTGACCTCCAACATTTGAAAACATTGATAATTATAATCAAAAAAAAATCATACCCGTTGACGTCCACACGTTGGAGATGAAAATTATAAAACAATAAAACGACCGAGACTAACGAGATATAAAAGAGAGTCAGGCTTTAAGGCAGAATTTCAGATAAAACGCTGGTCTTTTGAAGAATGGAATTTGATTTCACTCAGCAATTTAGAACCTTTTCTTGCAAATCTGTGTAAGCATTTTTATTTAAACCCAACCTTACTCGTAGTTTGTTTCCAGTTCTAACTGTATCTCGTAACGAAAAGGCCAACAACAACAAGTGACATTTTTTGTATTCACCGCTATTTATAAACGTGTATTTTTGTACCTAGTTCTTTAACTAAACAATGTTAAAAAAATCAAATCTATTTTTTTTATGTTAAAAGCCGACAAACGAGCAGACGAGCCACCTGGTGGCAAGTGGTCACCGTCGCCCATGGACATCAGCAAGACCAAAGGTATCACTGATGCGTTGTCGGCCAGGAAATGAAAAGAAGGTAATAAAGAATCTATGTTTATCTGAACGTGATAAACCAAAAACAGCTTGAGTGGAGGCTTAAGTGACCTTGAAAAATTATAAAAAGGCTGTGAAAGCTAAAAATATTGTAATACTACTAATATTTGAAATTGAGAAGGTCGTAAATTTCTACGAGATAGCTTGCTGTGTATCATTGGAAATAAAAATAATAATACTCGATTAGCGGCTTAAGAGTCCAATATACCGAATGGATTTGAATTAGACTCTTGGGTGTAACTCGAAAGTTTCAACTTTGTTGTAAAAATGTTTCCTGAGCATTCTCCGAAACGCTCTCAAAGTTTTGTGAAACTTGTACATGGCCAACGTACTGAAGAGTTATACGTAAAAGTGAGTGGACCAACTTATACTAAATTGTCATCATGACAGGCCGTCGCAACGCCCATCGTAACTGTAAGGAAGTTCATTATTATATTAATCTATTTAATTATCAGAGCCGCCAGAGGTCATTAGTAGATAATTATGAATTGCACGAATAATTCGGTGTGTTTATTTACCAACATGCAACTTTTTTCATGTTCGAATAACATAAACAAATTTTAATTTTCTTTGATACTACATTCAAGAAAATAAATCATATTGTCAATACAAGTTACATGTCATCAATCTTAATTAATTATTACTAACAACTTCTACTGTCAAAAAGGATCACGATTAATACGTTAACGGAAGCTGAAGCCGTGATCATTAATATCAGCGACAGAACTTTTTATTTTAAACCGCCACTCTGTTGACATTATTGACTAAAATAGAAACGTGAGGCTACGGTGTAGGCAGATACACGGTGTAAGAACTTACAGTGGTTCACCGTCTTTGATGTTAAAAGAAACGCCGACACTGTTAAGAGACTTTGGCGTTTCATTTTATTCATCGCCATTTTATATAAGTGTTATAAATTGTCAATAACGAAAGCTACTAGGAGCTCAGGATCTCAGGTGTAGGCGGACCCTATTAAGCAACTAGCTATTCCCCCTTAGCCCACAATTACGTAGATCCAACTCTATAAATAAGAAACGTTACAAGCTATTAGTAGTCGAGCAAACGAATTACGATATTATGGCGTGTTGTATAAACAGTTATTGTCGGAACGATCGCTGTCTTAACGTTGACTTATTGGATTAATAAAAGTTCATTCTGTTATCAGTCTAATGAAGATTGAAATATTTTATTAGGACGTTTAAAAATCTATCAGTTTGTATCAATCAATCGTCTATTAGGCTTGTATAACAAATCTGATGAAATCTAACACCGATTACGGAATTAAACGTATAACCTGGGAATATGAAAGACTTCGTTAGGTTGGATCACGGCGGCGCAGCGCGGGCTACACCACATAGGAATTCGTACTGGTATTAAGATCATCCATCGGCTACATTCGAACTTGGCTCCAGACGGAACAAAACAACCATTTAACAATTTCTTCTGGAACTTTTTTTTACAAAGACAATTAATTATTAATTTAATTTAAGAAATTTAATGAACCTGTCGTTTAATGCTTTTTTAAATGTTAAGTTAAATTTTCAGCTCGAGATTTTTAATTATAAATACAAAGCTAGACTTGATACTGTTGATAGGAATGAAAATTAAGTGGACGAAGTTTTATCAAAGCTACTAACTGACATTGAAACTAGTTTCCTTTGACACACAACACGAGAAAAATTAATTGATGTTACTATACTATCTTATATTTATACAAGTAAAATTTGATGTGTCGTGCCACAGAGACATGAATATGTATGTATATATTATAAAATTGACACGACGAAAAATAACTCGCCTGTCACATAAATATCAATTCGTTTTTGAAAACGAGACAAAAACCCCTTGCGGGCCAAATACATCAAGCAGAGCCACTAACTATGGGTTTTACTGTTATCATGCATTATTCCAATTAAAAGAGATTGTTACGCACTCATAATATACCTACATCTCTTTTTTTTCATTTACTGCTGCGCACACGCATACAGTTCTGTAGGATAAACTTGCAAATCGGTGGAAACATGTTTAATCTTTTCAGGGATTTTGCATATTTTGAAGATGGACCTTTTATGGCGCATTGGAACAAAATATTACCTGATGGTAAGTGACGCTGCAGCCTTAGATGGTAGAGCGCATTAACGAATTTTGCGATGCAACGAGTGTATCATATGATAACATAGTTTTGATAGAGAATTATGGGTTTCGAGGTGATCTAATTGAACAATAATTGTTACCGATATTGGCTTATTTGCAGATTGTTGCCATGAATAGAGAAGTTAATTTTATAATAATGTTTATAATACTTGCTTAAGTCCAGTCTAGGTAATCAATTCTTTATAAAGAAATATGTGGAGGTATGAAGAAATATATGGATGTTTATGTCTTGTCGATATTTAAGTACCAGTAAAACATAAGGACACATTATATTTGTGGTATGACATTTGTGGTAACATATGTAATAATAACAAAACACTAACAGGTTAATATTTTAACCAAAAAAAAACCGTCTTAAATTTGAAGAAGGTGAATTTTTTGGTTTTATTTCTTATTTTTTACCCTTAAGTATGCCCTCTCAAACAAAAAAGAAATTTTCTAAATCAGTTAATAAATGACGGAGTCCTGAGGTAACAAATATAAAAAAAAAAAAAACAAAAGAAAAATTACGAACGAATTAAAATAAAAGCCGTCTTCTTGTTCGAAGTTATTAATATATTTTCTGTTATTATTATTCATGTATTAAGTATTAAGTCAAATAACAAACTTTATTTATTGTCGTCAATATTTATTATTGATGTTACAATCCTCTAACAAATGTTTACCTTTCCGTAAATTTTACTCAATTTAAGCTAATAAGTTTAAGAAATGAATAGTACTATATACTCTAATTACCGTTCAAAGTGTACCTCGCATGAATACACTAGAATGAAATAGCAACTATACAAGCATTTCCGGATAGAAAAACAATATGGAGTGGCACGAATACCTCCGATTTATTGTTACATTCCTCGCAACATGGATTTTAACGTTTTTGCTTCAGCCAAGAATGATTCAGCATGGCTACTATATCATTCCATATTCTATTCAAGTAAGAATATTTATTTGTATTGCAGAAAAGGATATTTAGACTTATATAGTATAGATTACTATATTGATGACAAGGACGCCTGGAAACAACAGTGTCGAAACCAGTACTGAGCAGGTTTAAACTTACTTTGTAATTGACTGAAAGTATCGTTTTAAAAGATGTGCTGCGGACTTTCCTTCGCCGTTTCTTCTCAATGTTAAAACACCTTTTAGAAACGGTAGTAGAAGCAAAAAATGACGTGCATAAGTGTATTTACTGAATACCTATATTATTTAATGATTTTCACTATGAATTTTCCGAATTTAAATATTTGTAGCCTGTACATCTAGTACTGAAATTGGGGGATGTTTTTTTAAGAGTTAAGCGTCTCTATCGCGTCTTCGTCTGAAAACATTTATAGCAATATCATGACTCATCAAATAAGAAGTAAGCAAAATTGGATTACATGTTTACGTCGCCTACCCAAATTGCGATTTTTATTTCTGTTGTAAGTTGATAAATTATTAATCTGTTGAAATTTTTAGACGAAGAGGAAAAGGAAGCTGTAGATGAAATTTGTTATAGACAAATTATTATACATGGTTTTTATAACGTCCGGAAATTGTGAAGAATACCTGAGTATTCTCTATAAAGTTCTTAAAGGTATGTGATGTTTGCCAATCGACATTTAGCCAGAGCAGCACAGGGACAATAATAAATGTACCTGAAATAAAAAATAAATAAATAAGAAATGAAGCGTTCTCATAATTACTCGGAACTATGATAAACAAGATATTTACTTTTAAGTTTATTTTTTGTCACTCATTATAAGTTAACACTTCATGATAATCCTTGATATGTAATAAGATAAAAAGTAATAGGAGTTCAGTATTTGTGAATACATTACACAAATACCTACAACAGCTGTAACTCTTTGTTTTGTTCCCACAATCTGCATAGATCCATTCCTCTCCGGCTATTCCTTTTAGGGAACATTCCCGAAATGCTCTCAGGATTTAAAAAGATTCGTGATGATTTGTGGCCCTGAATATTTCTAGCGAACAAAGCAACCACTTGGCTTGGTAAGCATTAGTCATTATAAGGAGACAGTTTTATATTAGTTCAGACGCAAATAAATGTTATCTACATAAACATATTCAATTGTCATGTCTGTAAATAAAAATTCATATTTAGCTGTTCAGTTATACAGTATTTCTTCAATGTATATTTCTTTTATGGTTTTCGGTTATTACTAAGATTTTATAAGTAGATTCTGTGTCAAATCTTTTATGATTCTATTTCTAATTTTCCTCGTCTAATGTTGTTTTTGTTAAAGATAAAGTTTTGAGTAGCTATAAACACTTTAAATATAAGTCTGCGATTATATAAGTTTAAAGTCATATATGTTATGGATAAGACCGCTTATTGCAAAGTATGTTTTTCTAATTATTCATAAGTGTAATTTGTTACTGTAAAGAGTAATATAAAATTAATTATCAATTCCCATGATCAATAAGCGACCCTTGAATAACTGATTAATTAATAATTTTTAAAACATGCCAGATAAACAAGAATAGAAAAAAACGAAGTATTTGTTAATATACTATACCTTAATGTCCCCTGCGAAAAATAAGTATATTTATTTTGCTACTAGTATTCCGTTAGTTTCGTTTTAGAAAACTTGGCACCTTAAATTTACAAATATGACTTGTATTAAAATTATTTAATTAATATTTTTATGGCGTAAATTACTGGTTTAGGATTCGTTACATTAGCTCTATGAATTAAAATCATTTATTTACTGTAATAGATGCAGAAATATAGCCAAAGAAATTGGCCTCATTATACATTTTTTATAGGCGAGTCAATGAATTTTGAGATGCTTAAAATGGAACGCACCTATGTATATTGTGTTTCTAAAAACCACATTATTTTGAAAATAGAACTCAGAAAACTATTTACTGGAATAAAAAGTGTTCTTATTTTTTTGCTGCATATTACCCATGCTGTTCCAGCGACTTTAAAACTATTGTCTGCTATGGTCTATTACGATTTCAAATTTGGTGTCACAGAAATTTCAAATTTACAAGGGTTACAATCAAGCTTAGAAGACTCAGCTTTATATTGTGTAACAATATTTAAAAGTGGTAAAATTTACCATAAAGATGACCAAATAAGCCGTTTGGACCGTATTGAGGCGGCCAAGAATACCTCCAATCCCGTGCTGGTAGAAAAGGATGTCGTAAGAGGCAACAGAAGCCAGCCTGCTCGTTTGCTCTGCGAAAGCAAAACGCAGGTTTCTTTGGATTGGTAGCGTGGGATGCGTCTACGTTTTTAAAACAAGACATCAACACAGTTTTAGAAATCATTATTCATGGCAAAATATTAATCTATAAATAAGATTCGGAAAATAAAATGTAAATCACCAGAATGGATCTTCTCAGGGCAGTTACCGACAAAATTGCAAAGACCTTGCACCTCTGGTAAAAAGATGGTTTTGTCAACGTCAATGCTGGAAAACTGACCAATGATGGAAACTATATCATTGGTGTATACCCGTAAACAGCAGCGCTGTTGAAACCTTAAGTCATCCTTAACTCTGACATAGCTACGCGATATTACTTTATGTTCGCAATAGTAAAGGAAATAAATAAACGTTTACACCATTCCAAACACCCATGATCTGAGAATAAACATTTATCTGTCGCATAAATGCCTGCCCCGGCTGGGAATCGAATCCGGGACCCCTCGCTCGGCAGGCAGAGTCTTTACCAACTGGGCTATGGGGTCGCCAAGGAAAAAATAAAAGGGAAGGTTTTTCGTGGCTTTCGACGAAGTAGGGATTTCTGATGTCTCGGATCAAGTCTGGCAAAAGTGTTTTTAAAGACATTTTTGACGAAGAACTTTGTACAGAGCATGATCGGGAGTATTTTGAAAAGATGTAAAATAAATAGTCCCAATATTCTGAATACTTTTTCTTTATCTCAAATTTTATAATGTAACCTACGTAGAAGATTCGGGTAAACGAGATAAAATTACTGATAAAATAAAGTATGCCAACATATTTATGACAGGATACGACATGACTTATTAATCTAACCTTATCTACACATAACTTGTTCAACAGTCTCTGCATTTAGAACATCTCTAAAATTTTAGGAATTTATATAAACTAACTATAGGTTTTCGTTTGTGTTAACTAAGACGTTATTAAAAATTTCGGAGAGTTTCTTTTTATCTATTTCTGTTGTCTTTCGCGCTAGTTGTGGGATATTTTACCGCTTTTTGGAGATCATTTGTACTGTATAAA
The DNA here is from genome assembly GCA_003671415.1 of Megathymus violae. Taxonomy (NCBI): domain Eukaryota; kingdom Metazoa; phylum Arthropoda; class Insecta; order Lepidoptera; family Hesperiidae; genus Megathymus; species Megathymus violae. Next base: position 247,459 of record PDGT01000125.1, read on the forward strand.
GAACAATTCACTAGTTGGCATCAGAATCAAGCAGATGTTTAGTAAATTAGATTTGATTCTTTATGACTACTGCGCTAGGTTATCATCAGTTTGTCTGATGGTTAGAGACACTTTATTAACTGTAGTCAATCTAGAAATAGGCACTGGTAACTGTAAATTAAAAAGACAAGAATATTCTTACATAATGTAAACATTGTTTTCATGTTGTTTTCTATAGTATCATGTTCAACGCATTCTAGTGTTTAATGATTTTAAACATTTATTTAAATCTTTCAGTTGTGTGTTGTTGTTGAAGAAAACAAGAAAAATTATTATTATTATCAATAAAAATTTACTGCCGCATTAAGCCCCGAAATACTCATAAATCTCAAATATCTATTGTAATTTTAAAACATCGTTCAAACACCTGATGTTCGTGAAACGTATTGTGTTTTATTGAGTATAAAACGCAAACACTTCTACATCACGGAATCGTTAACAGCTCATAGCAATGGAAATATTCACCATCACTCATTTCAGAAACGCTTCGAGCAAATATAAACACATTAGCGATCTCTTTGATGCCAAAGGTGGTTCTCCTCAGCTGTGAACAAATAAACAATTACTGAAATAATCTTAAGTGTTTTCACAAACACACGAGGTGCCTTTTCTACAATAATTGGTGCTTAGTAGTCGTTCGGTTAAGATGGGCTACGTTTTTGAAGATATCGCTGATGATTATGGAGTACGGCTAACTAATAAATTATCAAATAGTAAGACGAACTAATAAATTATAATTATAAGAGTAAGGCGAACTAATAAATTATCAAAACTATAACGATTTTAAACTAATACTATCACGGATGTTATACATTAACTGTGAAGATTTTTGTACGTTCATCGATAATTTGACCCAGTTGCTTGGATGGTCGCGGCAAAATTGCAGTGGCAGAGAACACTGATGACAACTATCCCATGAAACATTACTATATGACAGAGGAGCCAGTCAATTTTACTTTTAGTTCATTTAACTGCCTTAGGTACAATATCATGACATGAGCAACTAACGACACCTTCGTGCACCGTTTTATGAGTGAAATGAAATAATTTGATACCATTCACAACTCGATACAATTTGCAAGCTTTAGCTAATTTACACTTATCTTCTTCGTTACAACTTTTATTCATTTTATCATGTTTTTACTTATTATGGCCTTCGTTATCGAACGAAACCTGTGGGCTACGTATGTTAATCCAATGATTTGCACCAGCTTCAATTAGATAGTCTGATATGACAGATTTTCTTATTTTTATGGGTCTTAGAGTCATATTAGCAGTAACAATTTTAGTTTAAACATAACTAAGATTTACTATTTTTTTTTTAATTTGACATATAACCTGTGCAGCATGTACCTACGTAGTTCTTAACCTCTTTCTTTAAATTAGCTTCTCTACGTTTCTAATTAATAACAAAATGTAAGGTGTTTATGTTATACATAATTGAGTTATTGCAATTAATAGATAATTAATTAAACTTGTAATCAATATAAAAAATAAGGCACCGGCTCAAGCGGTTAATCTATAAACCTTTTCACCTTTTCTTTAACTGTAAAAACAAAAGAAAAAAATACGCATTTTCTGGACTCGATTCAAAAAAATTATCATAAAGTTCAACTCTTTCCGCTGAGAGACACCTTGGGACTTCGAGCAAAAAGGTTTTTTAAATTTAACTAAACGTCGGCTGTATTACTTTGCTCTTTGCGTGAGCGCTTTTCAAACAATAAGAGTGTCTCATTTAAAAATAAATTTATCACCGTAAGACAGTTCGTAGAACACAATTTATTTTTAGTTTATCACAAGTTCTCAGGCTTATTTGCGTCACATTTGATGTATTTATTTTCTTTTCGGGTGCTTATGCGTTAGTAATTGATGGTGGTATATTCCAGTTTAACCACGCATTTTTTGAACGAAGCGCCCATAACAGATTTGTGAATGTATAAATGATTCTGGCGCTCTGTTGTCCACTAAACATCAATCAGCACTGAAACTCCAGTTCTTTTAAGTTGAGAGAAGCGTTACGAGTTTTGAAGTAGCCTTGTAATGTGTACATATGTATATGTAAACACTTTAAAAAAATGCGTTACCAAACATTATACTCTACGACCATTTGAAATCATATAAAATTGCTCATATTAATTTTGTGTGTAAACTATAAGTCAAACCTATAGAAATAACAATAGCTTTTGCGTTGACATAATCTTAAAATCATGCTCTATTTTCCTCCAGCTTTTTCTCTATCAAACACAAAAAAGAATTAAACATAATCATCTAACTAAAACTGTGTAATATCTTAAACTGAGGGTACTTCGTTAATTTATATGGAATTCTATGCAATATTCATGAACCTCGGTTCCTCTAAACTTTAATATAAAAGCAAGTTTTAACGCCGTGTAAATAGTCGAGTTGACGTGCACTTTAACGTAATCCTGGTGTTGGCAGAATAAAGACCTATTTATTCGTACCGAGATTGTCGGTAAAATACTACGGAGAATATTCCATTTATTAGTGTACCGTTTCTCGAACCCAAGTTGAGGTTCATTGTAGAGATATACTTTAAGACTACTCGAAAGCTAGTGCCTAGTTTGATTTCTGGCTGGATGATACTTTTGTGATAGCTATTTCAGGTGTTAGTTAGTTGTGACGTCATTATTAGAGCTATATTACCTGCTATAAACGAAATGGTTTGTGAAAGCTTGATGGATGAAAAAAAAAATATTTATTAGACAATGCGTATAGTCGAGATCCACGTACAAATATTTATCACATGGTGCAGGGTTGCCGGCCTCTCAGTCAGTCTTCTATAGAGTACATTGTGGAGAGTGTGTGCAAGAATTGTTCGAAATAATTCCCCTATTGTTTTTCCTCCATCGAGCAACTCGACGTATGGCGGATATCTATCCTTACGCAATGTTGGCAACCAACATTAACAATTATTTTTATTATATGACAAGATGTCACAAAGTATATAGTTATTTCAAAATATTAAAAAGACTGTGTAAAAAAACAATAGAACATGGACGCCGAATAATACAGATATAATTTCAATTCTTCATCCTCAAGTTTCTATTCACTGCCTACCTCAAATCCAGCCTATTCAGATATGTACAGTTCTGCTAAAAACACGTAGTGAACATCGCATCTGTACGGACAACGCACTTTGCGGCGTCATTCGTTGTGCGCACTGTAAAAGACTTGAATAATTTGCGAGTGTCGGTGTTCCCGCCTGCTTACGTTGTGAGAGTCTTCAAGAGGAGATTGTATAAGCTTTTATAAGTTATACCATTCAACGTCTTAGACGTCATCACCACTTACCATCAGGTGGGATTGTTGTCAAGCATGAAATTATTTTATGTAAAAAAATCGTGTTAAATATCTACGTGATAGAGAATCGAATCTGCTCGGGCTTTTGATCATCTGAGGTTAGTGGTTAGACCTAGATTTCCCGCGCCGGCGACGAGAGATCAAATACGGTACGCACATCAAATTTTTCATATTATGTGCAAATTGCACATAATTCATATATTAATTCACACTTGCTTCGGTGAAGGAATACATCGTGGGGACACCTGCATACCTGAGAGTTCTCCATAATGTTTCCGTACAGCTATTTGAAATCCGCCAACCCGCACTCGGGACTTGAGAGCCAGTAGTTTCTTTCTTACTTTTTTCTCATTTCTTGGCCGTTAACGCATCAGTGATATCTTTGGTCTTGCTGATGTCCATGGGGGACGTTAGCCATTTACAATCAGATGGTTCGTCTGCTCGTTTGTCGGCTATTAACATAAAAAAGCCAATCACCCCTGCACCCGGTGCACCTTACTGAACAACAGATTTACACTCCGTTTACAATTATGATAACACTTTTTCTTAAATCAACTTTGAACTATATTGCACGTACTTTGGCATTATCAAAGAATCAGTATTAAGAGCGCATTCCAACCTACTCTTACCAACCAACCTACTCTTCATCGGCTGTTAATATTACAAAATTAAAAGGAGGCACTAATAAAAAAAAACACTACTGGTCACTTATCCTACACCAACCGCGATCGACGTCGGTTCGCTCCACTCCCCTTTGTGTAACGTCACACCGGTCAAAACGTTAGACGGGTTTTGAACATAATATTGCATACTGATATGTTACTTCCTACATAAAGCACCACTAAGTCTTTTTTGCCAAATTTCTTCAAATGTCAATTTATATCGAGCTAATAAATAGCTTTTAATTTAAAAACATTTCACGTGTAACCACGTCTACATTTGTGCATACTTTTCGAATATTTGCCGGGTCTCAATTTGCCACTTACGAGATAGTTAACTAAAGGCTTTGGAAACTTTAAGAAAACATTTACAAAACGTCCATTAAATTACCGCATACAATTTCCCCTGCGCATTATCGGAAGGACACTCCTCGTGTAAATGACCCTCAGGTTGAAAGTTGTTAAACGTGAAAGAACATTACCGTTAGCTGCTACTTCGGTACGGAAGCTTTTATGCACTTCCGAGACTGCATTAACAATTTATCAAGAAACTTTTCGTCAGTGAGAAAAAACAATACCTTCTAAACAACGGTATTTTGTTATGTATCAATTAACACAGTTTAGTAACACAATACACTACAGACTAACAAAGCATTGTTAACAAATTCATACATTTTATGGATACTGATAATATGACTGACTACAACATTTTGTACGATTAATAAGAGAAATAATGATCAACACCAGGAATAAATAGTGCTTAAAAAGTTATATACATTAATATTAAGAATATCAAGCTGATATTAGGCTGAACTTTGTCTTTGTACTCCTGGATCCAATCACACACACAATCGCGAAACAATAAATATGCATAATTTGGTTACGTCGTCATATCGTCTTCAAAAGGTTTAGTGTTTTATGGTGCTTGGAGTTTGTTTTTACAATAGGGTTCCAAAGTAGATACGTGAGTTACCCATTGGAACCCTGAAGCGACGCGTTGAAGCACAGCTTATAGGTAAAGGATGTTATTGATATACATGAATAAATTATTGACAAGAACAGTGCCGTAACCAGTTCCACGCAGGTTATATCTTATTTTGTAAAGTGTATATTGTATGTTGTTTTAAAAGATGCGTTGAGGAGTTTTTTTCGCCATTTCTCCTCCTCAATATTAAAGCGCCTTTTCGAAACAGTAGTGGAGGCAAAAAATTATGTGCATAACACTATGAGTATGTACAAAATATCTAAATGATTAAATTATTTTGAATTCAATTTGAACTGAATTGTTACAAGATATGTATTAACGTATAATATTTTGATGAAGGTCTTGTTAAGTGATGACAAAATAATGTTGTATCGAGTTTTTATTTGTAATTTTTTAAAACTGATTTAGTAAAGAAACAAAATGGAGTAAATATGACATGCCAGAGAAAACTTATAAACAAATTTTTGATCAAGGCACGAATTGCTAACGTTATAGTTAGGTTTCTCAAAGTATGCGGTAAATAAATAAATATATATGTTCCCAACCACCACTGAAACATTCAGCAAAACTATAAAATTCGTAATGTTGAGTAGCATTCGTTAACGGGTTATGTGGAATTGCGTTGTGGTCGATACTTGTGGATACTGTTTGTTTCGAAAAGGAAACCACTAAACTAACAAAAGCCGGTTTTATAGTAAACCACCAAAATCCAAAATTAGTTTAATACTCGTGAAACCAATGTTAAGTTAAATTAATGGAATTTGATGAATTTTATTGAAGAGTTCGGATAGTTCGTGCTATGACTTGTGGACCACATGGCTGATGCAACTTGCGCTTCACTTATCTATACTTTTATACTAATATTATAAAGAGGAAACCTTTATATTTTTGTATGTTTGTAACAAATAAACTCAAAAACTACTGAACCGAATTTATAAGTTGTTTCACCATTAGAATGTTACATTATCCCTGAGTAACATAGGCTATATTTATTACTAGAAAAAATAAGGGATTCTTGCTAAAACTTTAGTAACGTGAACCAAGGTGTAAAAAAATTTGCTTAAAAATTTCTTTCATCGCATACGCTGCGGAAACTATTGATGATAGAACAAAAAAATGTTCTACAATATTGAAAACATATTAACATATACAAAAACTTCGCGATACTATGAGCACAGCCATGAGGAAGACGATTGACCTCCTGAGAACTGTCTGAGTAAATAACCCTTACCATATCTCCAACCTGATCCTTGCTCAGTTTGAGCAAGGTAACAGCTTGGGAAAGGATACTTGACATTTAAAATCAATCTATTGATCACCTCGTTCGACGTTGACACAGACGTACTGGCATCTACATATAATTACCTCTAAAAACCAAATATAACAATATAAACCCAATCGATCAAGTTAGTTTTATATGGGTATTATTTATATGTAATTTATGCAATAATCATGATTTTACCAAATACATAAAGAAATTTTGCGACAATATAAAAGAACTGCTTGCGAGCAATATTCCAAAATTTAATATCGACACAGTAGTCGGCCTCCTGCAAACTGAACTCAAAAGTCTCTGCTGCTTTTGGCAGTTACTGAAATATGGTTAAGGAAAGTTCCTAAAACTAGACGGAGCAAAAACTGGTTGGGCTATGAAAATGTTTTTCTTTACATACATTTTTTCGGTCAATTTTTCCCCACAAATTGTTTAAGAATAATGAACAAAGTTCATACGATGACCTGTTCGTTGAAATATTTCTCTTAGCAATTACGGACAGCAACGAGGTCTCTTAATGAGCACAAATCTACAAAAAATAATGAATTTCGATTGTGTGAATGAAGTACCCATTATAAAAGAAGATCAGAGCTCAGTATTAGAACAATTGCAGACTCTGATGACGATTATTACATGATGTGATTATATTCGGATCATTCGCAACAGATCACCAAACATTTCACACGTATCATAATGATACGGTAAACTCTCAAATTTTTTACAATGTTTTTGGTTTTCATAAAATTTCATATCCCAGTTCATAATGTGTATGCGTGAAACCTTGACCCTACGTTCCTTTTGGAAAATATGCGCAACATACAATCATTTAAGTGATAAATCCAGAACCAAATCAACGTCGCTGACGTCACTAACCACGCATAGCTGTACTGTTTTGTGGATGGCAGCAAAACAACCTTCAATACACATATTATTTAAATTTTAGAGAGCGGAAAATATAATCATATCTATCCGCGCAAGTGTAAGAGATATCTTGTTGCCTTAATACGTCCTATATCTTACACATAAATTCTTTCTACGTGTTTTACATGTGTAATTGATAATTTCAGTAACGTTTATCGTGGAATGTAATTAAACTGGTAAAAAAAATTGTTCTGCTTAAATACTTCTTTTGAAGTAATTTTAAATTTCTTATAAGGTTTCTGCTGCAGGCTGTTTCTAGGACATTTGTTGTACATTAAACAAACAGTTATTTCAATAGAAATCTTCTCATAACGATGTTTAGAAATAACTTTTGTAAAATATTTTTATTAAATTTAAAATGGAGTACAAAACAAATTATTTTGCTTAGACAAAGATTATAGGTAATTTGAGTTTTAGGAAATCATCGAATATTCAAACGAATCCAACTAGGGCAAAATATTGTAATAAAAGCAGAATCTAATTTGTTCTATTAGTCTCGACCATATCCAATTAATATTGGCACCGGTCACCTTTTTAACTCTAGGCTTACTTTGCTTAGTTTAATTTATTCAAGCCAAATGCTTCTACGTGATCTCTGACTTCTGGTCACACACATGTAAGCAAAACATACTTTTAATTACAAATTTAAAGATGATCAATTCTAAGAAATGAATTATACTAATAAACAAGTAATTTTTAATATAAAATGTGAAATGTGGAAAATAAAATAATATCTTGAGTTTGAAAAATGAATGTTATGAGAGTACGTGACGCTGAAGACGTGTGAACAAGATCCGCTGCAAATATAAACAAGGACGCTCTTAAATGTCTACGTGAAGAAGACATTACAATTTTCTGTTACAGAAATGTGTGACAAAATTTTCTGGGTACAAAATATATATGTATGGAATACATTTTTTAAATAAGACTTAGTAAAATATTTCTCCTCCAGAGACACATTTTGTCAACGTCACCAATACACCAAAGGCAACATTTGGGAAAAAATAATTGGATGAAGCGTTAAGTATTTCACATAATAAAGTCACACAATTATTTCATGCTTTTAAAACATTTTGCTATGTGGGACATACTCGTAGCAGACGCCTCCCGAGAGACCCACTGGTGATCCCAGCCAGTGACAAGGCTAGGCAATATCTACATCTCCAGCTTAGTACTCTATCAGAGGACTTGCCCCCTGGATGACGAATCAGCCCTATTCAGCACCAAAACATCGAAGTGCCACGTTTATAACGAAGTTAATAGCAGAATTAGAGCAGCGGCTATAGCCGTTGACAGATATCGTTTCCAGATGTTCCGGTCACATGACATAAAGCTCTCTACAAAAGTAGCTGTGCACACGGAAATAGTTCTGCCAAATCTATTGTATGCCTCCGAAACGTGGCCAAAATTAAAAAAACAAAGTCTATAATCGATATATTTACTTATATCCGTTGTCGAGATGATGTTAGTGATGATATCCACTTGCAGCTTATATCATGAGATCAGTCTCGTAGTGTACAACATATGTATACATATAATTAATAAATAATCTCCCTTCTGATATGTGCTACGATTATACTTTAGAATATAGCTGTAATACTGAGTCGTGTATTTGTTGCTTCGGTTTCAGGTCAGTCATTTTTATCAACTGAGTCAGGTAACACATCGGGGTATTGTGAGATAAATGAGAGACCTCTAGTATTATAATATTTATGAGTGCTTCCGTAGATTTTTAACATTGGCTCTAAATTTTTTACGTTAGACACCGAATCAGATATTGCTTGTTAACATCGACCAGGCTATAAATTTTCAATAGTCAGGTCAACAAATAGCTCCATTGCCAATCAAGGAACAAAAGAATTAAGTGTGTTTTAGAACTCCTCAGTTATAATATGCTGAGGCAGAAGTAAGGCAATCCTTGGAATTTTATTATCCTACACATTGCATGGCTCGAACTTAGGTAAGGCAGTTAGCATAATTGTTTCATTTGAAAATATCGAAAGAACACAAACATTCTCGGACATTGTTGACTCAACCGATCTCTTCAACCTTTGTGACTGAAATAGATGGAATTTTGATGCGCTAAATGAGTTTGTCTGTAAAACCAAACCATAACAGATTGTTCTTAAAATAAAAGATACGAAACAGAAGACCTCTTTGCGTGCATACGAGTTTTTTTTTAAACAATGAAATCCTATGAATAATTCTGCGAACATATAAAGATATTTTCTTTTTATTCGCGTACTCTGCAATTCACGGTGGAAGCAATGCAGAGCAGAAACAGAAGCGGAGACACGTTTAATTTTAGTTTGATTAATGGCAGACACCATTGCGTTGCTAAAAAATATTATTTTCCTAGTTTTTGTTGAATAGTTTAATCGACATAATAAAGGTGTAGTTTGATATTATTAAAGTTTATCCATGCATGTAGCCTATTATAAGTATTTATGTGATTAATATAATTATATGAATAAATAGACGCATTCACGAAATTTTTGAATGTGCTCGAGTTATAATTTATATACGCTTCCTTATTTCTACCTTAGTTGTTACCTTTATATTGTTACCCGTTTTCTCGTTGAAGGATGGCTTTAGACTTCCGAAACTCGAGTTGGCCGTTAACTGCTGACTGTAAGTTGAATTTGGAAAATAGTAACACGGTATGATAATCTCTAAGAAGTTTCTGGCATTAAGAATTAAATCCAAGTTGGAAGGAAATCGATGGTTATAAAATTTTGAAAATGTATTCTATTATAAATAAAAGCTTATTTTGTGATCTAAATTTAAATAACTCCTTATTTTTTACAGTGGAGAAAAATAATGCATCAATGGAGACTAGTTCCACTTGAATAACTTGCAATATTCCAATGCATTCATTAAAAGTTCCGACATTTGTTGCAAATATTTTTCAACAAAAACATAAAATTTATGCACAATTTCAATCTTCCGCTCGCCGTAAAAATATTTATTTTGCTGAACAGTTTTCAATTCGGCTGCCAAAATCGGTGATAAATTTTATGAAAAATTATGGATATGAAAATTTTCACAGATTCACTACTATCAATATTGGCGAACGTGAAACGTCATATGCACGTTGTTAATCACGTAAAACCTTTTTATAACCGACTAAAACTAAATGCATTGAAACCTTACCGAACTTTGATTGCAATATTTTTATGTGAATATCTTACGAAAATCTGGTATAAAATTTTGATGACATGATATTATTCAAGGATAGATGCGAATAACCTTAGTATCTCAGTGGATTACTGTTAATTAGTAGATTCTCTATGCTGATATCAAGCACAAACCATCGGTCTTGGTACGTTGTCAATTTATTTTGTTGGTCAATAAAAAGTCATATCATTATAATAATTATGAATTATTATTAAATGATTACTAAGTAATAAGATTTAAGAAACAGGCTATGTCTGTGATTTGTCTTATGTGCTATATGAGTCTGTTGTGCTCGTGAACAACATTTGAAGATCTTAGTATACGAGGTATATGTAAAAATATGTCATTGTTTTTTATGTTAATAACGGATCACCAGGCTGTTATAACATCAAATAAGTCACTAATATGTTACCGACCTAATGGAAACCAATCTCCAATTACTGGCTCTTCGATACTACAATCAAAACATTTGACTATAGAATGAGGATGAATGCGAAAGAACTGTATTGCACACAGACAGTTGCAATACACATACAGATGCAGTAAAATATTCCAAAATATTCAGTACAGTTTAAGATGAAGACGAAATGTAAGGACAAAGAGAATTACCTAAAGTAAATGCAGTAAAGTGCCTTTTGTTGGACAGTACAACAAGTTCTTAAATTATATTTGTATGCGTTCACTATCGTGTTATTATGTGTACTGGAATAAATAAATATTGATTTTTTAATTTATTGTAAATTTACAGCAAGTTAAAGAACCCTGGGTAGACCGAATCCGGCAAATTTAAAACGGTCGATAGCAATATGAGTACTTACAGGTTTGGGTTATTTTGGTTTGGTTTGGTTGGGTATGTAATCTTGTTTTGTAAAATATTAACAGTGTAAAGGAAGGACTTTAATGAATAATATTTTGTAATAGAACCTGTAAATTTTATTTAGAAATTAATTGCTAAGTTATTTCTAAAATTGAATTCGTTTGTTCTGATAATTTTATAAGACTTTGCATAATTTAAAATAGGGTTTTGAGGTTATTTTATTTTAAAACGTTTTCATAAAGGGTACATTATTGATATCGTACTGCAAATTGTTGTTCAGTGATTCTTTAGATTCTCTCTATGTATTTCCAGAATAAGATTAAACAGAAAGCTTAAAATTTCAGATTCATTGATTTATTTTAACAAAAAGCTTTAAGAATGAAATAACAAAATTGCACTGTTTGAAACCTAGCTTGTGTTGTTAGTTAATTACATCGAATAAATATCGACTTCAGATCTTTTTTAATCGCTCTTCTCTTCACAAAGATGCAGCCGTTAAAACAAGAGAACAGTGAGTCGAGACAGCGGGAAATATTGCGAGTCGGACCGAGCAGGTGTGCGCACCAATAAGAACTCACAAAACGTTCCCGAGTATATTCGTATCATCTCAGATGTGCGCTCAAATTTATCAATTTTTATCTTTAATACATCTCAATAAGAACTGCTTAACACGCTGTGTTACGGATCTGAATAAATTGAAATACTTAAGACATTATAAATTGAAAAGGTACCGGACTACATCTGTCGAATCTCACTACTGCGTGAGAGTTAATCGATTATGGATCTTGAGTCTTTCGTCATAGAATCTAAATAGTATATTTAATTGAAATCTACTAATTGCATTGGAATTAAGTTATGGTGTTATTAGTTAGAACATATTCCCGTTTAAAATAGTGTTTATATATTTTGCTATTTTTATTTTATGGTCGATACGAGCATCAGTTATTTGATTTCGGTACTCGCTAATCGAATGTTTCACAATAACATACTGTAACCAACTGTGCTACTGTTGTGTGTAGCTCTCTGTTTTTTCTACCTTCTAGAACCAATTGTTTAAATGTTTTTTTGTGTTTCATTTACTTTGCCAGAGAGCCAGTAAATAAGCAGTGTTCCCGCTTTTTTATGTTACTAGTCGAACGCTAAAGACATTACCGACGTGATGTTGAACGAAAACGAAGCGGTGACCCGCATTACTATTGGTTCTCCGAAACTGCGTCAACGATAATGACTTTTCCGTTACTGTTCCACGAATGACCAAGCTCTTTCATCTTAAAATAAGAGATATGTAGACATACTAATAAAAATTCCTTTAACCGTAAAAGTTAAGTTCCGATTTCATTTTGGCACTTTTTACTTTGTCCTTTGTTCGAAACGCTCATAGCTTGAAGACGTGTCAATGTACTGTTAAACGTAAGTGATTGACCGTGTTAAAAAATTGCAGCGCGATCGGGAGTCGGAAAAGTGACGGGATTTCCCCTTTTTATCCTACGTCCTATTTAAAAAAAAGTTTGACTGTCTTTTTGATAATAACTAGGCTAATTAAAAAAGTGTGAGGGGGCACTATTTTTTGGATATTTTTATTTAGTTCTGTAGATAGACTCTATTAGCGTTATAGAGAGGCCTAAACATATTTTTATTGGATTTTATGTACGTAGATTTAAATTGTCCATTGCATATTCAGAACTTTCAATATAGATTATCATCTAGGATACTTATTATCCTAGGAAATGGATCTTTTCCCGTGGAATTTTCTAAAGCGAAGCGAAGATGGGTTACTTGCTATGTAAAAAAATTATATTCTCGACTTTCCAATGCTATTCAATCCTTGCTTAATAATCGAATAAATTCGGCAATCATAATTCAATAATATAGTAGTATAAAAATTATGTTATAATGTTTCTGACGTAAGGTATCCGGTAAATTAAATGATGAAGATCGTGTTTTAGTGGTAAATTTTGATTGACCACTGATAGATAGCAGTTGTTTACATATGGAAGACTTCAGGTGGACTTCAGGTGGCCGACAAAGGAGCATACGAGCCACCTGATGGTAAGTGGTCACCGTCGCCCATGGACATCAGCAAAACCAATAGTATCACTGATGCGTTGTCGGCCAGGAAATGAGAAGAAGGTAAGAAAGATAGAACTGGCTCTCAAGCCTCCAGCTGGAAGTCGTCCAGCAGTCGGGTGGCTGACTTAAGCAGGAGGGTGGTAACTAGCCAGACAGGCTTCACGGAAGGATAATAATACCAGTAATAATATTAATGACTTAATAATAATACCGATAATATGATCTTTACGCGAAGCCCTACCACCAAGCAGGCTGACTTCTGTCGCCTTTTACGACACCCTGTTTTGCCAGCATGGGACTGGGGTGAGTATTCTAGGCCGCCCCAATACGACCAAAATATTTTGGTCAGTCAGCGCCAACCCACACTGAATCAGCGCGAAGTACGCTTTAAGTATCCACAATAACAAGGAAAGATCCGTGTCGTGCAGTGACATTAATGTGTTGAAACCATTTTATCATTCTTACTTGATCTGTGGCAGTGGTTTATTTCTCGACAATATACATACAGTTATATTGATCTGTGGTTGTGGAATGCTCTATATTCAATGTGTACCAAACCTCGCATGTACGACGAAAATATAATTTTGTTCCTCATTGTAATGCATTAGATTGTACGAATATTTTCTTAGCTCTCACTGGAGTCGGATACGCGATATACGATTTTCATAACGAGAAATAAATAAATCCTAAGCAAACAGCTGACTGAGTATATTAGTTGTATGTTGGATATAAATTGAATTTTATTACTTGTCTCGTCAATTTCAGAATCTCTTTAAATCAAATATTTTTGTTTACGTTAAAGTAAAAATGTTTTCTATTCGATTTTCACAACTAATATCAAACAAACTCAGTATTCTCCTTCTTTGTAATATAATTGTTATCCTATCTAATACAAAAAAATAATGTTATTATATTGTTTTAGTATAATTTTTTCAGTATCTTTACTTATAATATAACTGGATGACAAGTAGGAATCGTCAACAATTAAATTTTGCATTTGTATCTTTAAGTTTTTCCTACGAAGCTTCAGATTTATTGGTATGTGAAGTCTGTTGCTTACATAATTTCAAAGTAATTATTAAACTCAATTCCGCCTCAACTAATGCAATCGACTTCGGATCCTGCACACGTATGAAATTTTTCAAATTATGTGCATATTACTAATTAATTATCACTTGCTCAGATGAAGAAAACATTGTGAGGAAACTTGCATACTTGAGTTATGTTCTCGAAGGTATTCGACGAGTGCCAACCCGCACTTGGCCAGCGTGACCGACGGAACTTGACCCCTCTCATTGTGAGTAGAAGTTTGAGCCAAGCAAGGGGATAATACGAGTTGCTGACATTGATCATCAATGAACTGCACATTTTTAGTCTACCATCAACTTTTTTTTCGCTTAACTATTTTTACTTGAGCAGTACAACAAGTCCCTTAACATTAAGAAACAAACGATGTATTTTTAGAGAATATAGAGACTTATTTGAGTAAAGAGAAAAATAGAAGTAAGAAAAAATTAGATGAAACTAAAAGTAATAACATTTTTTTGTGAAAAAAAAACCTTTTACAAAATTTTATTCATTGTTCCGATATGGTTTCTTTAGCGTGTTCTATAATAGATTGAGACAAATATAGTATCATTATAATCTTCTCAAACATTTTTTTTTTATATAAATAGCCGACAAACGAGCAGACGAGGCACCTGATGGTAAGTAGTTACTGTCAACCTTGGACACTAGTAACACTTCAGCATTACTGGTGTATCGTCGGCCAAGAAAGTCGGCCAAAAAAGATGGAAAGTGCTAGCTCTTAAGCCCCCAGCCGAAACACGATTAGATATTTGGCGGTTGATCAAGCAGGAAGGTGGTTGCTAGCCCGGCGGGCTTCACGGAAGGATAATAATACCAGTAATAATATTTTGATAATAAAATCCTTACGCGAAACCTTACCTCCAAGCTGGCCAGCTTTCGTCACCCCTTATGACACCCTGTTTTACCAGCATAGGATTGGGGTCTGTATTCTAAGCGGTGCCAATACGGCTTCAAACTTCCAAGGTAATAAAATAAAAATACTACACGGTAAATCATGTTGCAAAGAAAACCAGTAAATGTGATTTCTTATTGCGGAAAATTCTTCCCTTCTATCACATAAATCATGTTTTGTTGGGCCAATTACCTGTTCAGGTTTCTTTTGAGATATTTTTTCCTTAACTCAAATATATGGTTATATTTAAAAAACAATTTAAATATATATCAAAATGTTTAGCTATCGCTCAGCTTTAATAATCACAGCGTCAATTTACTGGTCCCTCAACCAACGAATAGCAGCAACAAACACGTGCATTTTTTTGGTTGGGAAAAAAAAAATAAGATCTGTAACATTAAAAATTATTATTAATAATAATTAATTAATTAATAATAATTAATTAATTAAAAATAATTAATTAATTATTTTTTAATTATTAATTATTTACAGTTAAATATAAATTTAGGAATAACCAGTTTTATCTATATGGTATATAAATCTGTAGTGTCTGTCTATTTGTAGGTTTTTTTTCTTTTCTCAAATATCCTGATAAATACTCGTTTTATAACTCACTGGCATCAACTTGATCGATTGCAATTTTTGTTTTCTGTCCGTCTGTATGTCCCGTTATAGCTCAAGAACGGCTCGACCGATTTTAATGCAAATTGGTATGTAGTGAGAACACGTGATTGCGCAGATGATATAAAACGTCAGTAAACCTAATGATGTTAATGAAGGCAAAAAAATATAAAATTTTGAATAATCATTACCCGGGTTGAAACTTACTTTCTAATAACAATAAGTTAATTTAAAACATGTGTGTTTTAAAACGTGTGTTATGCAATTTTTTGAAACTACCGCAGTAATTTTCTACTGCAGAAGCTTTTTTCATTTTTTAATGATGTGCATAAATCATTGGCCACCACGTCTATTTCAGATGATTGTTGCAGCACTTGTGAGGTTTACGGGTTCCCGCATCGTCGCTGATGACTACAGAGCCCTATAGCAGCACGGCATTTCTTGCCACATCGATCGCAGATATATCGTCAGTTAGAAGGAGGTGGTAAAATTCGACAAAATCTTTTCTGCTTTATTTTCACGAGCCAGTCTTTGTCGTGTTTTGATGCACCAACCTTAATGTCATGGTACCATTCAGGTCTCATTTCGGCGCGTTTTTCCCAACCGTCGGTTTGAATCCCAAAGCTGTTCATGTCCCGCTTGCAAGAATCTTTGAATCTCAAAATTGGGCGCCCGATAGGTCTTTTCCTGTTCGCTATCTGACTCAGCATCACTTGTCGTGGTAGTCTTTCAGGGGCCATGCGATGTACGTGACCAAGCCAACGAAGTCTTCTTTGTTTTATCGTGGCAATAATGCTATTGCAATGTGTTTTCGAAAGAACTTCTTCATTGCTCATTTTATCTTTCCATGTTACTCCAAGTATAGTCCTCAGGCAACGCATGTGAAAAGCATTAAGTTTTCGTTCTTGTTTTGCGTATGTGGTCCACGTTTCAGAAGCATACAATAATATACTTAGGACACACGTCTGATATACAAGTACTTTTGTGAGCTTATTGTTTCTCCACACACGCGAAAAAAGCTTTCCAAAGGTAGCAGATGCTTTCCCTATCCGAGTGTCTATTTCTTTGTCATTCGACAGTGTATTTGTGGTGGTAGAGCCAAGATAGCAGAAACGATCTACAACATCAAGTACAGCGCCATCGAGTGTGATTTTAGGAGGCTGGTATACGCCTTGTACCATGATGACAGTTTTTTTGGTATTCACACTCATGGAGAACAGTTGACAAGCGTGACTAAATCTCGTCACTAACTCTTGAAGTTCGCTTTCCGAATTTGCGACTAGTGCGGCATCATCTGCGTACAGAAGATCTCTAGCGGTTAAGTCTTGGCGCTTATTTTTTGATTTAAGAAGCTTTAGGTTGTATAGTCTTCCGTCCTTTCTTGTATGCAGGTGTACCCTGACATCACATGTTCCGAAAGCAGTCATGAGCAGTGCTGAGAAGAAAATGTTAAAGAGAGTAGGAGCCAGTACGCAGCCTTGTCTGACTCCACGATTTACGCCGAAAGGCGCGGATTTTTCACCATCAAATATAACAGTACCATTCATATTATCGTGAATCTAATGAGTGATAGTAGCTTCGGGGGGCATCCAATTTTGCTCAGTACTCCATATAGTCCTTCCCGACTCACAGTATCAAATGCCTTATTGAGATCTACAAAGGCCAAGTATAGTGGTATATTATGTTCACGACATTTTTCCTGGAGCTGTCGAAGGGTAAAAATCATATCAGTAGTTGAACGACCAGCTCTGAAGCCACATTGGGATTCGGGGTAAATTTTGGAAGCTAGAGTGTCTAACCTTTCTAGTACAACCTTAGCAAATACCTTTCCCGCAACCCTTAGTACTAAGCGTTGCGTGCATAAAGTGTATTTACAAAATACCCAAAAAACTTAGAATTTGAGTATAACATTTTTTTTTGGATTTCAATTTTTTAATTTTGGAAATATTTCTTTAAAGTTCGAAGTGGTTTAACCGGTCGCAAACACTCTGCCATTAACCAAAATTCAAATTTTTAATTCATATGTCATGAAAAGCGTATTTTTCAAATTTAATAAGAATTTCCTTGTTCACAGAAGCCGGCGGCCTTCGTACAACAGAGCTTCACATAATACCAAAAGTGGTGCAACGTGGTAGAAATGTAACGATGGCCTGCTTGTACCACATACACCCCAGTGACATTTATTCAGTTAAATGGTACAAAGGAATGCAAGAGTTTTACAGATACTCTCCATTGGAATCTCCCACTACTAGAGTTTTGCCTGTAAATGGGATCAAAGTTGATGTAAGTATATTTTAACCTATTAGTAACCTGATTTTAAATAAAACAGACGCACTTTATTACGAATGAGTATTTCAGTGAATAAGAAACACATTAATTTATTATAATATCCGTAGTCAAAATTTATTTACATTTTCATATTACCTTTTATTTCTATCCCGCAGGAATAGATACATTTTCCGGGATAAAAAATATTCTACATTATGACCGTTGGTATAAGCTACTCAAATTTAGCACACGTATACAGACAGACAACAATTCCAAAAAAAGGATGTTCTACCCTCTATATCGGTAACAAAGTCTATCATTAAAATTTCCAAAAGTTATTCCTTGTGCAGATTACAATTTACCCCGTTACAATTTTATTATTGGTATAGATTATTACTACAAGTTGTATGAAGTAACAGTTACTATAATGTTACGAAACTTCTCGAAAGGTTGGCCGAAAAGTGGAGGGCGGCAGTCTTACGAAGTTTCTAGAACTTGTGACACGTAACAATAATATAGGTTTATCCTAGTAGTCCAAATACCAAAATTGTAGTTATGGATACCAGCGGCATGATAAACACCTGTTCTCTGAATAGCGATGATAAAAAAGATAATTTTAGTTATTGTTATTTAAAAATTTATTAAATACCTTGAGAAGCAAAGTATTGTAAGAAGTTAAAGCAATATGCCCCCAAAATTAACGCCCTGTCTCCATTTCTTTCGAGCTGGCAAGCTCCGTCGTCTCAATTTGCAAGGCGAGCGCTGGTAATTAAGTTAGTTGGTAATATTATAATAGTACTTGAGCTCATTTATTGCATCTGTTTTCTGTGTAAAGATATGCAAATTGGAATCCCAGAGACATGGACTGACTGAATATAAATGCGAAAATATCTGGGCGTGTTGGATTAAATTAAGCCTATATTTCATAATGTAGCCTAACACAAAGTGAACATTTTCAAAATAATTTGCTTATACATTTACACTACTATATAAATCTGTAATGTCTCTCTGTGTGTACATTTCACTTTTTTGTAAAATTTCATGATGAATATTAGTTTTATGACTCACTGACATCAATATGACCATTTAGAATATTATTGTCTGTCTATCTGTCTGTATGTCCCGGTATAATTCAAGAACGGCTTGACCGACCTTTTTGAAAATTTTTACATAGTGAAAATATGTGATTGCGTATATAGGCTATAGAAAATATCAGTAAACCTAATAATGTCTAATCAAGGAAAAAATCATAAAAATTTTAACAATCATGGTTATATAAAATATATAATATGTATTATAATATAATAGTTATATAATTATAATTAATTGTCCGAACCAAACGAAGTTGGACGCGAGCGCTATTTGACATATAAAATTATAAATATTAATTGACTTACCAACTAATTGATTAATTGACGAATTAACTGCAGATTTTATCGCAATTGAATAGTACCGTGCTTGTTGGTCCATTTTGGATTGCTGGAACATTTAAAGATGAACCAACGTGTTGGAAAGTTTTATACTGCCCGAGTCACCGAAAAGGCTTAACGACTGCTATCTTATCATAGTTACTGAGCTTGTCATACAATCTAAAGCAAAAAAGTGCTTATGAAATAATTCCACTAGCAGTGATTACTCATGCATACATGTCCGTATCATTTACAACCATTCAAATATTGTACACCTATGAATATACTGCAAAATAAATTAAAATATTCATCATGTCATAATTCTGTGCTGTTATTTTCTTCCCAGAGGTTAAACTCAAACGAAACACACGTGGTGCTGCTGCGGGTGACCCCAATTCTAAGTGGGAACTACAGCTGTGAGGTGATACAAAATGGTCAAAACTTCCCTCATTACACAGCTACTGGAAGGCTGGATGTTGTTGGTAAGTACTACTTTTTAGTCTTAAGGACTGACAAAAAGGCAGACAAATGTTACGTGATCACTGTCGCATGTATACGCTAGAAGAATTGTAGACGCAACGCTAGCTTTGATGAAGAATTCTTTTTTTGCCGTTTTTTAGGATCCTCTTGTCATTTTACTTTGAAAAATCCTCAAAAGGAAACAATTACGAAGAAAAAATATTAGAAAAAAATCGAATTGAGATTGAAATCTTGAAAATTTGTATGAGGAAAAAATTATATTCTTCGACTAGTCGGGTGATGTTAGACGGGTGAAAATATTTATTTAAGTATTATTTTACTTACTATCCTGAAGAAGACTCTTTAAGTAGAATACTTAATCGTGTCCTTACCTGCCAAGCAAAAGTAATTGACTCCCGGGACAAATCCCTAGTTCCTGTTCTCAAATTTTGTTTTCGTGATGTCATAATTGAGTATGTGTACCTAAAAGGGACTTATTCGGTCGGTTGAAAGTTGAATCGGTGATTGCTAGTAACAAACTTTTGTGTGTGCTTTTGTATTTTAGATGTCCTTTCTATCTGCTTTCGACGTAAGCTGTTACTTTTAGATAGTAATCGTTAAAACTATGATTTGGGTGGTCTACGAATTTTTGACTATAAGGTTGGCCACTAGGGTCTCCATGAATGCCCACTGGAATAGAGTGATGAAGTACGAGATGCCCTACAATGGGAAGTCAACATGTTGAAAACTTGTCTAGAAATTGATTTCTGAAATATTATCGCCGAAAGGGTAACAATTTATTTATTTTCGTTCCAATTCATCTCTAAAGCTCTCTAAAAAGTGGCTATTACTGGAAACTAACAAAGTTTCTGCATTTCACCTGAAAGACATTTGCAACTCAAAGCGAAATTCACTCCAAAGATACATCGCCAAATGAATTCTATAAAAGTATCCCTTTCCGGAGATGCTTTCTGATGTAAAGAGAGGAGAGGTTTCTATTTACAATTAGTTTTTTTTATAAATTATTGCGCAAAAAATAAATGAAATGAAGACAAATTTCTCTTAGGAACTGTTATTAAATGTATTTGTACTATTATTAGTGTGGAAGTTTACCGCCCGAAGGCCTCCAATATAAATAGTTAAAGAATTGTTTCGTAAAGATAACAACCGAGACCTATGACTTTACATGTCCATAGCTGTAAACGCTTTAGAAATTAATTTTCATATTGTGTTAACTGTTGTTATCAACTCTCCAAATCCATCCAGGATTGATTGGTGGATACTGTCATTAAGTATCAAGCTGTTCATTTCATATTTTGAAGAGATCCTATTAAATGTATAGCATCTATCCATAAAACCACCATCCCTTTTTGTAACATCATTATTTATACTAATGTTTCGTTTCCAGGGATAGGGGGTCTTCGAGCAACAGAGCTCCGGATATCACCGTCAGTGGTGCAAAGAGGCTCAGACGCAACTCTGGCGTGTCTCTACGAGCTCACTGACGCACCGCTTTATTCAGTCAAATGGTACCGTGGACGGCACGAGTTCTACCGGTATTCGCCAACAGAGGTACCCGCTACCAAGATCTTCCCCTTCGCCGGCATTAATGTTGATGTAAGTATCTTGACTTCATAATCCAGTGATTTGAATGTTGCTTTCCAGAACAGGTGATGATTTGAATACTGTACGTACCTGTACTTATTCAAATCATGTACAGGTTAGAAGTGTAGCTATGAATAGCTTTATAAAACATTCTTGTCTAACCCCATATATCTCAGTCAGTATACCTACCTACATTGCTTTTTTTTTGACGTCCCAATGTTGTCTTGCAAAGAATGTATTTAGGTCCTTCATTAAATTATCATTTACTTTGTTAATAGTAAACTTGTGTATTTATTATAATTTTATTTCGATTGCGTGCACGTTATATTCGCTTCTCATACAATAGTTTAAGTCCAAGGCCTGCTGTAAGAAATTTCATTTTACAATAAGCAGTACCTATATGCGAAAAAACGTTTAGTAAAACAAAATAAGCATTATAACTCATCATAAGGTTTTCAAAGGTGTATGAAATCTACTAATCCGCACTTATCGAGCATTGTAATAGAAGTCCGTCATAGATGCGGCTGATGAAGATGATATTTTAAATACGTATTATGTATTCTCTGTAGTAGTTATGGTATATTAGAGTATGTATTCTCTCTAGTATTTGAAATATCTTTCTTTTTTATCTATCTTTATGTGTTTAACTTTTCCTCGTTTGCGTCAGTTTTATCCTATGACTACAATACAATAATACTTAATTCTGAAGGAACCTTTCAACTTGTAGTAAACTCAAGTATTATTATGATAGAAAAATTAAAACGTTTGTAAATTAAACATTTGATAAGTTTATATTGTTTAAGTAGTTAGAAAAGTTTGTCTTTTAAATTTTACAGGTCTTTATTAATTGAAAAGCTGACAATTCGCCTGTAGTTAAAATGTTCTGCCGCAGAGCCAACATTTCCTTGTATCTAAATATTAAATTATAATTCACTTCCAATGGTAACTTGACTTAACGTGCAACCTGACGATATAAATCGCGAGTTCTAATAATACTAGTTTATAATCTGCTTGTAAATCGATAAGTAAATCTTATGTTCCACACTGAAACCACTATTGAAATTGTAATTGGTATTTAAATTGCTTTGTAAATATTTTATCCAAAATAGAGCCAAATCAACTTCCTCTAGTTATGATACACCCTGTTGAACAACGGGCGATATAATTTCGCGAGATTCCTCTTTTCGGAGGTCACTGGTACCTTTAATAAGTAATTTAATTGTAACGGTATTGGAGCGATCTAGAATTCTCCCACCAATCCCATGCTGGCAAAACAGGGTGTCGTAAGAGGCGATAGAAGGCAGCCTGCTTGACGGCAGGGCTTCGCGTAAGGATTATATTATCAGTATTATTACTTAGTCATTCATATTATTATTGGTACTATATTACCTTTCCGTGAAGCCTGCCTGACTAGCTATCACCCTCCAGCTTGAGCCAGCCGACAAACGATTCGTCGTGTTCCGGCTGCGGGCTTGAAAGTCAACACTTTCTTTCTTACTTTCTTTTCATTTCTGGCCTACAATGAATTAGTTATACCTTTGGTCTTGCTGATATCCATGGGCGACGGTGACCACTTACCAACAGATAACTTGTCTGCTAGTCAAATAAAAAAAGTACTCGTTTATGGTCAGAGAATTGTCGGTTCCCTGGTTAGCTATCAACCGCCATATAGAAACGACCGAGTTTAAAATATATTTTGGTTGCAATGTCAGTAAAAAATCGGAACAATCACAATCAATCAATCAATCAACGCTTTCTTCTTGGCCGGCAACGCATAAATATCTTTATGTTATGGATATTCATAGACGGTGGATATTAATTATTATAAGATACGCAGTCTGTTTATTTGCTAGCTGTTGACAAATAAAACAATCGGGAAATAATTTTATAATAGTAAAACTTATCTTTTATAGATCTCTCGAAAGAACTTTTGCTGACCTAATAGTTTTGGTACCGTCGAGAAAAACATACGAAATGCAAACATTAAAAGTTAGAGAGCGAATCAAGTTTAATATAAAACCCCAACAGAGAAACGAAAGAACGCTTTGCCAATATGGTATCCGTTCTTTGAGCAACTCGGGGAAATGCGTGAAATATTTTATGTAGTTGTCGATTATATTGTCTGATCTGTAACGATTAAACGAGAAGAGATTGAGTGAGAGATGGATTATACCCTGCAACTTACGTTGGACCTATGTAGTAGTCACTCTTCTACTGGATCGGTATATGCAATAGAAAAATGCATTAAAAAAAATCATTAACCAATATTTTTTGTCGTGTAAGAGTTAAACTTATAAAATATTAATGAAATAAAACACTACTTAATAACAAAATAATCCCTGATATTAATAAACGCTCACACACACACCACGAATCTACAATTCTCTGTGTCTATAAATGAGTAACAATTGATTCGGGTGCGCTCATTGTTTGTGAAAATGTAAAATAACAATCATGTTTATAGAAGCGAAGCAACGATATTATTAAACGATGTAGAAATAACCACTTAGTTAGTTATATAACCATCGATCATTTCATTATATTTCTAAATAACAGTAAGTATAAATAAAAAAAACAATCTTTGCTATGAAACACGATCTAAGTTTGTTCTTTTAAATTCAATGAACACGACGAATCGTTTGGAGGCTGACTTAAGCAGGAGGGTGGTAGCCAGCCGGGCAGGCTTCACGGAAAGATAATAATATCACAAATACATTTAATAACTTAATAATGATATTGATAATATAATCCTTATGCGATACTCTACCACTAAGCAGACCTGCTTCTGTCGCCTTTTACGACGCTCTGTGTTGCTAGCATGGGATTGGGGTCAATATTCTAGATCGCCTCAATAGGGTCAAAACTCTAACTACCCTTATATAAATTCAATGTAAATGTTAAAACTTTTTATTCATATCGCTGCCTTTTATTAGTTTGTTGTCGAACAAGAGTTTAGTCTCGACCGAAAAACCTTTGGTAATACGAAATCTCCATAGCTCGAAATGTATCTCTCTTGGGTATTGACTTGAGAGTTACCATATTTTTAGATTTATCACGAGAAAATAAGAGGATAATATACAAAACTGGGGATATTTTTCTACCGTTTTTGTACGATCTTTAACTCGGTGTGAATTATATTTTTTCTATTTAACAGTTTTAGTTTTTAACCTATAGTTACATAATGTTATTTTATTATCTTGAACGCCTAAGAAACGCTTAATTCCAGAAAGCCAAGTCTGGTTTTTGTTTGGTTTATTGAAGAAATAGACCAAAGGGCATAAGTGTAATTTGCAAATAGAAAAAAAAAATACTACATCCAAGGCATTACATAATTTATATTTTGTGTTTCGTAAAATTAGTTAAAAATATCAACTAAATCGTAAATACAAACTTCAGTTTACAAACGACGTTTAATACTAATCTTACTACCATCCACAAGTGCGTCTTCCATGAAGTTCTATGGACTAGAAATATTAAAATTGAAAATAAATATGTCAATTAATCTACATCAATTATAACTAAATAGAACCTTTAAGCTTGTAATGTCTTGTAATGTTGTATTTCTATACTTGTATTAATATTCTTGTGGTAAAAACATAAAAAAAACATAAACATATAAACAACTTTTTGACAACTAAAGTATTGCAGACATCTAGAGTTTCCTATGCCATGATTTTGACACATTGACAGGTTGGTTAGTGGATTGTTAATAGAGTAAATAGATACGGTTGGTCTGCTCCTTCATACACATACATATTTATTTTGAAATAATTGAATCGAAATATCAGTAACAAATATCTAAATTGTGCACATAATCGCGTGCTCATGCTTGCGCATATCTGACACTATATTTATTGCCGCGGGGAAACCGTATATCTGAATTGGCATTAATTAGCGTATAACGATATCGCTATTTTAAATGTGAAGCGAGTTTAAATCGCGATTTACCATAATATATCAAAATTTCCATAATCCGATGAGACGCTGTATGAATTTCAATTTTGAAAAATATGCAATTATGTTTCATTCTTTTTAAATGTGTTGTTAACATTTTCACAATTATAATATTATTATCCCTTTTTCATACATGTTAAAAAGTTACGATCCCCAGTCCAATTGGTATTAACCCTGCCTGTTGAGCTGTCGAGACGGACACTCACAATGAGGAAAGTCCATTACATAGTCCGCCACGTTGGCAGACTTCCCACACCTTTTGGGAACGCTAAGCAAAACTCTCCGGTGTGCAAGTTTTCTCACGACGTTTTCCTTCATCCAAGCAAATGATAATTAATATGTAATATGCACATAATTTGAATAATTAGAGGTGTATACAGAATTTGAGCTCGGGTCACGTGCGAACCTGTAGCCTACAACTGGTCGTTTGTCATGCATCGGACTACAAAGGTTTCACGGAATTTCCAGAAGTTCCCTCAGATCCCCTAGATTTCTCAGATGGGGTACCCCTTTTTCGGTCTTTTTACCAACAGCTAGTTATCCAAAAGTCAATTCTGAAGTATTGTCAACATGTTTCGGTCAAAGTGCTCAGGTACTCAACAGATGAGACGAGTTTAGTGACTGCTCAATTCAAATTGGAAGCCAGTAACGTCGGTGACACCTTTAGGGTAGCAGCTGGTGGTGACCATTTACGACTACTTGGCCTGTATGCACGTGTTACGATAAGATGATAGTTTGTCTGTCTATTGTATGCATTTTCTAAAAGTTTTAGTTATTATAATCAGAAAAATCCAGTAGTGGACAACCGAGACCCGGTTTCGTCGCTTACATAATGTGTGCATCGTATGGACTTTGAGGAGATCCGACAACACGTTTTCGTGCATTTCATGCGTGCAGAGAACATTTTTTTTGCATATTTTCATAATAGTAGATGCTGTGTGTGGTGTTGTTAAGTGACGTTTAGCATGTCCAGAAATTGGTTCGACATACACATGGATGATTCCTGACAATCACAGCTAATGTTACAATTTTACACTTCACATTACCTATTAACTGCGTTATCTTTTTGATAATAACTGTCTACCGAAGTATGAAATTCGGTTTTCACCTTGACTAAACATATAATGGTCGGGTCGTATATAATCATGGTGTTTTTATTGTGTGTAATCATGATTCCTAAAGCACAAAAAATCTTTGAATAACAATAAAATATAAGTATTTTTTAATCAATACAAATATTGAGTATTGTAGATTAGTTTTTACGATAATTGTAGGAGAAAATCCGTGTTATTTTTATAATAAAGAATGAAGAATTAGAAGAAGAAATATTGCAAATGAGATCAAAATAATACATTAATATTTAGGCGTCAGCAATCAAGAGTTTTAGGAAAATTTTAAGAAAAAAAACACGAACACTTGGATAAAATCGAAACCAGTGTTTTAACTTGGATTTTTGTTCACTTAACATCTTATTAAAAGGTTTAAATATTTTAGAAGTTTAGTACCTAAAATAATTATAAATAAATTTGAAAAATCAAGTCGGGATTTTTCGTGTCTATTTCTACGCTCACTTTATTTCCCGACCTTAGATCTTATTCTTTGCATAAAATATGTTAATGCTTGACAACAATGCGTTTGATGGTAAGTGATAATGAAGTGTAAGCTGTACAATGCACTAAGTAATAAAAGCCTATTCATTCTGCTCTTGAAGACTGCCACATCATAAATAGGCGGGAACAAGGACAAGTTATTCCTGTCCTTTGCAGTGCCCACAATGAATTGCGGGACGTTTACTACTTAAACATGGTTATCCCCCGTATCGAATGGAGGAATTATGTCGATCATCAATACATATTTTTTAGAGGCACGTTATATTAAATTATAGACCATAAATTCTTATGTTCAGCGAAGCGGATATATGGGCTAGTATAATAGAACAACCGAGTCCATATATCCGTCCGAAACTAAACTAATCACATAATTTATCTACCAAGACGATAATGAACTCTCGTACCAAACTAATCTGAACTATGCCGTTGTAATAAAGTGGTTAAATGTCTAATATATAATGTGACGATTGTTATATTTTAGAGATCCTATATATGAAACATCTGACCTAAAAATGTTAATCATTAAATTATGAACACGATGTACATAATAACATTAGTTGGTGGTAATATTAATTACCTACCTATCTTGGTTACGCTGGCATCATTATATTGTTATTTATTACATCTTCAGTCTAAATTGAACCTTTGCCGCGGTGTTGAATAGTTTTTACGTGCTAAGGTGACAGTAAACTAATTAACAAGTTCACCGTTTCATTCTTCGCCTTTACTTGTTTGTAAGCCACCGGTGTTATATATGTAAATCTGTATAACTGGTCTATTGTTAATAGTAAGAATCATAGATATTACGTATACATACGTTATATTAATATATATATGGACAGAGGAGAACTTTGGCTAAACTACATAAAATTAGTAACGTGGCGTTTTTAGGGGAAATAATCAGGATGAATAAATGTCAATGTATAGTTTGGTAATTTTTGGCTAATTTTGTACGTTTTGATATAATATCCACGTCGTGTCACGTAATCTCCGTATTACTCGCTGACGATGCAGTTCCATCCACATCGACTGGATACATGGCAATTCTCCACGGTCTGATTTTCACAATTATTGCCGCGCACATGCGAATTGGAGTAAGAAATTCTTTCTGTGGTATTCCTGGGCGCTATGAAATGAAGTTACTCAAAAAAGGTGTAAAAAGAGTTCTATCCTAGGATACGTTGCAATGATGACTCTCTGTTGCTACTTTTTCCATAGCCGACGGTGACCATTTGCCATCAGATGGCCCGTCCACTATTTCATCTGCCCTGGTGACAAAAAAACAAACAAAAAATATACTTAACGACTTCTTTAATAATTAATTAAAATATCTAAGAGGAAGAATGTTTAGACTTTGGAAAGAACATTGAAAAGACTGGTAAAATCACCTAATAGTAAAAAAGTAAGTTAAGATTAGCCTATGAAGATGCATCTCCCAAACCATTATTTAAAACCTCCATTATCATCCATCACCATTACTAGTCTCCTGTTCAGTTTCAGAAAATAGGTAGGTCATAAAAGTAACTACGTAACTCTTATGGTAGCAAGGAAATTTACTTCTAAGATGACTTGTTTAAAACTAGCATTTGATTTAATTATAGTTATAGCATCTCGTGTATTGTTTATATAAACAAATGGGCTGAATTCCTAACCTTTAAATACTAAGAATAAACTATGCGGCACAGAATTAAATACGAAATGTGGTTACCTAAAACATTTGTGAATACACAGTATTGCTTCTACTTGTGTTTTGTAATGGAAAAAAAAGGTGAAAAAACTTCTCATATTATTATTATTTTTATATAAAATAATGCTTGACAACAATCCACCTGATGGTAAGTGGCGATGAAGTCTAAGATGTTCAATGCACTAACTGTTCACAATACTCATCACCTCCGGTATGCTATTCTAGTGTAGATTATCTACATCATTTGGGGCCAACCTGTGAAGCCAAATAAAGTAGACGATGTGTTAAGTCGATTATACTAAGTTAATTTGACATTTGGATATATGTATTTGGTATAATATTGAGTATATTTATAATGCCTTTCAATATTTACAAACTATGGACAGAAAAAATATAACGGGAATCGTCATATTCAATTAGTAATGTGTATGACGTATATTTACGGTGAATTTTTGGTAACACAATTTTTTATTTGCTGAATATATGAAATTTCGTAAAATTTGATCGAAATTACTTAACATTAAACAAAATAATAATAATAAAACTTATTTAAGTGAAGAATAAATAAACAAAGTACAAATAACTCTATTAGCTTTGATGGTATTCCTATAACTTACGTTGATACAGCGAAAAACTTAAGAGTGATATTTGATAATAATTTATCCTTGAAAACGCACATCACCGAAGGTTCACTTCCCCTTGCGTTCACTGAGAAGGTTACAAAATGCATTGTCTTTAAAAGCTAAAATTTAATTAGCCCACACATTAATCCATCCTACAATAGAATACTGATGATGTTTTTGATGATTGTTTTTTGAGGTCACTGAGAAATTTCTAAATTAACTTGAGCGCTTGCAAAACTTTTCTCTTCGTTTTGTCTTCAGACTCATTGATTTCGATCCAGTATCTCAATTTCACAAGAATCTCAAAGGGCTCCCAATTCGACTTTGTAATAAGTATCGACCCTTGTGTCTACTCTTTAAGATCTTGTTTAGCCCTTCTTCTCCTATTTACCTTCGCAATCAATTTACCATTGGTTACCCTGCAAGTGCGATTTATATTTGCTCATCCTCCACATATATGATGCAAGTCACAACTGAAATTTCTCATTAAATTTCCTTCACATAAGTCCAGCTTTGATACTATTACGTTTTAGTTCAGGTGGTTAGGTTGTAGATCTTGCCACCTTCTACTGTAAGAGATTCTGACTTATTCTCGGTATTTAAAAAACGCACCAACTGGAAGAAATTTTGGATTAAGAAAGCACATTGAATTGCAGTAGAGAAGTAAGCGGAGAGCCGATTTATTGAACCTCAAAGTCGGCGACTTCGTCCTGTGTGCAGAAGAATACTTTGTCTCTGCAATGGTGACTAGAATGAATTTTAAGGTTGATACATAGAAGGACAAGAGACCACAAGTCGCGGATGTTCAAACCAACAAAGAGTGCGTGCGCTGAGTCTAGGTGCGTCTTTGCCTGTAACCTACGGCTGCAGGGCTCAAGTGTTAACAGATAATATTTTTTAACGGTCGGGAACATGTTTCGTACTGTATAAAACTTTTGTGTGTGGTGTTTTATTGGGGGCGCTATGAATTGTCTGTATCAACTTCTTTTATGTTCTCTTTGTTACGTCGTGGCTATTCCTTTTCTGATTTAAAAACTTGTAACCTTTACATAAAGAAATATTTTTCGAACCCGTAGAAGCTTTTGGTTGGCATAAATATTTCAATAAACCTTATATAAGTGCTTCAAGGTTTTCAGTTTATATTTATAACCATAGGTTCATATTTGAAATCGCTCATACAGAGAAGCAACCTACTTATCAGGAATCAGAATTGCGTCATCGTAAAGCATATTACATTTATAATATCAAAATCTCCATCTCATTACAAACGAGTAAACATTTCAACGGCTTATGGCGTAATAGGCTTGTTAATTAAATCTTATTTTGTTGGTAAAGTATGTCACGTTCCGAATGGGTTCCAATTAATTGTTTTATCCAGACGTCAGTGTAACAAAGGGCCTTAAAGATAACAATTATAGTGTATTATGGAATATTATTCGTGGGCGACGAAGCGATGTCGCTTTGTGTTGAGCCAGCCCCGGTTTTGGTGATAAAAACAGCGGGTACTTTTAAAAGAAACGTCGAAGATAAAATGAGTATGATTTATTCTTTATTGGGAGGCAGTGATTTTCGTTTTCTGCATATTTATGAATTGTATCTATTAACACTGATCGACAATATCACAATTGATATACTTTTTGAAACGGAAAATGGTTAAATAATAAGTAAAAGAGTGATGGCTTAAAAATAAGAAAATTTTCGAATCCTAATGCATAAAAGCTCATGGGTTAAAGTTGAAGTGCTTAAATTTAATTACGCCCCGAAATTTATAAATAGTTGTTGCAGATTACAAATATAGAGCATTACGTATATTGTATATTTCCATATATGTACGTTTGGAAGCTGCGGTAGGATATCAAATATAGTTAGTCGAATGTTATTAGCCACATTGTCGTCGACCACAAAATTTAATCAATTGACAATGAAGTTAATAATTACATAATTGTGGGTGATGAAATCCTTGTAGCTATACCTACTTTGGTCACGGTTATGTTGATGTGCTAGAAGAAAACCGGTATACGATTTTTGTGCTAAGTTGTCAATACATAAATATCTGTATTTGAACGTAAAGGAAACTACAACCCAACTTGCACTTGGATAATGTTATAATCACTGAGATACTTTAAACCCAAATAAATATAAAGTAACTTGAAGCAATTTGGTCAGTTACCCCGCAGGCAATAGTTCTGCCTGCTACAAAAAGGTTTTTGGATTCGATTTTCGGTTTCGAACAGACATTTATATGACAAATAAATGTTTGTTTAAGGGTCTTGGTTGCTGGAATTTTTTTAGTTGTTCATTACACCGCAGAGGTTGCTAGGTCGGGAGTAAGGAATCTGTCTGTAGGAGTATATTAGTGTATATGTACATTTGGATATATGAGTATTACTAGCGGCCCGCCCCGGTTTCGCACGGGTGTACTTTTATTTTTAAACATTTTGATATATATTTATAAATTTATATTTATAAAGGACATATTCAATGTTGCATATTTCTGCTGTGTATGGAGCCGACCGCGCGACTACCTATTTCATAGATATGGCCGCCCCGCATCTCGTGTCCGCTCCCTCGTCGCCTACGCTACGGCTTTGCGTGGGGCCACACTGGTCATTGCGCGGGGGCTGTGGTGATGTTTATTTTCGTAAATTCGTAAAATCTTCTGAACGGAATGTCCGATTTGAATAATTCAAAAAGTTATCTAGAGTTATTGAAACAATTTTGGATATGAAATAATTTATTTGGATAAAGATTAATACGAAGGTATGGATATCATGATCTGATTTTGGTCAGCTTTTAAAATGTAAAAAGTGGTTATAGTGATATAACTACAATCGTTGGAAATGTGGTATCGCTAAGTTATTTGTAGATATTGATATGTTCTCTAATATTGTAGAACATTTTTATGTTCTATTATCAATAGTTTCCGCAGCGTATGCGATGAAAGAAATTTTTAAGCAAATTTTTTTACACCTTGATTCACATTACTGAAGTTTTAATAAGGATACTTAATTTTTTCTGATAATAAATATAGCCTATATTACTCAAGCTTAAAGTAGCATTCTAATGGTGATAAAAAATTTAAAATCGGTTCAGTTGTTTTTGAGTTTTTTCATTACAAACATACAAAAATATAAAGGTTTCCTCTTTATAATCTAATATATAAAATTCGTGTGTCACAATTTTAGTTACCATACTCCTCCGAAACGGCTTGACTGATTTTGATGAAATTTTATATGTATATTCAGTAGATAGTAGTTATCTATTTTTTATATCCCTAAGTGATAAGGGTGGTCCACCCCAAATATTTATTTTTAATTTTTGGACAAATTTTTTTATTTATATTTTTTTTTGTGATGTGGCATTAAAAATACATGTAACCCTAAATTTTCACCCTTCTACCGTCAACCCCTATTTTTTAATAGCTATATATGTAATTAATAATTTATTTGGCAAAACAACGTTTGCCGGGTCAGCTAGTCTAATATATAAAATTCTCGTGTCACAGTTTCAATTACCATACTCCCCCAAAAAGACTTGACCGATTTTGATGAAATTTTATATGTTTATTCAGTAGGTCTGAGAATAGTTTGTTATCTATTTTTTATACCCCTAAGTGATAAAGGTGGTCTACCCCAAATTTTTTATTTTTATTTTTTGGGGAATTTTTTTATATTAATTTTTTATGCTGTGGCAATAAAAAATACATACAATCCTAAATTTTCACCCTTCTACCATCAATCTCTATTTGACAATATCCCTTTTTTTATGTTCCGCTAATTCTGCCGGTGTGTGTACTATTGGGATAACAAAAATATTGTACACTCTATTGCGTTAAGGGATTGATATTGTTTTTAAGTAAAATTATTATAATTAGCGATATATATAATTAAAAATTTATATGGCAAAACAACGTTTGCCGGGTCAGCTAGTATAAATATAGATGACCCTGTGATTAAATTTAATGATTATTATTGCAAAAAATAACTAGAAGTCCCACGATATATGATGATGAAAAATGCTTGGGTGATGAAAAAGGTTCGCCCCACATTTTTGTTTGAAATGAGTTAAATAGACTAGTAGAATAATAAAACACCGATTACAAGTTACAAGATATGGAGGTGAAAAAAACCAAAACACAAGACAACGAACCAAACTAAAGAAAGAAAAATAGGGATTAGCTATAAAGCTTGCCGAATTACAAATTATTTTAACGCCACAACGAAGCAGGAAGCTTATTTTCCTCATGTGATTCCTTTTCATCAAAATCCGACTAACGCTTTTGAAGTTAGTATCAATTATTATTATATTTTACCCTTACTATTTAATTGCTCACTATCCCAAACATGTTATATGTGGGTTGACTCTTTTCACGTCCAAGGCGACGATATACTCTCAAAATTCTTAGGCGTATTGGGGCGGCTTAGAATACATCCCCCAATCCCATGCTGGCAGGACAGGGTGTCGTAAGAGGCGACAGAAGCCAGCCTACTTGATGGTAGAACTTTGCGTATGGATTATATTATCAGTATTATTATTAAGTCATTAATATTATTACTGGTATTATTATCTTTCCGTGAAGCCTGTCTGGCTAGCTACCGCCCGCCTGTTTGAGTCAGCCGCCAAACGACTCGTCGTATTCCGGCTAGGAGCTTGAGAGCCAGTACCTTCTTTCTTACCTTCTTCTCATTTCCTGGCCGACAACGCATCAGTAATACCTTTGGTCTTGCTGATGTCCATGGGCGACGGTAACCACTTACCATCAGATGGCTCGTCTGCTCGTTTGTCGGCTATTAACATTAAAAAAACCGTATCTAAGATGGACTTTATATAGACATACAAAAGGGTATATAATATTATTTGTGTAAAAAATGCAAGTAATAAAAAACACTAGAAAAAAAAGGTTTCGAGAAGAAAATAAATGAATTCTCACGCACGAAGAAACTGCTTTAATGTGTGAAACGGGATAGGAAACAATACATTTTTCCTGTCAGCTGGAGTGCCCGCCAGGCGCTGATTAAAGCCTGCGCTTTCAACACCCAAGATACAGAAGATAGTTTTAAGGATGCATTCTGTGAAATGTAAAACCATAGAATAGATCATGAAGCAGAAGACTCACACCGCACATTTTAATATTTTTTTTTAATACCACCTATAATAAATCAAGTGTGCGAGTTTAAAAAGTGTTTAAACGGTGAGAATTACTGGCAGTTATTAAATTAGTATTAATTTACTTTGCAACAATCCGTAAGCACAATGTATGATGGTATATACTACTATACACGCATGACACCTCCCTCCCTCCCACAAAGGAAAACATGCAATTATAATAAAAATATACACCAACACACATACCGTCACCAACACGTGTTTCGCTCCGAAACAGCATCATCAGGGTAGTTATTAGTCGTACAATTGTGTGAAATATAAAAAACTTAAATGAAATAAAACATAATATTTTGTTTGTTGAAACTTTAATTATTTAAACTTTTCAACATAAATGTATTTGAACAAGGAATTTCCAAGAAGAAATAATGTGAATAAA
Source organism: Megathymus violae (assembly GCA_003671415.1). Taxonomy (NCBI): domain Eukaryota; kingdom Metazoa; phylum Arthropoda; class Insecta; order Lepidoptera; family Hesperiidae; genus Megathymus; species Megathymus violae. The sequence goes on from PDGT01000125.1 coordinate 282,480, forward strand.
ATTAAATATTTTTAAATATTGTGTTACATATTTTAGATGATATTTGGTTACATATTGTACATATATTTAAATTTCGAATGATAAGTATTTTTTACAATTCTATTTCATCACTTATAAAAAAAAAAAAAACTCCTAGTAACTCTCATCAAATGGTTCTAATATATGTACAACTCTATTCATTTACTTAGTTAATCTATTATCTTCGCTGTCGCTTACTCTTCCGCTTTTGTAGCTACTCAGTAATGTGGCTTATAAAAGGGTTTTGGCAAGGAATTTAATTAATTCAAAAGGAAAACCTTAGTAAATATTGTTCGTGTGCATTCATACACTTAAATAGTTCACAAAACCTATTATCAGTTTAACTAATTACACAATTGTGTGTATATAAATACATAAGATCGCTCTTAAAGTTTTTCAAGTTATCCTGTCAAATTATAACCACGGTCAATATTACCCACGTTTATAACAACTTCGGAATTATTTATTATCTTGATATAGAAATACTTTGATGGCATTTAAGGACCAGTACCTGAGGGCATGGTAAAAAATTGAATATAAAATTTGCAATACATAAGGAAAATTATAAAAAATCTAATAGAAGTATAAATTGATACCATTAACAGAGCCTAGGTACGGAGTTCCTCTCTCTCCTGTCCACAGTATGAGAAAGTAGGTTATTTTATGTATTTTATTTTATTTTACTAAAACCCAAAATTAAGGTTAACATTACTGTGGTAATTGAGGCAATACCGCAGTTTGGTAAAAGTAGTACCACCTTTCTTTAACACTCCTAACTTACAATGTTTTACCTTGCACCTTATATTTTACTGTTTCACAAATTCATACCTCTCACTATGACGGTTTTAGCGAACCACGCATTGATCAGAGCCTCTCCAGAGTCCCCAGTCACCATGGACTCCATTTCTCATTCCGATCATTCTTCACAGTGCTCTTATCATCTTCCATGCACTCACCAGTCACGCCTTACAATCATTCATCTTTCTCGGATACTTGCATACACATTACATTTGTTATGGCAATAATAAATATTTAAATCATCCATTACTAACAATCTACTAGCTATTCTGTTTGATATAAATTATTATTTATATTGTATTATTATTATTATAAAAGTAATGGAGTTGAATCTGTACGTGAAGCATATATTATTATGTTAATAGTCGACAAAAGAGCAGACCAACCACCTGATGGTAAGTGGTCACCGTCACCCATGGACATTAGTAACAGCGAAGCCGTAACTATTATGTTGCTGGCCGAGAAAGAAGAAGGAAGAAAGAAAGTACTGGCTGGCTATCAAGCGCTCAGCCGAAACACGAAGAGTCGTTTGGCGGCTGATTCAAGCAGAACGTTGACTAGCCAGATGGGATTTATCAAAAAAGTAATAATACCAGTAATAACATTAAAGAGTTAATAATTATATTGATAATATAATCCTTCCCTAGCACCGAACCTTACCACCGAAGGGGCCGGCTTCTGTCGCCCCTTACGACAACCCGTTCTGCTAGCATGGGCTTGGGGTTAATATTCTACGCCGCCTCAATACGGCCAAATTATAGATAATTTTCCCGAAATTTAATTTCATTAAATTAAACATAAATTTAATTCGGAGAAACTGAACTGCTGCCAGCTTCTGTTACCACAGAAATAAAAATTATTATGAAAATTTTATTAAAAGGGTAGTAAATATAGTTTGTTTCTAATTCACAGAAGTAAGAAAGTCAATTTCAAAAGCAATAAAATGAGATGAACAAAACATTTATTAAATGTCTGTTCTAAATTAACAACAATCGTCTAGGATACGGGTGTTAATGATAAACGTAAGGCATCAGTAAAAGAGACCCAGTTACTAATTAAATATATAAATGCCAACTGCGATATAATTGTATATACCGACACAGAAAGACAAAAATCCACTACTTTAATTAATTTTACTAATCACGGAACTGGATTGGCAAGCAATAACGAGATTATGTCGGATAATATCGGATGAGTGTAAACCTCCTATCCAACGTATTTGAGATAATTAGAAATGAATAATGTTTAAGGAATTTTTTCATTGAAATCTCGAATAATGATAATTTATGAATATTCCGTTAACTTCAGGATATTATACTATTTTGCTTTTGCACACTTTAAAATTAGTATATATAGGTTTATTACATAAAAATCGATATCTTTAATACTGTCAAAGTTGTAACATGTTTGTTGTATTACATTATTAATCAACTACGAAGTTTACGAACTGCAACCATGAAGCATGTACACGCGGCTCTATACAGGGAAAATAATAAAATTAACAAGCCTAAAAACAAGCAACGGAATAAATTTAACCGGTCGTTGTTAGCAGCTGTTCATAAATATCTCTCCTCATCCTCAGTTCGCGCAGTATTACTCTGATGGGTGATTTTCTCCCCTTTCGTATAGCTCTGTCTAACTGGATTAGGGTTTACAACGGCTTGTGATATCTCTTTATCTTGTTTTGTATTTTTATGCATTTTTTGCATTGCTATTAATTTTATGTTGATCAAAATACAAATCAGTGGTAGAAATTTATTTTACTATTTTTTAAACCTTACTTCATGAAATATGAGCCCGCAATACTGGAATAAAAATTATCATAATCATATTATAAACCATTTAACCAAGTTGTTCAGAAATAACACGTTGTTAAGCATCAACATTAACCTCACAAAATATATTGAAATCCAAATCTTCTAAGAATTTTTTTGTCCACAGTTAGCCAGATCGAACCAAAGCCAGGTGGTGCTGACAAGAGTCAGCTTTGGACTGTCAGGAAACTTCAGTTGCGAAGTCACTGCGGATGCACCTTCATTCGCGACTTCTATAGTTTCTAACAATATGGAGGTCGTTGGTAAGTTATCTCTCACGCTACTGACTTTTAGTTTGAAGGATGGAGAATTAATTACTGAATATTTAACTTTTATCTCCTAAGACCCTGTAGGCCGGTATGTAACTTATAACCCTATCTATCTAGTGACGCTACTGGAAGCGGTCCCTGGACGACATTTATGATATGAATAAACGTTCTTTCATGAGTGTTGATTTATTATGTCTTAGTGTATTTTCATTCCAGATTTCAATTTATAATTTAAATGTTCTTTGTAACAACTATTTCTTAGATTCCTCACTTCAAATCCTACACTAGTGCAGAATTTTTGTTGCTTACTTGTTATACTGTTTCGATTGAAAATTCTTCTTTAATTTGTAATTTTTAACATTATATTTGGTTGGCAGTGCTACCCCCATCATCTCCGTCGATACATACCACACAACACTACTACACCCCTGGGGACATCTTGATAGCTAACTGCTCCTCCGGCCCGAGTCGGCCGCCTTCCGAGCTTACCTTCTACATCAATGATATACCAGTAAGTTTTATAATATATATTTTTTTGATTTTTAAATAAATATTTCATCTTCTATTAAAAGAAACCAATCATTACTTCTTTACTGATGGTAGCTACACCCATCAAGGTGTAATTATAATGTGAAAATACATTTTTAGTCATTATTCTCGTATCTCATCCAATTTCCATTTAACTTTAAATCATTAAATATTAAACAAAAATAAACACTTAAGAATTAATTGTTCAGAACTCAAAGTTTTCAATTTTGAATTTGCCTCTAGTTTAATGCCTCAATTCAAAACATAAACTGTCGTGCACCGCTCTTGGTTCCAATACAGTTTCGCGAAAATTATTCTCAAGTTATAACTTAAAAACAATGTTTAATTAATACTATATTCATGGGCAGAAACATTGTTTTGAATATTGAAACGGAATTCTGTCGAAAGTTCATAGACTTCATAAAGGTCCAATCCCAGTACGAAAATGGCATGAAATAAACTATTTGTCGTTTAATGGCATTAAAATAATAACGATTATATTTTTAATGTATGGTTTTTAATAAGTTAGTGTCATTTTAACGTGCCCCTATTAAAACTTCATCAATTTATAAAATTTGTTAGAAATGTTATATTTTATAACATTATCGCATTAAATGGAATAACCATTTGTTGATGTATCATTTAATCGTGAATGCCTGACGATCCGTTATTAGTGATTTATTTCGTGATACGGCCAAACATAATTTTAATATATAAAATTCTTATTATTTCCAATTCTGTCGATAAATACCTATAAAGACCGTCTTTTAATTTCGACGTATCATGATGGCAGTAAAATTGTTAATTATTTTGTTTACTAGCAAATAATAATGGAGTGAAAAGAAATCAGTAAAGCGTTTCTATAAGAAGATAAACAAAATAATACAAGCCTGTCACTGTGTCCTCTAATAAATAAATTAATTGGAATAAAAATAGACTGTTCGTAACAAGGAGGTGAAATTTGAATATTTTTGACTCTCGAATAATTCGAGATTTATTCGAGAATTCTAGCATACTAAAATAGAATGCTACCCTCCAACAGTTCCTACCTTAGCTTGCAAATATGTTAAATATACGTAAGAACGTGCATGCAAGGAGCAACCCCACGGTGCTTCGTGGTTTGATGAGTGACAGTTAATATAAATTGATAAAAATTTTGGGTCGCAATTTGTTCACAGAAGCTTTGTACCATTAACATTTTGACGGCTTACCAATTCTATTTTATTTAACAGAACGTAGCATTATACTTCATATATGTATTATTTTTAAATTTCTAAATCAGTATGCGAAGGACCACTGGTTACTTATTACCGTTATTCATGGGAAACCATAACACTGTGCGCATCACAAACTAACTCTTGCAAAAAGCAAAGATTCGATTTTTTAATTTTCTTTGTCACAACTAATCAAAAACGTTAAAATAATATCCGATTGATTTAAAAACCATAGTTTTCTTTACCTGTTTCTTTAAACGCCCAAAGTCTAGTTCAGCGGTAAAATTAATGGTTCGTTATACAGCACGGTACACCGCTAGTACAGAAGGTTGCCTTGGATTCTAAGCCTGGTAAAACCATTCACACTCTAAATAGTAGTTGCAAAGATACTTGCAGTACCTCAAATTATGTATATAATATATATACCTTATTTAACAGTGATGCTGACTTTACACCTTACTTAATGAAGCACATAAATAATACTAGAAACAACTTGATTTGCGGCACAAGTAACAGATGACAGTGGTTTTGTTCCTCACAAATGTTAAAAAAGGTCCATAATTTATTTTTGTAACACGATTTGTGTAAGCGTAAAAATATCTCGTGACATTTTGTTTATTAATGTCCCCGGGCATTATTCGTGTTTCATCTATTATCATGTTATTGCGAACAGATATATCGAGATTGTCGTGCTCAATTAATGGAAATGTAACTATGTTCACCTAGTCGAAATTCGATCATAATCATTAAATAAGGTTTTGCAATCGCATTCCGTTTATACATATGGATGACTGCTAAGTTCATTCAATTTTGAATTTAATTTTCACTCTGTCATAACGTGCAAACAATTTCAAAGAGCATTAGCAATACCTATAGGATCAGGACCACTCAAAATAATCCACGGACAAAACGGAACACGGAAAATTGACATATAATACATTAGAAGCATGCTTTTATAGTTGTTTGTACTGAAATACTTACAGATAAAGGTATAATAATGATACATTTTGAGGTTATCATTTTTAGCTATTTTGATTGTTCCCAAGTACTAATGTTTATCTCTGTTTTCAAATAATATGTAAGATATTAAAAATACACCATTTCATTACGCACAAAATAGTGATAATTTAATAATTTATAATAAGCAGGTATTACTAGATTGGTGAGACCTAAATTGTGTAGCTACCTAATTAATGTATACTGGTGTACTAAGTAATTAAGAAAAATTCTGCCTCCATGATCGTATATAATTAATAATTTGTCCAAGAATTGAGGTGGATTAATAATACTTTCGTAACGTGACCATGACAAGTACCAAATTATTGACGTCACAACACATGTTTATCGACCAACTGTGCATCTACCAACGAAACAAATACAGCAATACTGTTCTATAATATCATGCCCGTCATTACGGGTATTATTTAGCACAACATATACAAAATATACATTTGTGCTAATGTGACGACCTTTTATATTGTCCTTTAGTAACCATTTATTTTCTCCATGAGAAGGAATATCGTAGAGTAGACTGTTCTCGCTTTATCTTTTATAATTAGAACATTTTTGATGTAAACCTATGTTCCTTCAACGATTATTATTAGTCTGTTCCTTTGTTTATTGCAAAATAATTCATAAGGTATGATTAAATTATGTGATGCTATTTCTTTTCGAGAAATATGATTCAAGCCCAAATGGTACATCACAGATTCATCTTTTAAGACATTTCTTATCTGGTTCAACATATTCTCTAGTGTTCTTATAGGTATTTTAAATAGACTTGATAATGTTTCATCTGAATCTCCAACGCCATTTTTAAACTAAATATGCAGCTAGTGCTAACAGGTCTCTCGCAATATTACCAATTCAAGTACATATGTTAAAATACAATTAACTAATTGTTCTTAAAATCCAGTAATGAAAGTAATCATTATGCATTCATTGAATATTTCCAAGCCCAAAGAATTCATAACTCAAAGCAATAGAAGACTTAAACCACGGTAGGCTTTATAAGTTAATGCTTCCAACATCTTAGACTTCATCACCACTTACCATCAGATGGGATTCTAGTCAAGCATTAAATTATTTTATTAAAAATAAAAATAAAATGATAAATAAACTGCTAAAACTAAAAAAAAATTACTGGGGAAATACTTGTATGGCATTCAAGATATGATACAGTAATCTCGTTGATGATATTACACATATATTTGTAACTGCCAGTTTGTCATAATGTCATAAAAAATGAACAGAAATACCAAAAATACCTGGCGTCCAAGACGTGATAAAATAATTTCATTGACAATATTATATATTTGTTATTCTCTTTCTGTATCCAGATTTAATGTGTGAAACCTCGTTCTCAATGTATAACGACCACAGCTTACACATAAAATGTCGCCCCGAAATAGATGCGGGTTTTATTATAATGTTGTTTGCTAAAGTCCAACAGGTATCACAAACATAATCTTCCTTAGTTAACTAGAACAAACGAAGAAAACTCATTAGGAATGATAATTACGAATACTCAGTCATTAAGAATATATATATATATATACACACACACACATATATATTATATATCCATCCATTGAGATATAAGACAATGACACCACAATTCAAACATCGATTTTGCATATTGCAAGATTCTGTCCAGTTCGGATCACGCACCAGAAAAGATAGGCGACAATGGGCTGGCAATGTAGCTGATCGTGTTTAATTAGCTGCTAATACTGGAGACCTCTCTGTACCATCGAAGATCCTCTGTAAGGTGCAACTGGACAGATTATCAAGGGCTGTTGAACTACTGCTACGGAACAGGCAGGCTTTAGATCAAATCGTTCGTGCACGGACCAGATTAATACACTCAGAATTATCGTGGAGGAAGCATCAGAATGGCAAGATATACCTTACCTTCGTCGATTTCAAAAAAGCTTTCGACACAGTCCGATGGTCCAGAATCTGGTCTCGGTTTGACGAGATTGGAGTTCTATCCAAAATCAGGGACATCCTGAAGGTCATCTATAGGAAACACTCTTGCGAGGTAAAGCACGATGGCTTGATCTCCGAAGACACGCACGTGTCGTAGACGTGCACGCGGGGGTAATGCAGGGCTGCTTCCTTTCACCTTTGCTGTTCTTCGTCGTACTAGATGGCATAATGCACATAAAAAACGACAGAAAACAGCGTGGTATAGAGTGGGGGTCAACCGAACATCTGAATGACCTAGACTACGCTGATGACCTGTGCTTGCTTAGCCACAATCACGTCGATATGCATGTCAAACTAGACGACCTACAGTGTGAGGCGTCCCTCGATGGCCTCAAAATCAACACACGGAAGACCCAGGAAATGCGTACTGAAGGGAGAAACTCGCTACCACTGTCACTGGGCTATAGAGCATTTACAGAAATTTACTTACCTTGGCACTGTCGTGTCGAAAACTGAAGGGACTGAAGAAGATATCGCTAGGATAGGGAAAGCACGGGCGATCTTTGCGCAGCTGCAACCTATGACAATCGAGGAAGTTGATGCGGAGAGTGAAATTGAAAATATTTCGTTCAATCGTTACAACCGTCCTGCTATATGGGTGCGAAACGGTGGAGGGTGACAAAAGACATCACGCAGCGGATTCAACTCTTCATAAACCGATGCCTACGACAAATTCTTAGGATTTTCTGGCCCGAAAAGATCTCCAATGAAAACCTCTGGGATCTCTGTGATGAAACGCCGATCGGTCAACAGATCAGGCGCCGTAAGTGGACATGGATTGGTCACACTCTCAGACGAGCTCCCAACCATATTCCTAGACAAGCTTTGGAATGACTCCACAAGAGAAAAAAAAGCGTGGCCGTCCCAAGCACACCTGGAGGCGTTCAGTAGCATCGGAACTGAAAATGATCGGACTGACATGGTCCGAGGCGAAGCGCGTAGCCCAACACAGAACGCGATGGCGGAGTACTGTGGATTCCCTCTGCCCCACCTAGGAGCCATAGGACATTACTGCTACTAGTTCCTTATTAAATACAAGGAACAAATAATAAGCATTTTTTTTATTTAAAAAAAGTTTTGGTAATAAGACTGATAATAAAATTTAACTTTTTTTCGTAAAAGTAATAAAAAACCGAAGTTGATAAAAAAATATTTTTTGAAATGTAACTGTGTTTCTGAATGCAGTCATAAAAGTTGGGCCTAATGTTGCCAACCTCCTTTGCTCACGTATCTAAAACCAATGAAAATACCATTATTTCCTAAACAACGAATATTATTATGTTGCTTTACTGTTACTTTGCGCTTTGTATTATTTTAGGGTGTTTTTATTTTTTCCAATTTTTTGAACTATAACTTTTTTAATAAAATTTCCAAGTATCTTAGTATTTTAATACTTCTGATTTTATCCCATTTCCTGTAGAACATACTTTTCACTATCACTGATATTGATGCCTTCATTCAGAAAATTGTTGCTCTCGCCAAATTAATACGGTATGTTATGGTGCCTGTCCTTTCATAAAATCCAATTTGACGTTTGTCCTATAGCTGTCAAACGTCATACTGGAACGACCGCCATATAAGCTTCCGCGTCTTATCTAAATTAATGAAATAAACAACTTAATACCAATTATATTTAAAATACTTACTCTTTTATTTACAATTTTCTGATTTCACGCTGCTAGCGTATTAGTTTTCTCCGTAATCCCAACGCTTCGAGATTTACACTACAGACGAAGTATACCGCTTATTGTTTGTATTATAAACCCAAATGGCCTGTTTCATTAGCGAACACTAAACTTAATTCCTTAATGAGCTGTAAAATTTTCACGAACTCTGTAACTTTCTCTATAAACGTTATTATGCCCCTGATGGTCACAGCTTTCGCTTCTCAAGAATAGTTCTGTGCTACATAAACCACAAATGTTAAGACTCGGTATGGTTTAAAACCTTGGTTGGTTTTTAATTAGGTTTGTTGTGTATGTAAATAATATCAGAAGTAGGATTTTATTTTTAATATACTTTGAAAGTCAGTAGAAACAATGTATCATTTGCCTGAGTACTCATATCTAACACTGTTATTGCAACTATGATTTATTTAGAAAAGTGTTGGTTCCAAATTATGTATGCTCGTATTTTTTCTTCTTATTTTTGTGTTAATGATTAACGAATTCATTGATAAGTGAGCTGATGATAAGTTTTCATCTTTGCCGATGGACTATCATAACACCTCCCTTAATATTTTGTTACCCGTATATTTAGAAATAAATAATATATCTTTCTTTAGTTTTCTGATTTACTTCCCAAAGTCAATGTCAAAACTAAGAATTTATTTACAGCAATATATACTTTATAAAAATAAATGAGTTCCATTATCTAAAACCACTCAAAGGTGCCCTGGTCAAACAAATTTAATATTCTGGCAAGAGAAAACAATGCCAGCCGCGACGAATATTCGGCCAACAAAGTTTTGTCGTGGTTTTCTGTTCTGAATATTTAGAATACAATATTTGAGACAGAATCTGAACTGTACTGTACTGTATATTATACATTATACAAGAGTATATACGGATGTACTCGGATATCTCAATACAATTGAACCCGGTGAGTGGCACTGTGATTGGGTTCTGGGAATATATTGTGGAAAAACGTCTGTCAGGCCGTTTTCACAGCCTAAATAAACAAAATATATTTATTAGCCGTTTTCACAGCCTATATTTAAAAAAACAAAATCAATTTATAATTCAGTTTATTTATACGCAATTACTAGATACTTAGAACATTATAGGATATTTTTTATACATTATTTCACATTTTTGTATAATTTTATAATACAATTCAATGATATTTTTAATATATAAATTAATTATTACTATGCCATAAAACCCATTTAGTAGCTCAGGCCAGGACACAGATCTTTCTCCGTTATTTCATAGACCTGGACGTATTCTACGACGCTGCTCCAGCGTACATTTGTGGAGACATTACATACAATTAGTTATCAATGGACTTCTTTTCATCTTGTATGGATTTTTTTGGTTTTCTGCCTATATGATAAATCTACTGCCTTACTATCCGGATACCATCAAAAATATTAAACGTTACCCATAACAAATAGATGAAGAAATTATGACTATATTTAAAATTATTTTTACATGTTAACTACAAATGCATTGCATATTGCAAATGAAACTGAGCAATGTTTTATTCTAAAAATATAGTTATTTATAAACTGAATTAAAATTACAACCAAAGCGTAATGAAATTGAAATTTGCATCTAAGCGAACACCGTCACTCCTCGTTAACCGCACTGAGGGGCGTTTGCGGCGTCGGATATGTTATATTTGAAAGTTCACTGTTGTATAGCGGGAATTCGCTTCTAAACTATTTGAAAATTATGGCCATTATTTGAAATTTGAAAATAATTGTTTTTGAAATGGTTATTACTGCGGCTAACCATGGTAGAATCGATTTATGCTGACGATGTTTGGTTAAGGGACGACGCATGCTTTTTTGGTATTCATGTTGGTACTTTCATCAGATTACCTAATTGTTTTGACGTTGTCATTTCTGTATACACTTACTGAACTCAGTATAAGCATAAATGGGTAATCTACATTTAATGTAGAATCTATATTTCGACATATAAAATCGAACATGGCTCATACTAATAAAATTACATATTCAGCAGCTTTACAGATTGATCGATGCGTAATTATTCTTGAATATTAGATTAGGTAAGTTTTTTTTGGCATTAAAATTTACGGTACTTTGTAGAGTTGATGATATTTGACGCGTCCGGTGAAGGTTTCACTGTGTATGCATCAATTTTGAAGAAAAGAAAGAGTTTTTTTTAAATTAATACTATAGATATTTAGGCTAAAGATAAAAAAGCAAAGAAGGTATATAATAAACGTTGAAATATATACCTCAGTCTTTCTCTCTTACTACAGCCTTGCTTTAACACCTATTTATAATAATGAATTTTTTAATGTAAAATTTTTAATGCTCTAGTCTTCTCTTTTTTTGGCAACAACGTCTCAGAGATAAGTTTTTGGAACTTATTTCTTTCTGTAAATATTTAGTGGTTTAATATTAGTATAATTTCTACTTACTTTACTGTGTTACTTATACTATTTATAAGTACTTACTGTATAGTAAATACTTATTACTATTTATGGCTGTATACCAAACTCGTGTCCAAGCAATCATGTCCTTAAAATAATCATCCCGTGTTACGGATTTCATTGGGCTACAGTGACAACTTACCATCCGGTGGCTCGTCTGCTCTTTTGTTCGCTATCGAGATAAAATAAATCATATATAATAAACGTTGAAATATATACCTCAATCTTTCTCTCTTCCTACTTTCTTGAGACTGTCTAATATCATATGTTAAACATTGTGAGCAGTCCACTGCGTACAATTGAAACTATTTATCTTTTAATTAAAATAATCTGTTACATTAAAATATTTTTTAGATTTATGTACACTTTTTGATGTTTTTGTTGAGACGAAAATGTATTGTGTGATATCTATACTTAACCAAAAAGTTAGAAACTGGAGCAAACGATATAGGAACTGGTTGTAAATAAACTTTCAGATTTATAAGTAATCTTTATGTACCAAGTTAAACTTATAACACGGCGTAATTTATTTAATTTTGAATGTAGATAAAAATTGTTCATTTTTTTTTAAATATGTATATTTTTAGGATATATTTTTATGAGATATAAGAGTATTAGAAGAAATATAGTAATAATATAGAAATATATAGTATTAGAAGAATACAAATTAGATACTGCATCTAGCTATTCTTCGAAATTTTGGTGCTTAGGAGTTTAATGCCGCTTGTTCTCCCAGGACTGCTCCTGGTAGAGACTTGCTAATGAAAACTTGTGATAAATAAGTTCTAAAACGTGTCGAGACGGATGAAATGGGAGTCTTCAAGTGGAGAGTGAAAAGGCTTTTACGAGTTAGGGTGTTCAACATCTTAGACTTCATCACCTCTTGTGATCAGGTAGGATTGTTCGGAAGCATTAACTTATATTATAAAAAAATTATAGTCTGGGTTTTCATGTGTCCAACCTTTCAGTCACTATTTTACATATGTGGTAACGTTCTGTTGTACGCACATACCGACGTATACGGCAAGTGTGTCAGAAAACCTGAATCACGCTATTAAAGTTTTCTTTGATGCTTGCGTATATACAACTTTCGAAGTGTAGCAATCATAGTACGGCTGCTCCCCAGGTTTGTTCTGACCTGATCGAGGATCACCCTTTACTATATTTATTTATTTATTCTTTATTGTACACCTTAAAACTAAGTTACAATGGGCGGACTTAATGCCTGATGGCATTCTCTACCAGTCAACCCTTGGCGAAGATTAAAAGTTGCGGTAGGTGATAAATAAAAATAGTAATAATAGTAAACTAATAATATATTACTACATATAATATAATGTATGAGTTGCTTACGGTAAAATTTTCGGACGAGTTTCTTAAATTTCCACAGAGTTGAAGCTTTTCGGATGTTTACAGGTAAGGTGTTCCAGAGGAGTACGGCCTGAATAGCAAATGAGTAGTGGAAAAAACCAGTGGTAATTGGTGGAATGTAAAGCTTTAAATTCGATGAGGAGCGAAGTACTTTGTCGTGAGTGTCACAAACGTACTAAAACTTTTCCTTTAAGTATAATGGAGAAGACACATTATTAAGGATAGAATAAATTGAAAAGAGAATTCTGGTATTTCGCCTCTTACGAATAGGTAGCCATTTAAGCTGGCGACGGAATTCAGAGATATGGTCATATTTGCGCAGACCGAATATGTATCGGATACAATTATTTTGGAGGCGCTCCAGCTTATTAAGAATTTCTTCGTTAAGATCTGGGTAGCACACATCACCGTAGTCAATAATAATGGGGAGTACAAGAGATTGTATAAGCATGAGTTTGGTCTTGAAAGGTAAAATATTTTTAAATTTATACAGAGAATGCAATGTTGCATTTACTTTCTTGCTAATAGATTTAATTTGTGGGCGCCATGCAAGTGTACTATCCATAACCAAACCCAGGTTTTTAACAGATTGGCATAAGGGTATGACGTCACCGTCATAGAAAATTGATGGTAACGTGGAATAGTCCACCTTAGCCATCATTCGTGAGCTACCTAACAGCATGGCTTGACATTTAGATGGATTAACAGCAACACCGTAACGTTGTGACCAGCTCCACAAAGCTTCCAAATTAGCATTAATATCCACAATAACGTTGTTCAGATTATCTAGATCAGTATGTACATACAACTGTAAATCGTCAGCATACAAATGGTACGAACAATTAATGAAATGAGAGACAGTGTTTATAAACAATGAAAAGATGATAGGAGAAAGTATACCGCCTTGCGGAACGCCACTGTCTAGATCAGCCCATTCAGAACATTCCTGTCCTGAACTAACCGCTTGCTGGCGACCGCGAAGATAATTTTCAAACCAGTCAAGAGCTGTAGGTGTGAACCGTAGATAGGATAAAATGGAAATAAGGATTTCGTGGTCGACTGTGTTAAAAGCATTAGAAAAGTCTACCAATACCAGCACTGTCAACTGTTTGTTATCCATAGCTTTCCTTATATCATCAGTGACTTTAACTAGGGCAGTGTTGGTACTATGACCGGGACGAAATCCAGACTGGTACATACTCATCAGGCAATTACTGGAGATGAATGTAGATATTTGCTTGTGAACACAGATCTCCAAAACTTTTGAAAGGAATGGGAGAACAGAAATCGGACGAAAATGATTCGGAAGCGAAGGGTTTTCTACTTTGGGCAGAGAACGCACAAGAGCCTTCTTCCATAATGATGATACACACATGGAAATATATTACAACAACTAGAAACATAAACAAAATTCGCACTTGTCACACAAATAGTTTCCTTCGAGCGATAATAATAAGTCGTAAAATTTACTAATACAATTTTGTAAAGAGTCGTAAAACACAACCGTGTATTTCAGGCGTTACAAAGTATCAGGCGAAATCTCCAGTTCTCCGATGTAAAGTAACTTAACACTCTCGTTGGGTATTCTCGGACGCGAACGAGCCGCACCGAAATGTACGTAGCGTTTAACTTCGATATTGGTTAATATTTCTTTGTATTACATTTTACTACATGAAATATTCATTTCGATATTTTTTGTAAAAAAATAAGAATTGAAATTAAAGATTGTGGTGTGGACATACATATGAGATAACTATGGATAAATGGAATAAGTGGAAGCAAAATTAATCACTACCAATATGTGTCTGGACATTAATAGAGAAATCAAGACTATATTACAAAATAAAACTTGTCTGGAAGAGATATCTCTTTATATGACCGCCTTTTGTTCTGCACATGTTCAATATACTAATGTAATTGTTTCTTATCTTGTGTGTACGACAGGGGGTACATTATTCTTTTCTGTTCTAGTCTTACACAACTATAGTATAATTATTTTCTCCGTGCACTTTGCGTCATAAAACTTCGGAGCGGTGAAGCGAGTATTTTGCTCTCTCTTCCACTCACGGGTTTTATGGGCGGGCATAGTGATGCGCATTATTGTTGTCGATAAGCGTTATCGATAGTGTATTTAGTTATGCTATTATGTGGGATTGTGATAAAAATGAAAGAATAATAGATAAAACAACGTATTTATTTTAATAAATACTTATAATAATAATAAATACTTATTTTAATAAGAATAATAATGATTTAAAATAAATTATTATATATTAAAAAACTATAAGTATAAAAGTTTAGAATGTAACAAGTTATGTTGAAAATAAATATAAATACTTATATCTAAGTTTAAATTGAACAGCAAAAAAGATAATAATGATAATAACCACCGCCTCATTTGTTTTTATCGATAATGGCGTTGCGCCCGCGCAACATACTCACCGCCCTAACCGGCTTATTTATTATGACCCAAACTGCATGGAGAAAAAAATTATGCTATAGTACAATTTTGGAAGTATCAGTATATACATGAAACTAACCCGCCCTCACTTAGAAAAACAACGCGCATTGTTTAAGGAATGGGTTATTGTTAAATCTACTTGTATGAATTAGAAACATATAACAAATGCTGCCAGGCTATTGCAATTTTATAAATAGTCCTCTTAATAGAATATCCATATTAACTTTGAATTCCTTTACCTAAATTATGGCCCATGGAATAAGTTACTGATTAGTATCATCTAAAACGGTTCAGTAGTTTTAGTGCGTTACATGGTCAGAGAGAGAGAAAAAATGAAGAAAAAAGTATTGACTTCTACATTAAAATAAAAAAAAAATTACTGTTTTATCCCTAATACCATTTATAAAATTATGGTTTGTAATGAATATTTTCTTAACTACAAATATCAGGGATCGCATTAAAAATTCAATAGGCATTCGTATTAATGTGAAAAGAATACTTCCATCTAAATTCAAATGCTATAAAGATATTTATATTCTTACAGGTACATTGTTTAATGTCTTACATTTTTTTTACACAAAATAAGTTAATATTTGACAACAATCCCACCTGATGGTAAATGGTGATGAAGTCTGAGATGTTGAACGCACTAACTTATAAAAGTCTATTCACTCTCCTCTTGAATACTTCCACATCGTAAGTAGCCGGGAACACCGACGCGGGCAAGTTAACATATTTCAATATTAATTTTTATATACTGCGTGCCTTAATTAATAAGCTCTATATGTGTATTCTTACCGAACTATTGTAAACCGTACAAAACTAACGACGACGAATGTACTGCAAGCACAAAACCTGCTGGCGTAAACAACAATGTTTACTCAATGTATGCTTTGTTGATATTTACACTCCACGGGCTAAGCGCCGTGCCACCGACGGTCGGATTAGAGGTCTCCCTCGGTTTAATTGCATCATCATTTTCCTTAACATGGACATTTTTATGGCTTATGCTAACTTTTCAGTCGAATGGCTTTTTTATTTTTTCGTCATGAAGCTTTGGCATACTATCAGGTACTTTGTCGTATTCTGTTATATATGTTAGCGAAGTATTGCCACGAGAACGAAGTTTTGAGTCACTTGTAAAGTGCTAGAGCACTATAAAAATTCTTCGAAAATGTTGGGTTGATTGAGTGTTAATTAGCCAGGCAATTTACTAGGAACAATGGGGTTTATTAGGATTACGCTTAGAGTAAAAAATCAATAATCTACGTACAGCTGTGTTGTCAAAAGATTGTCTTTTTATTGATTGACGAGCATCATTGTTATCAACATGGTTTGATGATTATGGTCGAATATAGAGCACCAGATGAACACTAGTTGCTATAAAAATGCATCTATGAATAAAATTTTCAGCTGAACGCAATTCAATTCTATAAATTCACAAACAACAAGAACCAAATATCGAACAAATACGATTTGTACGATGCTTCCTGTCTCTTAAATTTTACTTCCATCCATCCAACGCTTCGTAAATATTCGATTGGGTGTAAAACTTTTTGAACAAAAACAAAAGGGTAAAAACGAAATGTATTAAAAAATTAGGCCATACATACCTATTTGTACATTGTGTTGTGTCTTTCTATATATTTTACGTGTATTATGTCTATTCATGAAAGTATCCTTAAATCCGTTCTTTTAATAAGATACGGATATCTTAAAAACCCGTAATAGAAAACAATAGAATTTCTACAGATACATAGCGAGTGAAATAATTCAAACACTCATATATGGTACAAAGAAACGGATTCTGATTTTGATTATAAAATCTAAACTAAAGCCCTACTATTGATTGTCCCGGAAAATAGATTAAATTTTGCCATACAATATTTGAGTAGTACGAATACTTCTCCACGAATACTTGCTCATACTTAGCAATGAAATATATATGGATTGCATTCATTAATTTTTATTGCTCATAGCTCAAATAAAAATTAAAGTATTTCTGAGACTAAATAAAAAAAATTCCATTTGGACCATATATAAATAACCAACGATATAAATAAAATTAATAATGTTGTAGATTAAAAAAACAGTACAGTTTGGTATAAGTCAATTAGTTTTTTATATGTATAATATAATTTTAGCCGTATTGGGGCGGCCTAGAATACTCCCCCCAATCCCATGCTGGTAGAAAAAGGGTGTCGTAAGAAGCGACCGGAGCCAGCCTGCTTGGTGGGAGGGCTTCGTGTAAGGATTATATTATCAGTATTATTATTAAGTCATTAATATTTTTAGTGGTATTATTATCTTTCCGTGAAGTCTGCCTGGCTAACTACCACTCTCCTGCTTGAGTTAGCCGCCAAACCATTCGTCGTGTTCCGGCTGGGGGCTTGAGAGCCAGTACATTCTTTCTTACCTTCTTCTTAATTCCTGGCCGACAACGCATCAGTGATACCTTTGGTGTTGTTGATGTCCATGGGTGACGGTGACCACTTACCACTAGGTGGCGCGTCTGCTCGTTTTTCGGCTTTAACATAAAAAAAGACACCTAAAACATAATTTATCATTTATGTACACCCTACAATTCGAAACTAAACTTAAAAAATAACCATGCAACTCAAAACTCCGGACAATTAAGATTGAAGAAAGATGACAAAATACTTTAAATGCTATATAGTCTTACACTATCCCGTACAAAATATACCTAGCCTACGTAATCTTTGAATAAAATATAAAAATAAATACTAAGCCAAAATAGCGATGAAGTTCAGAAGAAGTAAAGTTGAAAACTAACAAAATTATCCGCCGGTTCGTCGGATCAAACAAGCTTCGGTAAACAGATCATCGTGTACTTTTTGTATAACTATAATAAATTTTCTATTGACAAAGATGTTCCGGGTCTCGCACATCAAACATTCCACGACAAATAGAGCGAATTGTCGGATCGTGAGCAAATACTCGTTTTACGGTATGTTTATGACATAAATAATTAAATTATTGAAAGCCTACGCAATTGGGGCGCGTTGATTTATACATCGCGTCGTATTGTTTAGGCTACATTACTAGAAAATTGTATAATAATATTGAATATTTTAGTCATAATCGTAAAAATATGGTTTGTAATATAACAGCGTAAATTGTTTTGCTAATAATTGACGTTAATCAATAACAAAGAAAAACAATACTTATAAAAAGAAAAACAATACGTAATAGTCACCGAAGTCAATAATAGGACAATCGTCTTCGAATTAAACAGAAAATGGAATGCCTTTAGCATCACTGAAATCCACTGGCGATAGTGATCATTTACTAGCAGGTGACAGTCCGCTCATTTGTCGAATTTATCGACTAGTTACAATAAATACAGTTATGAATAAAAACCAATAAAAACACAGGCACGTTTTGTATTGATTTATTGAAATGACATTGCGTAATTACGTAAATCTAAACTGAAACAACCCACACGATATTATAATCTTAAATAATACCAATACTTTAAACTAGCGACTTTTCACATATCTATTAATCATATATTATAATGATTATGTGTAAGATATATGTATGCCAGAAACACCTAATATATTACAAAAACACCATGATATTTGCTTGTAACCTTTAACTACCTACACTAATCTTTGCAGGTGAAACCAGGTCGTTACCAAGTGCACCCAGCTCCTGAAGGTCTGTTCCGAGCGGAACATTTCGTGCAATTCCAACTATGGCCAGCTCATTATGAAAGAGGGGCACCGATACTTCGCTGCGAAGCCAAGGTGGGCGAGTTATACAGGGACAACTCGGCCGTGGCGCTGTATTCTGCGAACAGCGACCCCAAGATTGAACGTGGTAAGTTAAATAGTAATAATGAGAGTCTAGTAATTTCAAAGTTCTTGACGAAACACCTAAATTTAAATTCTTCTCTCAGTTGTTTTTAAAGTTGTGTCGGCATTATAAGCGTTTCCATCACTTGTTTAGATCAAAGAAAACAATTTGGGAAGTACAAACCTAAAAATACTTAGAGATATTTGGAATCTATCAGTTGATATTTACCCAACAGTATGTGTTGTGAGCTCAGTTATTCTTATTGTAAGAGCAGAAACCAGGAGCAAGAAATTTGCGGGTTGTTGGTTATTAAGTTGGATCCTCGCTCCGTTAAACGTAGCGTATTTCCAAATATCTCTTTCAGATAGTCTTCAGACAAATAAGAATACTTTAGGTGCAAGTTACTCGGATACTTCACTAGAGGTGCGGACGCCTGGTATTAATTTGCACTAGATTTGGCATTTTGGAATAGATTATTTAGATTTAGGAGTAATATAACTGACGCCGTTATAGGAAAAAATGCCATTTATTGGGTTGCAAGTTTGTGTATTTGGGGTAGTTGAGTAGCAAGCTCTAGTTGGACCAAACAAGAAGTAAGATGACAATGTAAGTTATAAATTTAGAAAACGGATAATTATTTATGAATTTATGATTGGTCGATTCAAATTATGATTCTTTATGAATGATTTAGCAAATTATAATAAAGTAATTGAGTTGACCTTCTCTAACCACATAGATAAAGTTCGGTAACACATTAACTCTACAAAGAAATAAGTAAATGAAATACACCAAAACCAATAAATTACTAAACATGTACTAAATTTACTTCCAGTGACAGAACTACTTTCGCAAAGGAAGCTATAACTACGGCGACAAAATGTAACGTAAATCCTTATACTATGTTGCTGGGGCATATTTAACAGTGACAGATGTTTATTATTAGAAGTTCATTAGTTTCTGACAACATTGTTGAAAGAATAAATCTGAGAGGGTTAATTTAGAACATTAATTCAAATATATTTTTGGAAAGATTCGAAACTTCGTAACATCTGTGGACTGAAACAACACATGTGACTTAAGATTTAGCAATAACTTCGATCAAAGCTGTTTTAAATTTGACGCAACAAAATCCAAATAGTTTTGAAATGACTGTGTAGATTTTTAGATTCTAATCTTTTTACCTCGGCTCTTCGAATAATCGTCGATGCATTGCTACCTGATCAGTATAGAATATATATTTAAAGGTAATAATATAGAATATTTTTGTGATACACAAAATTTTATTTATAATAATTAAAACCTAATATATAATATCTTAGAAATACCTAGTCTACAAATAAGTTATTAAACCAGATATAATGATGTACTCGTGTTTCGAATAATTGTTGAGAAACTGTTATGATGGATATAAGGAGAATATTATTAAACCCATTAAATTTACTTACTACCGCCCAATACGTTAAATAACTCCATCCATTTTGCTTATAATATAATTTATTCATCGACAGTTGATTTAAATTCTGTATTTATTAAGTTTTTATTGTGCATAAAATCAATAACGTATTTTTTGTTTTTTTTTTTTAACCTTTAAACATCGAAGATTCATAAAATTACAGAAAAACCTCAATCGTGCTGCATTATATGTATAGCCTTACTTAATCAATGGTCCTTTATTTCAAAGGAAATAGTCTTTGCAAATGAGTCGATAAGTAATAACACTGGCCTGAATGAGCTCTTTGGTACGAGTAATCTTATTTCTTATCTGGTTTCCTGCACAGATATACATGAACAACTCGGATAAGTGACTGTTGTACTAACGCAGAGGAAACTGTAATAATGATTACTATATAACTTAATGTTGCTTCCTAGAAGATAAAATAATAATACGATCAGATTCCTTCAGAGGTTTTTGTGTTCTTAAATAATATTGAATAATAGTGTTCAACCTTAATCTTATCCTTGTCTTTGGTGTAGGAGTCGGCTTTGCTTCAACCCATAAGTGATCTCCACGTAACTGAGGAAAAGTATAGCATACTCCACTGCAGTGCAGGCTAGTGAGGGTGGAAACAACTCAAGTGTTGGAGGTTCTGATGTTACAGAACGGTCTTCAACGCAGCTTAACTGATACTTTCTTTTGATAACAACAGAGGCCGACGCTTTAACGTGCCTTCTGAAGCAAGCGAGCTCTTAAGAAATTATGTCATGATCGGTCACTCATCTCACAATAGACCATGTCAGTAGTTGCTTAAATCAGTCATCCACTTAAGATCGACACAAGCCGTCGATTATTGACTGATTAGTTTGATATTTATATATTGAATAACCAATCAATGACCAATTATACTGTAACAGGTAATCAAATCGTATTATCGTTACCAAACCACATTTATCTACAATATCTGTCTATGCACCTCGCACACCAAAGTTTTGCCCAATATTCTGAATTTAAAATAGCATCGTAAAAAATCAGCATAAATAAATAAATTAAGTTTATTGTTTTAAAAAGCATGAATTTTCCAGAAAATGTATCACCCTCCGTCTCCTCTTACTATACTAGTATAAAGAATCTAATTACTAAAATTAATGGTTCTTGCAGTGGTTCCACTATAGGTCAACCGCAGGTAACTTTCAGCCAAAATGAGTGCAATTGAATTTTCCACACTGATAAAGAAGTTGGAAAACTTATACGGATAATAACAGAACATCATTATAAAACTCATTTACTAGTATCATCATAAGTTTCCTCAATAATATTATCTTAATATTAATTTACGAGATCACAAACAATAGAATATTATGGAAGATTTAAATGCTGCAAGACACAAACTAAACTAGTTTTAATTCCTCATATGTTGTTCTAAATTTAAAAACAATAGCTCTCAGCAAGCGTAAAAGCGATAAGGGTTATTTGGGATAGTTTGGAGCCAGGAATGCAAATTTTATGGGATATCAGCGCAAAGTAGAGTTTTATGGAAATTTCTATTATCGCATTATATAAATCTGTTTTCGTACGGCAACCGTGTCTCTTTCTCTAACGTACAGTGGATTCTTCACAGCTCCCTTATGTGTGGTTTGTGATATCCTTGGTATGAAGTCGATAATTTTGTGCTCATCTCTGAATTTTTATTCCTCCTACGTGACGATTTAAAATGTTTTGGAAGTGCTAAGTACAATGTAAGAGATTATAATAGAAAAACTTGTGCACTTGCAAAAACCAGGAGAAATAAATAGTATAGAGCGACTGTAATGTGACCGAAACTCATCATAACTCTGAATAATAAAACTTAAAAACTCACTTTAAAAATAAATAGATGTACAGAATCGCAAAAAAATCTATTATGGCTTTGTATTTAAATGAATTAACCTAGGTATTTATTTAGGAACAAGTAAATATGTGGTTCCTGTTTTTATTGAAGGATTCATATTGAAAAATTTTAATAAATACAATATTATTTTAAAGGTTCAGGCACCATTTCATTACAAGTTACTAATAAAACCTGACCTGAAAATAATTTATCTGACAGAATCAATATGACCTACCCTATGAAGTACTGACGGTCTCACATAGTGTCGGACACGAGAATTGAGTCACCTTGCATTTTTAGATTTCATTTTTAAATTTTTCAGACACCCTTCATCCGATTTAGGAAACATTCTACCCCCTTTTTGATAATTAATCAATAAATTATGCAAGCACTAAATCGGATTTTAAATATGATGTCGTAAAGTAGTTTTATTACGCGTTAGTACTACAAATATTATAAAAATAGTGATCGTTGCCTAAATCGGACGTAGGGTGTGAAGATGAAAATCGTATTTTAACAAGAATCAAAAAACTAAATGGAAACTTATTTTGTTCATAACACACACAATTTAATATGCCAGCTATTAAGCCGCGTAAATATTTATGTTTTATTTTTAATTTCTTATGTTCATTTTCCGTTTAATACAAATAAACATATTTACATGTCAATTTTGATGTTTGTATCAATATTGTGAGCGTAACGAACACAACAAATTTATTGCAATCGATGGAATGTGTTTTAAAAAAATAATAATTTGGTTTTCGATGCTATTTTTGTTACCTAATTAGCTTTAGTTTCTAGTCAGGTTTAGTTTCCATAACAAAGTCCTTGATAAAGAAAGAAAACTAAGACCCGTCGTTATGACTTAAAAAGGTACAATATTTAGTTTATTTTACTCTACATAATACTCGATTGAAGTTAGTTTATATTTGAAATATCGCTCGATCGCGGCCTGCCCCTTATTGAATAAGATTCGATTGACCAGTTCGGTATTGAAGAGCGAGAAACCATCGAGTCTCGAGTATATTATGAGTACTATTCGCTTAAATAATGTTACATTTTGGAACATCACGGAGAACGATATCGAGATATCGATTTTTTTAAGTTCCATTCTTAACTGTGTACAGTACAATAAAAACGTTTTAATGGAAGCCGGTATACACATACATAAAACCAACCAATTTGGTACACTTAAGACTTTATAACAATCAAAACAAAAGTTACCTAAGTTATTAGTAACTTTAATCTTTCTACAAATCGATACTTTTCAGGAATTATTTAAGGAGAGTAGGGATGTTATGGATATTAAATTTCGGATCTGGATATGGATATATATGGGTATATGAATAATATTTTACTTTTTTCGATTACGGTTACGGATATGAAATTATTTCGGATTATCCGATT
The DNA here is from genome assembly GCA_003671415.1 of Megathymus violae. Taxonomy (NCBI): domain Eukaryota; kingdom Metazoa; phylum Arthropoda; class Insecta; order Lepidoptera; family Hesperiidae; genus Megathymus; species Megathymus violae. Next base: position 306,600 of record PDGT01000125.1, read on the forward strand.
GTTTCAGATAATTTTAGATGCGGATAGATAATACATGATTTAAGACTAAGAAAAAATATATAATGTATTTACAAGGTAACCGTTTCACCTAATTTGTAAGTATTATTTGGTATTATAATCACAGAAAAAATAATCGCTTTAAAAATGTAATTACAAAAACTGTCTAAAAATGAGAAATGAGAACGGCTAATGTATTGGTTCAGCTGGAGAAAACTTACAACGTGTTTCATTTTGACACTGACCCTATCCGAAATTATTGGAAATATTTTTATCGGATCCAAATACGGTTTCGAATATATTTTTATTTCGAACATCCGTTTCCAAGTTTCGGTTACGGTTACGGAGCTCCATAACATCCTTGAAAGAGAGTCTAAATAAAACATGTATCCTAACAAAGATGCGAAAACTCTGCTTGTATAAAGTAAAGAAACTGTCCAAATAGGTAATTCACGTTGCAATTGTTATTTTCGTTATATCCATTATTTTAGAATTTTATTTCTCCTAGTCGGCCATTTTGTTTCAAGTAGGTATTTATATATAGGTATATATATCTATAGTCGTCGTTGTGTATACGAAAAGTCGAACAGGGTGCTTCTCTAATGAGATTATTCGAAGTCAAGGACTAGTTGATCTAATTAATGGCAGCTTACAGAAGAGGCGCCTCGTAAGTAACAAATCGTATAAAGTAAATAAATACACGAAATGAACTTATATATAATTGTAACACTAACGAGAATGTATTGTATCATTGCGAATATGATAAATTTTCAATGTAACATTATGAATATATAGTAGATCGTGTGACTCGATCTTTACGTTCTAAACACATTAAGAACTCAAAAGGCATAAATCAATGATAACTTACTGGAGTATTTATCTATATTCTGGGATTAAATGGACATTTTTATGTTAATAGCCGACAAACAAATAGACGAGCCACCTGATGGTAAGTGGTCACCGTCGCCCGTGGACTTCAGCAAGACCAAAGGTATCACTGATGCGTTGTCGGCCAGGAAATGAGAAGAAGGTAAGAAAGAAAGTACTGCTATCAAGCCCCCAGCCGGAACACGACGGGTCGTTCGGCGGCTGACTCAAGCAGGAGGGTGGTAGCTAGCCAGGCAGGCTTCACGGAACGATAATAATTCCAGTAATAATATTAATGACCTAATAATAATACTGCTAATATAATCCTTACGCGAAACCCTACCACCAGACATGCTGGCTTCTGTCGCCGCATACGACACCCTGTTCTGCCAGCGTGGGATTGGGAGAAATATTCTAGGCCTCCCAAATACGGCCTCAACTTTATTCTTGATTTCGTCATCTGGTTGTGGTGCATCCAACTGAAATTGAGACGGCGATTGGATACGGCAATTGCACTAAAATCCTTGTGGTCACTGTAGCACTAATGTATTTCTGACAGCATCCATTCTTATAATCTGATAACGAATCTGTAAGACATTGTGATACCTTTCTTTTCTACGCAAGTTATAAAATCGTTACTACATACACATCCTACCCACTCCAACTCCCACTCCTACTCTTACCGCTCCTCACTATTATACTATAAGGGAAATTTGTGAAAATTTCCATATACCAATTGAATATCATTGAAATTCAAACTGCATCAGATATAGGAAATTAAATTTTCCACCAAAGCGTGCTGCCAAACAAGTGACGCGTGCTTGAATCATACACGCCACTTGGTTGAATATTGCTGTCAAAATATACCTCTCTCTCCTGTTTAGTTGCTATATTTTCCATCGTTGTTCAAAAATTCGGGATCAATAATCAAGTCACTTACAAATGGACTTTCGGTGGAATACCTGTCCGAATTTGCACACAATATAATTATTTAGTGTAATTTAGGTATTATGTAGATTTACATAAAAAGTACACTTGGGCACATAATTTTTTGTTTAACATTGCCCATTGCAAGGTGCTTTAACAATGAGAAGAAAAACGGCATAAGAAACTCCTCAACACAACTTTTAAAAGAACATATGACAATTACAAAAGTAAGTTTTAATCAGCTTGGATCATGTATTGTTTAATTACCATAGCAACATAACGTGCTTTCCAAGGTACAGAAGCACTTTCGATGCTATTGGTAGCTTACATTGGTATTGGTAGCTTAGGTGTATATAATTACCGATTCTACTCACTTTACTTACCGTTATGTTTATTTGAATTAACGTAATCCATCGGCCTATGAGCGCTTCAAGCAACTCCTCATATTAATAGAATGCTGTCGAATCAAATTATCAACTAATTCCCTCATACGTAACCAGCGCTTGCACGAATCACACGCGTTCCTACTCAAAGTACTTGTACCTGCATTCATTTCTGATGTGCCGGCATTCCCTCGCGTTGTTCAAAATATTATTCTGGAACTCTGTTTGATCGCAAAGCGTTGCAACCGGTGGCATTTTGCAATTTCATTTTATAATTTCGCTGATGTTTGTAAAGTGTAAATACGAAATTCTCTTTACTTGATGTCAAAGGTTTCGACGCGGTGCTGGCTCGAGGGAGTTGGTGGAGCTACTTGGTATGTGGTTTTATTTTAAGGAATTAAATTTTTACTATTAATAAGGCTTCTACCACCTTCGAGGGAAACCGTTTGGATAACCTTAACGCCAATCGCCTTATTAAAAAACTTAGAATGGAACTGGCCAGTTGCACTGTCATCCCTGCAACAGGACTTTCAAAACCAAATTTGGGTTTACCAGTCACCTGCGCTCACAATATTAGCCAGGTTCGCCATTGACGGACACGTCAAGGAGGACATCATCATTATGATATTTAAGGAAGATATTACCTAGGCAGGCAGTTATAAACGCTTACCACAATGCACTGGTAGGCGCTGTTCTTTGAATTAGGTGAGACAGAGCGCAACGAACCAAAACTGGGACAAAATCTGTAACGAGATAACGAGCTAGCGGCAGTAGTGTTGCAGCAGATACCGTATATTTTTTATTTAAGAGATTGTCTACATATATATTTTTGTATTATCATCATTATTACAACCCATAGTATCCCACCGCTGGGCCGTAGCCCGTCACGCTGGACAAGTGCGGGTTTGGCAGAATTCACACAATTTGAATAACACGATGGAGAACTCTCAAGTATACAGGTTTCCTCACGATGTTTTTCTTCACTAAAGCAAGGGATAATTGATTTGTATTTCACATAATTTTTAAAAAACAAACGTACGTTCAGGATTATATATATTTATATGGTGTCAAAAAAAATCTATACTAGGAATAAAATATATGTATAAACTACTAGTGACTTCCCAAGTATATGGACTTTGAAAGTTAGTGCGCGAACATCATTTGTTGGGGTCTCACATAATAAATAACCTCAGTGAGTTCCAAAACGTACCTTAACGTCTCACCATCTCCAAGGGTTGACCGGAATAGAATACCATTAGACATTAAATCTGCGTTTTGTGAGCCGTGGTAATTTCAATAAAGTGTGAAATAATTAAAAAAAAATCGTCAGCACTTCGTTTCAGAAAACATACAGCTTACACTCACAAATATAGCTCCTGCACTCGAACCAATTGTTATTCAATCTCACCATGTTACAGTAATCTATATATGCCCCATTTCATTGTTCAGTTGTCGGCTTAGAAACACATTTAAATTATTCAAATCACTACAGAAAAACACTCAAATCTTTGTTACTACGCTCATAAACTATTTCTATTATCTTTGTCTATTAACGAGTAGAATTTTTTTTTCTTAGATAATAAACCATAAATTAAATTCTAATTATGCCAAGTATCATCTTAACTTATTAGAGGTTTCTGTACGCTGTACACACACAGTCAGACAGGAAAAAACTAAAAAAGATATGCTTCGGTCTCTATGTCGATAACAAAGTTTGCTAACATTAAAATTTTGAGTGCAAACTTGGTCTTATTACAGTTCATGTTAACTATGAAACACCCGCAATTTTATTTGCGTAGTTACTTCAATAGCTTCCAGCTTTGTTTTGATGTAGTTCACCATCGTAAAATTTATTAAATCTGTAATATTTATTCATTTATTGTTATCGCTCTTAAAGATTCCAACATTGATATGGTCTAACGCAACACATTATATTACACTATAGAAAACTATCATGGCATACACACATGGGACGAACCAAATAATATGATTGCTGAGGAAACAGGAAAATAATAATTTTTATGCTAACCATAAGTTCTACCGATACATCATGTAAATGATCATGTCTGCAATTACATGCTCTTCCTGTATAACTACATACTAATACTAATTTACAACAGGACCGGTCAACTTCTTTTTAAGTTATAGACATACAGACAGATGGAAAAAAAAATTAAATGATAGAGTTTGGGTTGGTGAGTAATTAAACGAATATTAATTCCATAATAAGGCAATAAAAAAATAATGAGAAAACCCATAGATTTATATACTATTATAGCTATAGATATAAGGATGTCATTGAATAACTGGTAAATTACCGATACAACAGGTTTTTAGCCGTATTGGGGCGGCTTAGAATACTCCACTTAATCCTATGTTGGCAGAACAAGGTATCGTAAGAGGCGACAGAAGCCACCCTGCTTGGTGGTAGGGCTTCGTGTATGAATTATATTATCAGTATTATTATCTTTTTTATGTATTATCTTTCTGTGAAGCCACCCTCCTGCTTGAGTCAGCCGCCAAACGACTCGTCGTCTTCCGGTTGGGGTTGGGAGCTTCAGAGCCAGTACTTTCTGTCTAACCTTCTTCTCATTTCCTGGCCGACAACGCATCATTGATACCTTTGGTTTTATTGATGTCCATGGGCAACGGTGACCACTTACCATCAGGTGGCTCGTTTGCTCGTTTGTCGGCTATTAACAAAAAAAATATATATATATATTTTATGTTAACTGTGGGCAACCAACCTGACCTGTGACATGACGGCCAGTGTTCGTCGCCGCATGTTAACTGGTCGTGTACAATGTGCTTTACCTACAAGTAAAAACATTATTTACAATTTAACAAATTTCTATAGAATTCGTTTCGAAAAAAGAAATATTCCCACTTGCGAATGCATTATATTTCCAAATACAAGTGCAATTATATGAAAGTATTTAGTATAATAAAACCGAGAAGCAAGAACACTCACAACTCTCAATTCGTTGGTCGTTTTGTGAAACTGCGGTCGTAATTATGCGTCGTGTGTTTTCGTGTTACTTAAGTTGTGAATTCCCATTGGCTTTACCTACACTTAAATGGTCTTTTACTTCATATACCTATCTATGTATTTATAATCGGAGATGGGCCACCTATACACTGAGTAGTTGCAAAAACAGACTATTCGACATATTAGTTAGTTATTTAACGACAATACAGTACACAAACAGCGCAAATTATTCTCCACTTTTGGATAGAGATAGAATCAACAATTAATACATTTCGTAAAATCAAATTGTATCACATGTATCAATCAAGAAATACGTCCTGATAATTTTAATTAAATAATATCCGTCTAGCAAACCGTACCTGGCCAGCGTGGCAGATATGGCCTTACTCCTCTCGTTGAGGGCAGAGTCCCAGCCCAGTTGTGGGACGATATGTATTGTAATTATGATGACGATAATGAAATAATATACATTGTTATTTTTATCATGTAACGAGTACTCAGGATACTTTTCATTTGTAGGCAACAAATAAAACGAATCGTGAGTACCTACTACATAATAAAATGTATAAATTCCACGATGACATTAGTTTAAAATCATATATTCTTTTAAATTAATGATTAATTAAATAAATTAAAGTTCTGAATGTTTTTGTTGCTTTACATCAATGGCAATATCGTAACATAATAAAATGAAGAAATTAGCTTGATCTGAAAGCAATAAATTCCCGTGAAACATTCCCAGTTTGTCAAGAAAATCTTTCACTGGACATAGAGAACGCACGTCAGGCACTTCACTAATTTTTTTGTAAAACAATGTAAATCATGTCTACAGGCGAGGAAAGTGTAGCGACGATGATTGCCCGAGCTGTTCCGAAAACGATCGATGTTACGGTCGGTATTAATGCAAAATAGATGGCTGACTACCTGGCACTTTTAGAATCGATTAATCGGCTTATCGGTAAAACCCGTACTAAACCCATCACTGCTAGCAACTAAGTCAACGAAAATTTCCGAATACATCGTGCAGACCGGACTAAGTGTATATAGGTGATATTGTTGATATATCCACAAAAGGATTCTATCTATCTATATCACAATGTCAGAACAGACATTGATTCGTATCGACACTTGTTACTCGAAATTCTATCGTCAATGTCGATGAAAAATAATTGAGAATATGTCTATTATAATTCACCGTTCGTTAACTTCTATGTCTTCTTGTTAATTTGTAAATGTTAACTGACTTTTTCTGTTACAGTGACGTCACCGGGATCCGGAGCCAACTTCCAAGTGTGCCAAGTTCTGCTACTGCTCCAAATTATAATCTGGGCCAACAATACATAGGCATATTGTATAAATATACATAGAATTAGTTGTATTCAATTCGGAGGGTGCGGAAGATGTGAATTTAAGATAATTACTGTACCTAAATCGAGCTGCTACCTTTACCAAAGATTGTAAAGACTAAGAGATATTGTTGATTTAATACAAATTATATGTGGAACGCTCGTTTAATTGCTCTCTCTCCCTTTTTATTTGGTATATTTTTGGTGCCATTCGTCGTGGATGTTCCTTGCAATACGAATGGTTATGGTCTTACATTGTATGCTTGTTATTCAGTAATTAACATAAATTAACGACAAAAAGGGATAAAAAACTTACCTTTGTGGATGTATACGTATATAGTATATTTTTATACTGACGTTAAAGTGAAACGACCTGTATTTTGTGAACACGAACAGATGTTCTGTAATGAGTGAGTATTTTCATTTTTTTCAAATTCAAATTCAAATCGTCTTACCATTTAGGTATGTTGTAAATACACTTATGCACGTAATTTTTTGTGTCTACTATAGTTTTGAAACGGTGCTTTAGTATTGAGGAGGAGATATAGCGAAACAAACTCCTCAGCACTTCTTTTAAAAAACATATGGCGATAATAAAGTTTGAAGCAAATCGAGTGCCGGAATATATTAAAACACTCGAAAGACTACTAACTATAACAAATGATTTATTTCACAAATACCCTCTGATTTACTCTCTAGGTGGCAATCTTTAAAAGGGTTAAATACTAAAATGGATTATTTACAGTCATCCTGTTTCGAAATTGGAATATGATGTCTATAAAATAGGAGAGACAGAATTTGGAACGAACATACCAGTTAATGATTGCGCAGTTATCAATCGAATTTTTCAAAGTTGCTCCCGAGACAATTCAACTTCTAATAACTTCAGCTTCAGCTTGTAACATATAAAGGGTCACCAGAGGACAGAGACTTAGATCGTGTACTTTCAGTAAGTTAGCTGAGATACATAAAAAGTAAAGCACTATATCAAGTAATAACAAAGTCACAGATTTAAAAAAATTGCATAGAAATTGATCCGATGAATTCCTAGGAATTCGATGAAAGCGACGAATTTTATCAAATATAGAAAAAAGAAATAAAATATAATGTTCATTTGCCGCAATCTGACAAAGTGTATTGCGTACGCCGCAAATATCGCGTCATGTTTTATTGGTTTGTACTCACGGGTCGCCAATCACACAAATTCGACATATTCAGATTTTTCCGTTCGTGGAAAGAATTTCTTCTTTTACAGATAATTCTTACTAGTTTCTAGAGTACCGTATCTGTCTGTCGTTTGTGGAAAAATTTCGTCAACGCTTCAGGGCGATAAAAATCGTCGAATAAGATTATTATCCTAATAAAACAATCGCTAAACCTTTTCCGAGGTCCCCGAGCGAAGAAAGTGTAATCAAGACTCGATAATAAATATTTATTATTTTATTTATTGATTCTTTATTCATTCCTTGTTAACCCTTAAATAAGTAGAGCGGAAGGCGGCTTACTGTTAAATTATTTATCTATAATATAACGGTCTGGTCCAACTGGACATCGACCCCAAGACGATTCGTTCGACGTGTAGTATTACTATCATTACAACTAGAACAGAATCGTCCGTGTTATCAAACTTAAAACTGGCTATTATTGACTCCCAATTCATTTGAGAATATTGTGAAGAATTCTCAGATATTCAGGTGTATTTACGATATTTTCCTTCGCAGAAGTAGAAGATGTGATCATAATTCGAACCTCTGTTCTCTGCTTGGGAGAATGATATACAAACCACTAAGCTAGCATTTCTTTCTCGATGCTTGGTTCTAGAGATGATGATGTGTCAGTTACACAAGATCTACAACTATAAGCTTTAAATATCTGTAGATAAATACTAAAATTCCAAGCTACTTCCATAAGTAAGCTCCGTTTCTTAGTTCAAAAAATATTTGATGTGCAAATTTATTTTAAGTTTCATTATAGATATAAATTATCGGCATTATGTATAAATACACAAAGATATTTCGAAATAACTTAATCTTTTAAATAATGACTTTATAATTACATATTTCATGAACTCGGTCAATTTGGTTGCTAATTGCGTTGTAATTAACCGTTTATTTCCCTCAAGGTGGGAAATAAATATACGGTATAAATGTAAGCATGAAGTCACAATATCGCAGTTAAGGTTAAAATTAAATGTTTGAATTTTGTTAAATTATATCTTGTACGAGTATATATTTCGTATCGTGTGACAACCCTACCAATGATGCAGATATTCCATCTGGACGATGTCGTCCTAACAAAGACAATTTAACACTATATGTCCTTTTACGGTTATATTACACGTGTAATGTAATGTCAGTATTAACTGTATTTATTTAATAACTATATTTACATTGTTGTATATGTGGGTAGTCATATAATTATAGTAGGGTCCCGTTATATATGTAATAAATGTATCTACACTTTTGTTTTCTTTTTATACAGAAATTTAGCAGGATCAACGTATGGATTTTCCTGTAAATTAATACAAGGGTCAGAGGTGGTTTTTCTAAGATATAGTTTTAGCTTTGCTAATAAAAAAGAAACATATAATGTTCGTAAGCCACATACAAATCAGTTCACGTTATCACACGTTGCACTCGATGAAAGAGCTGCTAAAAGTTATGCTATAAGTCGCCTGGAAAACGGATTATAAAGTAATTAGCAGCTGTGATTAACGAAGCTTCTTTTCGAATAATATTGCCTTTAAAAATATCATTAATCAACCTGTAGACAGTATACCACTAATGCTCATTAATCCACGACAAGTCAGCAATTAGCGCTGCAACCAGCCGCAAATCAGCGATTTATGGTACAACTTTCTTTGGATTTATATTTACCCGTTTATGTAGTATATTTGTAGACTAAGCAGTATTTTTGGAATGTAAGGACTACATAAATCTTTAAACTCCAGCCAACTTCTCTGTTCATCGTTGTGCTGAACAACGGACAGGGTTATGACTTAGTTTTGTACTGCTCAGTTTAATCTCCACTCGATCATGGTGGTAGAATTCCGTTCGACAACTACCACCCTCCTCGAAAGATCTGTTGTGAAATACGTGAGATTGCTGTGAATTAGTGTTTCGGTTACAAAGTGGGAGAGCCAGTTAGAAAGCGGAGACTCCCCGTTTCATTCTTCTCCCTTCGCTGTCGCACGCAATGCTTCGGTGATGCTTATATGTTACCGATGCCCATGTGTGATAGTTACTACTTAGCAACAGTTGGCACTACTAAAAAAATTATGGATATACTATAGACTAATGATTGTTGGGATCACACATGAAACGCAGAATTCCAGATTGACACTAGGAATTCAATAAAAAAAAACCATAAGTACAATAATTATTTTTGAGAAACCGTAAGTGAATATATTTTCTGCAGTTAAAATATTGAACTTCGTTTTTAAATGTTTAGTAAAAAAAACGTTGAGTGACGACGTTGCTTGCAAAAATGATGACGTGATTGATCGGCGACCATAAATTATGCTGTATCATTCTGTGCAAGCATTTGACTTTGGTGACGCGAAAAGGAGTAATAAAATTCGTCCATACTCATATAATCGTACTTTCTTATGTTAATACATATAATGGTAAATTAATATTCAGCGAATAAAATAACTTTTTTTGCTCATGGTGAAGAAAATGTTCAAAGACAACCCGCGTTATATCGTCGTTTATCTGTGACCACTAAAACCTTGTATCCGGCAAAAGGTCGGACATCTGTTGTATCTTTTAACAGCAATTAAACATGATAAAATCTTTGTTCATCTGACATTTTTGCCGTGAGCAGGTGTTTGTAGCAATTTCCTGTGATAAATCATTACCGGTATATCTGATGTTTTTGTGAAACAGTTGTTTCTAGCTTTTTTAATACCATCATTTTATTTATTAAATTAACATAAGTAATGTTATAACAATTTTACTTAATTAATTTTAATTATGGACACCAATAACAGGCATTCAATCAACTTCAAAGACTGATTTACGTCGAACAGTTCCGTATTCTAAATTTTCCCAGTATATCCGTGTTATTTTCTGCGAAATGTTAAGCTTCGAAAATAAGATACGGTTATGGTGAATTTCCGTTCATTTTTATTGATATATCTTAAAAATATACAATTTAGTATAACAAAATAATATGTTTGTCCCCCATACCATACCTTATCATTTGACGTGTTAAGATGCAGCAGTTGACAAAAGTTTTTTAGTTTCCTAATGTGCCCTCCGAATTTTAAAGTTCCGCTATTTATATACATATATGCAAATATTTACAACTATTAAGCCACCAACAGTACAATAGTTACTATGTTTCTATATTGTACTATTTTACCTTGTGGTGTATCAAATGAAAGAGTATTCAATAAATAAATGATATAGTACGTGATATATTATGACCTTGACAAATTTGGAATTTTGAAAAAGTATTTCATAGTTTATAGAATAACTTTGTCCAGGAAATGGACATAGAATATCGCTTGTTAGTTCATTTGGGACTAGACTTCGAATATAGAGCTTCCTTTTTAATCTGGCACTATACAGATATTTTAAAGACACTAGCCACGATGAGCACTTTTGCTACTCTATAAAACGTTGACAAAGCGCTTCGCGGTGAGGTCATTATTCTGATATTATTAACATTATTTCCCAAATAGGGTTAATACCTTTTTGGTGTAATTTAATAACGTTAGGGTTAAACAAAACGCCGAGCTGTTCAACAAAATTTGAATATATGTAATTGAGAAACGAAAACTGAACGTTAGACAGTTGTAATGTCTATTAAGTGACACACACACACGCACACGCACACACACACACACACATATATATATAATATTTTTAAATAGACATCCATTCTGATGACCGTTTATGTATTTGGCCGTATTAGAGCGGCCTAGAATACTCTCCCCGATCCCATGCTGGCAGAACAGGGTGTCGTAAGAGACTACAGAAGCCAGCTTGGTTGGTGGTTGGCTTCGCGTATATATGCGTGATTATATTATTAGTATTATTATTAAAATATTAATATTATTCGTGATATTATTATCATTCCGTGAAGCCTGCCTGACTAGCTACCACCCTCCTACTTGAGTCTGCCTTCAAACGACTCGTCGTGTTCCGGCTCGGGCTTTATGAACCAGTACCTACTTTCTTTATTTCTTAACTTCTTCTCATTTCCTGGCCGACAAGCTAGAAGTGATACCTTTGGTCTTGCTAATGTCCATGGGCGACGGTGACCACTTACCATTAGGTGCCTCGCCTGCTCGTTGTCGGATATTAACATAAAAATTAATTATAATGAACATAAAATTTTTCCAAATTTGTAATAGGGACCAATCAAAGAATCCATCAAACAAAAGAATCAAGATAATCAAACATTAATGCGCTCAACCAACACAAAAAGAAATCCGCTTCTACAACAACAAAACGCAAAGAACGTAATATTTTATTCACGTCATTAAGCTGATATGATTACGGTTTCCATTGTGAACAGCATCATTATACGAGAAGAGTTTCTCGAGTGGGGAGCGTCCCTTGAAATTTACAGGTTTCATATGCAAAAAAATATGATTTCGTAACACGGACGTCTGATATCGCAATGTGCTTGTAAACGACCATTTTGTGGTTGAAAATGGATCGTAAAATGGCTAATGGGTGGACAGGTTGGAACCCACTTCGTCCATTAATCGGTCGTTACGGACGAGAAAATAAATTAATCGTGCAAAATTTCGACGGTGAATCTAAAGTGAATGCTATTGGGAACGAGTCGAATTGTTTTCGTTCTCCAAAGTTTCCTTTTGTCGGAAATTTTACTTTAATGCCGTACACGTTTTGCATCCCGCTCTTTCAACTTAGAACTTTTGACCGATAAGCTGAAAATAGATTTACGTAAGTGCATGAACTAATTAAAACTGAAAAGCATTCAACGATTATATCTATAATCTATCGTAACAATCTTTTGTTACGATGTTGGAAACCCTCGTGACCTAATGTATACCTACTCGAAGGTTTGTGATGTGTAGTTATGCTAATTCGCACTTGAATAGACAAGAGTGGTAATTTTCAGTCATAATGATGTAGCAAAGTTGCTAGATGTGTAACATCATTGACAAATAACAGTTCTTCTTCAAGGCCGGCGTTACATTGACAACTCATTTGGCGTTGCCCATGTCCGTAGGTGACGGCGAACACTGTCAATCAAGTCACCCGTCTGCTTTATCGTCAGCCCTTTAGAATAATTAAAATTTCACCATGATGAAATTTTGATAACAACAAAAATTGATTAAATTCACAACTACAGTGTAATATTGTGTTTGTGTAATATTATTAAGATTCCGGGTAGATTCATATATGTATATATATATATCGGCGCATTATAAGTTAAAACACCGGGTAGTACTCAATAACAAAACAAAAACAACGGGCAAAGGCAAATTAAAACACTCCCACCCTCAATCAACTAATATAAAAACACGTACAAAACCACTCATAGGTTCAGAAGCGAGTCAGACACCGGACGAAGCGCTGCTCCTGCGTTGATGTGTGCAATGCTCTGAATCTCCATTCAAGTGACACGAAGTAATTCTCACAAGATTGCTGTTTAAAGGATTAGGAAAGTAGTCTTGGACATTTTTGCTATTCCTAAACTGTATAACTTTTAAATTAATTTCCATTCGTTATTATTTTATGTTGATCGAATCAAATACTGTTAGCATACTACAAATTCCTTTGTTTTACAAATATTTACCTTTTGCTTTGTTAATAAGTGCTTTCGATATTATAATGTGTTTAAACCATTTTACTCTTTTATATATATATATATATATATATATATAAGAAAATTAGTTTTTTTTATTATTATTTAACTTTTTTTTTCTTTGTAATTTCTTTTTTTGTAAATAATAATGTTATATTACATTTTATGTACCTACTTAGAAACTTCTACAACAATTTTGTAGTATTTTCTGCCATAAAACCGATGAGACAGTCGGTTTATTATTAAATTCCCTACTAGTATAGTACTGTGTATATTTTTATTTATAAATATATTTATATCATATTTTTTTATTATATTATATATTTAGAAATGTTTGATGATGATTCTTTTTATTCCGCTCTAGACTCTCAATCTCTTCTTAGTTCTAGCGAAGATTATTTTTGTGATCCTGAGACTTAATACTCCTCTTCGTGGCTCTATTAAAACTTTCAACGTTTGTCATTTGAATGCTCAGAGTATTCCAGCGCATCATTAGGAACTATTGGATACTTTCACATCATCATCTACACCTGCAACCCTAATATCTGAAAGTTGGCTTAAACCTTCTCTCCAGGCGTATCTCTATTGCTTACCAGGTAACATTCTCGTCAGGAATGATCGAACTGGTAAAGTTGGAGGTGATGTAGCTATCTACCTTAACCATGATATTCCATATAATTATGGAATTACCACCTCTCCTTCGGAATACTCTGCAACGGCTGAGTATCTTTTTTTTGAAGTTTGGATTGGGCGTTCCCAAGTTGCACTTGGTATTATTTACTGTCCTCCTTTTCTCAATTACTTCTCCAGTTTAAAAATCTCATAATCATGGGTGACTTTAACACTGACCTTCTTCAAACTTCTCTTCGAACTTCTATGCTTTTGAGTATTCTCTCTTCAGTAAATCTTTCCATACTTCAACCTAGATTCTCCAGATACACGGCTAGACTTAGCCCTTACTGCTTCCCCTCAATAAGTTCCAAGCATGGTCTGTTCTTATCTCCTGGTTTTTCGCACCATGATTTAATCTACCTTGCATATAATATTTGTTCGCTCAAGTCGAAACCTGAAACAATTCGAATGCGGAACCTTGCGAAAATAGACCAAACCGACTTTAGTGTTGTTTATGAAACAATGGTGATCGACTATAAGGTATTTAATTTTAATCAATTGATATTGAAACTGTTTGATGCACATGCGCCTAGTAAAGAGATTAAGGTTAAACTGCCACCGGCGTCTTAGATTACTAGAGGTGTACGTATGGCTATGACGCAGCGAGACCGGGCATTTCATAAATTTTAGGGTGACCGGTGCGATGCGAACTGGTCTGGGTATAAGTTCTTCACTTACCCATATATGGGAATTCCGTGATTCTTTTGGCATTAGAAAATGTACTATATATTCATATATTATAACGTCTCCCCTAATGACTTTAATAAGCGTTTTACAGTTACTCCTCATCTATTGTCAAGTCACAGACTCTTGCAGAAATATATTCCTGGACCAAATCTCATTTTACACCCTTCATGTTTTCTAATGTATCATTTGACGATATTCGTAAAACCGTGATATCTATAAAATCTAATTCAGTGGGGTCTGACGATGTTAGTCGCACTATGATTGTTCTTGTTCTTAATGTCTTTCTTCCTGTTTTAACCCATATCATAAATTTTTCACTGTTAACAGGAAAATTGCCTGAGATATGGTGTAGAACTTTTATTATTCCTCTTCCGACAGAGCTAACCCCTGTTAGCTTCATAATTTTAGGCCAATTTCTATGTTATCTTTTTTTTTTCAAAATTAGTCAAAACCGTGGTTCATAAGAAGTCTCTGCTTTTGTATCTAAAATCACTTATCTTTCCCAGTTTCTTTCTGGGTCTCATCCTCGTCACAGTACCACGACACCCCTTTTTAAGGTAACTGAAGATATTCGCACTGGCATGAAAAATAGACTGGTCAATGTAATGTTCTCATTCAAATTCTCGTTCAAATTCTCCTTGCTATACTTCAGATCTTTAATTTTTTTACTACCTCAGTAAACTGGTTTTCTTCATACCTTGGTGGTCATTAGCAAGCAGTTTGTCTTGATCATAATACTTCTGACTGGTATGATGTGATATCTGGTATACCAAAAGGTAGAATTCTCTCTCCTCTGTTGTTTTCAATCTTCGTCAATTCTCTACCTTTCTTACTTCGCTTCTCTTACCATTTTTACGCAGATGATTTACAAATTTATTCACATTCCGAAGCACCATTGATTAATAACGCCATTAATAATATTAACAATGACCTGAAAGTTTTAGCTGAATGGTCTTATAAGTTCGGTATAAAAGTTAATGCGAACAAATGTCAAGCGACTGTCATACGTAGAAGTCGGCAGATAGTTACAGTTGACCTAGGATCTGTCACTCCCCCCCCGAGGGCTGCCACCTTGTCGTGGTGGGGGGGCTTGCGTATCCTAATGATCCCCGAGACTATACGGCAGAGTCTCGGCTCATACCGGAAGTCGAAGGGTGAAGGATCAGACTAAGAGCAGCCCAGGAGTATGTTTCTCCGGGTGTCCCTCTGTTAAGCAGAGGGCACTCCGGTGAGAAACGCGGTGTGTGTTTCGGGCCCGAAAGGGTCCGAAATAGGGCAGTAGAGCGCTCTTGGTGCCCGAGAGCGCTCTAGGCGAAGGCGGCCCGCATAGGCGGGCCAACCGTCGGGGCGTCACGGTTGAATGCGTCAGCGATCCTGTGGCGCCCCATCAAGACGATGAGGGCCCCGCTGGGTTTTAGTGGGTATTCTGGCACGTAGACGACGTGCCAGGAAGTCCCACATACCCGCCGCCTCCCCGCGGCGGGATGCGTAAATGCATTTCCCAGCGTTAAAAAAAAAAAGGATCTGTCACTCCTATAATGTTCGACGGTTTTGTTATACCTTTTTCCCCGACGGTTAAATCTTTGGACGTCTATCTCGTCAATAAAAATTTAGTTGAATTACACACATTCGGGAAGTTTACCGTTCTCCTATTGTAAAACTATGCGTAATTAATCGGCTAAGAAATTTCCTACCAGTCAAGGTAAAATTGACTCTGGTGCAAGTTTTAATTTTTCCTATAATTTATTATGGGGATGTGTGTACCATTGATCTTAATGAGAATCTGATTAATAAACTGGATCGTGTTATAAACAACTGTCTCCGTTACGTTTTTTATCTTCGTAAATTCGACCATGTTTCTTCTTATCGTTCGCAGTTGAAATGGTCTATTCAGAAACGAAGACATTTAAGAGTACTTTCCACCCTCCATCTTATTCTATATGATAACCATACTTCTCAGTACCTGAAACAATTGTTTCAGTTCTTGCATAAAATTCATAAACGGCAACTTCGTTTTGCTGAAACATTGTTGCTTTCAGTACCGCTTCACCGTTCAGGTTTCCTTTCCATAAATGCAATCCAGAATGAGTTGAGAGGATATTTATCTTTCCTTTATTTTAGTAAAATGTATAATGAATATACTAAACTAGTTAAAATATATTAAAATAATTTAATTAACAAAATATATATAATATAGATTATACTGCTATCGTGTAGACTATGCTAAAATAAGTTTCTTAGTTCTGAGTTTCACTGAACTTTGAAAATACACTCTGAGTTTCGAAAATACCAGTATTATGTTTACACAGCTTAAAAGTTATTGATGAAAAATTAATATTCATGAAACTAAATTATAATAAGCGTCATACCATTTAATAGTGCTTAGTTTTTAGTTAGTGCTTAGTGTTTAGTTCTTTTTATGTTAATAGCCGACAAACGAGCAGACGAGCTACCAGATGGTAAATGTTCATGGTCACCCATGGACATCAGCAAGATCAGTCATCAACGCATCAGTATGTGTTGTCGGCCAGGAAATGAGAAGTTTAAAAAGAAAGTACTGGCTCTTAAGCCAGTACTCTGCTCTTGTCTGTATTATTTAATTACATATAAATATAATTTGAAAATGAATATTTTTACTATAAAAAATTGTGTACCTATCGGAAATAAACAAATGTTGATCTCGGAGTTTAACGTGAGAGTTTAAAATATATAAAGATATATTATACAAAGCATATTTTTGAAAATACATAACAATTCACCAACCTGTGCTCTCTCCACTGAATAAAATCTACATAAAATTAAGTTGTTCATTACCCATAGGAATTAAAATACACACACGAAAATTCTTAGTGATTTAATTTCTATAGGCAAAGAATACATTAAGAGCCATTTTAGTCTTAAAACTAAAATTCTTAATAAACACGTATTCTAATTTCACTCTACTTAGATTATGTACTCATTCGTCTTATGTCCTAATGGAACAGGATTAATGCTGCGTTAAGCAGGCCCCTGGCCTTTGCTCCATTAATTATCAGATCACTGTTACTATCTAAGCTAATGGCTTACTGATACGTCCGAGTTGTCTCCGATTTGTCTTTGAGTGTGATACGGTGAGTAATAAGCAGAGTCAAGTGTCATCGCAAAGTAATATAGGATTTGCTTCTGAAGCGGAATGTGATAGAAGGTCTGGAAAATTTTTAAAAGAGCGTGAAGTTATTAATGGAAGAAAGGAAGATGGCTGTACGATGTAGTGTTAGGATGTGCTTTCTTAGAGCTATAAATTATTAATAACAGCTTAAAAACGATATTGGTATTTTCGTTAGCTTATATTTAAGAATTAATGTTTAAAAATGTAATTCAAAAATCATTTCACAAAACAATTACATTCTACATAGATTGTTCAAAATTCATATAAATTAGAGAAAAATATAATAATATCTATATACATACGTACATAGATATATGAAATTTCTGAGACATACGAATATGCAATACGAAGTAGTCGAATTACTTTTACTTAATTATGTAGTTAATATATAATATTCGTATGTATTTTTTCCGTCCACGTTAAAATTGTGGATGAGGGTCAGGCGTAAAATTTTTGTTACGTTATAAATATGCCACATTTAATAAGCTTTTCATTCATAATTAAATATCGCTAGGTGAATTAACTAAACTTTGACAGTTTTTGCATCACTTACTAAGATTAGATTAGATTAGATTAGATTACGAAATAAACAAGTAAAAATCTGGACAAAATAATTTATGCGAATTATTATTAAATTAATTTATTCCAAAAAATTACCTCTATTGTTTTTAAACTTTAATATCTAATCGAAATCTAATACGATCTTGATAGACTCTTTATACTGGGCCGAGAATACTGATCACTGGTAATAAACTGCTGCTGGTAAACTGGTGGTAAGTGATCAAGAATAATGGTCACACTTCTACATTCAAAGAATTAGTCAAGTCCGAATATACATAAGGTACTCGTACTGTAAATATCTTCAGGAGTATTTTCCGTTTGCTGGAAAAATTTAAAATTATCTTATAGCAGGATCACAGGTGTCAATAGTTCTAGTAATAAGCATTTCCAACTATACCGCATTTTATTTTAATAATGCTTACTATAAAATTCTGTCACAATAATATAGAACCTGTTAGTGTACTAAATTTAATTTTTTTTTGTATATTCAATAATTAAAATCGTAAATATAACAAATGTAAACGCAAACCCCAGTGATCTGACAAGAATTTCGTTTTTATAAAATTTACGGAACTTTGAAAACAAAATAAAACAACCCTGATAAAAAAACATAAACAATATTCTCTTTAAAGTTTCTGCATCGAAATCACTTTATTATTCACGAAACGACGGGTTTGACCGTTTATAGCATTAAGAATGCAAACCAAGTGCCGCGAGCGTGTTTCAATTATACGTACTCTAACAAATATATGATGCTCTAAAATTAACTACCAAGCCAAAACTGAAGAGCAAAAATAAAGGACAAACAACGTTGATGACTTTCGAGATTGAGAATCGTTTTTCAGAGTTGGTACACGAAATAAGTAAAATATAACAGAGGATAACAACGTAAATAAAGAATATATGTTTATTTTACTACTGATTCATTTTCGCTTCGCTTCGTGATACTTGATTCTGACATTTACAATTAGTAATCGCACCCGAAATTATCAATGCTCACTATTCTCAGTGATCATAGTATATAACAAACAAGGTTTTGTAAATTAGAGGTAGAGAAATTGTTTTATACGGTATAAGGTGCCGTGGGTTCGGAGATTATCCTCCGTGCACACACAAAATAAAAAATTCGCACTCTCAATCAATATAGGTTTGTATATCCTTATATATAATGCTTTTGTATGTATGGTACATTTCATATGTGAATTGATTTTACAGTTAAACTAAAAAATATAGAATGATTTGCAAAGACCAACTTCATATATGTACGTTTCATCGAATTTTTGATCACAGATCATCCTATGAATATATTGTATATTCTATGAAATAACTGTTGTTTTCCTTCGTTCACTCTTTTAAAATTGTAGAATTTCTTTCAGGCGTAGATTGAAGAAATTCAATAAATTCCAAGATCTTCTGAAATTCACCTAGTCGTATTTAACAAAGATCATAATGTATTTTAAATTGTACCAATGAAGTTACTGCTGAGGTTCCGCTTCCTTTCTAGCTGGCGCTACGACTGTAATACCTTTGGTATTAGGTATCCCATGAGCTCATTTTTCGGCTATTTACACAAGGAAATCAAAAGAATGAGCATCAGCTTGGTGATTTAAAATTGGCATCCATTTCTTCTAACATTCACAGACCTTTTAAAATAATCTGGAGAACTCTTAGGCGCTTGCAGGGTTACAGTCGGGGCCCCCTTGTGTCTGATCAACATTTATGCCACATTATAATAATAAACATTCTATCAGATATCAATAAATCCATAGCTCGTTATTACCATTGTAAGCTGCTAATGTTCCTTTGTTAATTATTGATTTAAAAAAATATTTCCAGGCTATTATCGCAATGCAAACTTAATAGTTTAATTAAGAATCTGCGGACCATGTTTTGCTAGACGCTTTTAAACTTGAGAGTTGAGTTTCACACCAGGAACATGTCGGACTTTATTCGAAGCTGGTTTTGTTGCTCTCTCCAATTCTTCAAAGTACTTTGCTGAGTAGTTGAGAAATCCATTTCTTGTCCAGGTTCGAAAAATTTATAGCCAAGTTCACGCGTTTTAACTTCTAAGTTACGGAAGTTGCTACGTCCTATACTTGTTTATTCAAAGAGGTCGAATCAATAACAACTAAGTCTTTATATTGACTTAGATCTTAATAATTCCAATTTTCTGTAGTTAATAATATATTAGAAAAAATATCAAATCCCTTACTTTAAAATAATTCGAAAACGTGATATATTTATTAGATAATAAATTTTCTATAACCTTAAGATACAACTTAAATAGGGTGCCTATGAATAACTTAATATAAAACTTCATAATTACTTAATACATCTTATAACTTCATAATTACTTAATATAAAACTTTCATATTTCATCACGTTTAGAAGGAATTTAAAAATCTTATTGAAAATTAGAGCAGAGCTTAAATTTCAATTGTTCTTTTGTGGCGCCGTCAATAATCTTTTTGTACAACCGTTAGATTTTTTGCCAAACCTATATGAATGAATATGTCCACTAAGCTTACTAAGGCGTGTAACATCTGTAGTCATGAACAGTAAATATATATCAATTTATTACTAGATTTTGGTTTAAGACCCTCGCTTCGCTTCAGGAAACATGACCCTTAAGTTTACAAATAGTAACTATGTAATTATAAATTTGTCACGTATATCGTTACACATAGTACATTAACCTACCTCGATAGTCAAATTCAAAATCACTGAAACATTTCAATATTTAGTAAATACACTTATGTGCGTCACTTTTTGCTTCTGCTTTTCAATACCTGCGCGGAATCGGTTACGACTGTATTAGTCCTAAGAATCCTTCTCATTTATATATTCATCTACACTATACTATCCTTTACGTATGATTTGGCATGACACTTGAGGTTCCGATTGGTGAATCAAGTTATCTACCAGGAATGTCACATAAAAATTCGTGCAGGAACTTTTGAGACTATTACTTTAAAATATACAGAAGATTGTTTTAAATTTTACATTGTTTAAGCAGTATTGACAGTCAAGCTCAAGGATATTATTTCTGTATTCACCTTTAATGGACTTAATAGAGGATTGTAATCCTTAACATAAATTAAATAAAGGTTAACTTAATAAAAGGTTGATATGAATAAATATGTTCTGCATTTACCAGATCCACTGCATGAATTAGCCGTTGCAACTTTCATATCACTATATCATTGATAGTCTGAACTACTCTAGTATCCGCTTGTATGCAACACCTTATTTTCCATTTTGAAGATAATAATAATCATACGAAAACCGACCATTTCTCATCGCTTCAGAAAATACCGACTGTAAAATTTTTACTCTTAATATTAACTCTTAGGTACCTGCTCTCACTAAAATACTAATTATACAGTACTGAAAATAGTGCGACACTCACAACTTACAGATTACCTTATATGAAAATCCTAAATATTTAAATTTTTACACTAATTTAAAATTATTCTGGATATATTTACAGCACACAAACTTAGCCCACGTGTGTCTGGCTTGAACTTGATCCTGTTGATTTTCTGTTTTTCTAATGCACAACAAGGTTGACTGTTGGATATTCTCCCATGGTAACATTGTTTTTAGATTTAAGTAACGGTATACTAGTGCAATAAACAAACCCTGTAACAATATAAGGACCTTTCTTCAAGTACTGCAATGATTAAAGCTGCTTAGACCATTTTCTATTTAATCTCAGGACTGGATCCCGTTCAGAGAGTATCGCGTGACGGGATCGCGTGGCCAATTTGATTTAGTTGCACGATTCGGATTTCATTGTTCATATTATTTATATTTATATCATTGTCTGTTTATTCGGAATATGAACTCTCTGAATGTATCTGACAATATTTTTCACGCTTTGTACGGCTGTTGGTTTGATAAAAGAAATTAATGCATAATCCTATTCCAAATATCACAGCTTTTCTCTATAACCTCTACGCTTTAAAAACTCTCGCGTATCTTGTGTTGGTTAAAGCTTAAACAGGCTGTACTTTTGGTGCGTCAATTTCATCTTATCTTTACTGTTTCTATGTATTACCAAGTACTGTTTTTTCAAGATACAGGACAAATGTTCTTCAGTTCCAAAAATATATATTTTTATTTTTTTCACATCAGATGGATAATATCGTCATAAACTTTAACAAGAGGGTTGCGTTGTCATATTTGATATATGTATTCCTATAATTCAAGGAAATGCATGTTAGTAAAATTTAATATCGTCTTTGTGCAAAACAGAAAAAATACTAAGTTTTTTTTTTATTTATGTTGGTTACTTAAGGTATAATTATAGAAAAGAACACGTTTCCATTAAATAAGCTTAGTTCAAGTAAAGAATAGAGTAGTTGAAGTTTTACCTCCCTGTTATGATTTAACTGACATGAAATTACTGAAAGATAATCTAAGCAACATTGCATTGTTAGAAACAAGTCTGTGACAGTTTTTATAATCTGTTCTACGTATTAGTAAATATCATAACATATCTGTGGTACATCTCTCTTCCATTTAAATTGTCAAACTGTGTACATTTTCCTGAAGTCATTAAAAAAATAATTATTTAATTTCATATTTTGTTTTGTAAAGTATATTACAAAGGTAACTCAATTCGAACAAACATCACATTAAGTGAGTTTTAATGTAAATTGTGATCTGATAGATGGATCCTTTTTTTGTTCTGAATGATTAAACGTAAAGATACGATATTGAAAACATCACTTATTTAAGTTAAATTATCTGACATGTGTATTGTAGTAACAATAGGCCGTTGTAGTAACAAATATGGAGCAATGTTCAGGATAAATGAAGCTATTTTGTAATCAACCGACAATTCAATCAAAGCTCGATTTTTGTTATCAATGCAAAATTTCTAAATTTCCGAGTCATTTTATGTCACCTCGGTAATAGTTCCAGTAAACCTAAGCAAGAGAAGCTGCTCAGTGTACTTTGTCTGTTCTATTTCGGTGCCGGTAATTAGGATCCTCATTGCGTGCGGGCCCAGGAACTGAACTCGGATGTGCCGCAACACGGAAAGAGGAGATTTGATTAGGTTCAACTATCGTGATGTGCACCGTCAGTTATTTACAGGGAATTATTTGCAAGAACAAGAACCCTGGTTAGACTTGACATAGTCAGAGTTTGCGGAGAAAGCATAGATATAATGAATTGGCCTCTATACGCAATACTGGCATATGGCGAATGTAAAGTTAGTTAGACTTATATACGCCTTATAGCAATGCCAATGATTAGAATCTTTATTATATGTAGATCAAAAAAAAAGCTCGTGCATTTTATTTGGTTGGAATATCCTAATGTATTTCATGGCAGGCTTATGATGTAAAATTAACCGTGTATGATAGAAATGAAACTAAATACTACATTTAACTTTTCAGATGATTATAATCCATTATTTTCCCACCGATGGGCTTGTAACTCCTAATGAGTCTAGGTAATGTCATCCACCACGTTGGCCCAGTGCGGCTTTACACGCCTGTCAGAGCATTACACGAAGCTTGGTGTACAGGTTTCCTCTCGATGTTTTCCTTTACTGAGAATAACGCTAGTGATAATTAAAAACTTATACGCACATAATTTGACAAAATTGAGGGGCGTGCAGGATCTGAACTCGGATGGGTAATTTGCGGAGTCGTTAAAGCTATTATGAAGCTATTATGTACATAAGAAAATTGTACTGTTTCGGCAAACACAGGGACCTCGGGTGGCGTTGAAGTGATGGTTAACTTCAGTTCTAACGCATTTAATAAAGATTATGACTTCAATCACAATAGCAAAACTATAACACGTTCCTATGAGTACATGGTAGGAGTATAGCGTTATACAGTACAAAAGTAAGTGGGGATTTTCTAAGAGGGGGGTTTTCAAAAATGTTTAATTGCACCAATGCACATCAACTACTGTGATATAGATATAGTGATGTGATATATATATATGATATAGTGATGTGATATATATATATGATATAGTGATGTGATATAGATTCGAGCAGTCACACATACGTTAGAGATTGTGACGTCGTTCCATTGTCGCGATATACACAAAACATACACAATTATGATACCACAAATATCTGTCATATAAATGTCTGCCCCGGCCGGGAATCGAAGCTGATACTTCTCGGTCGGCAAGCAGGGTGCCTACCAACTGGGCTACGAGATCGTTGAAAAATTAAAAAATGAGTAACAATTTTACGGTAAATTCATTCGTACAAATAGATATAGATACATACAAAAAATATAGTTAGCTAGCGGGTAGCTGTGTAGAAATGTTAAGTATTGTTTGCGCGTAGACATCGCGCGGGCAGTCTAAACCAGCGGCCGGGGGCGAGGTGGCCATTGTCACGCGCCATTCGACCTACGGCGGGTACAGGCAACACGACCCGCGATCGGACTAGATGTCATTGTATTGTGACTTATACAATCCATTAGTGTCATTGGAAGTCCTAGACGCTTTTAGAACACTAACAAGTACATTACCTATATTACTCTATATAAAGAACCAAGCAAACAATAAAATAGGACAAACGGGCCTGTTGAGGAGACCCCAACAAGCTAAGTAATTTATAGAAAATATTTTTATACAGGTTTGGGTCATATACGAGTATCTATATTAGATGGTAAGTCTGACTGATCCTGTAAAGCCACTACATATTTTCAACTTGGATTTATGATCATTAAACTAGATTCCATACTTAAACCATAAAACTTTATTACGTTCCCCGTAAAACAGTGGTTTACTGATTTGTTTTGAACTCGCGGGAGAAACTATCGTATGCCACGATTAAAAGCTACGTATTGCTGCAGTTGTGGGAAAGTTATTGTACCTATGTGATTTTAATTCTCAAGGGCTTAAGGTACCTATTGTGTTCGGAACGATTTGAAATTTATTGATCCGTTCTAAATTAGTTCTATAGTACTAAAGTAGTCCTGTTGTTATATTCATGAAACGATAAGAACTTATATATATATATACTTTGACATTACAATTTTTTAAATTATAAAACACATGAAGAATTGTAACTGATCGCTTTCTCTATATGGAGGATATATGAGAAAAGCTATTATTAATGGCCTTTATTAAAGCAATAGATGATAATAGCCGATAAACGAACAGACGAGCCACCTGATGGTAAGTGGTCACCGTCGCCCATGGACATCGGCAAGACCAAAGGTACCACTGATGCGATGTCGGCCAAGCAATGAGTAGAAAGTAATAAAGAAAGATTTAACAATGTAAAGAATAAAAAATTATATTCGATGTCCATTTATTTGGTCTTTATTTATAGCGAAACTATGCTGTTAACATAACAGTTTTGTTACAAGTACACTTTTTGCGATCAGTTTAATTTTTTTTAAGTTGTTTATTTAAATTTATCTTTTACTTATATATTGTTAACTGCGTTATAAATATTCTGCTAATAAAAATTAAACCGTTTTCATTTAGTAAAATTTACGTTAAGATTAGACATTATTGTGTTTTAATTATATTTTTTTTTCTTATTTTTCTATGAATATCAATGAAAATATTTTGATTCGACATTTTGTCTTCAAGACTATATTTCTATTTATTATTTCAAACATTTTTGTTATAGATATTAAGGTAAAAAATAGGCATGTTCGTAAAATGCTTGGTATAAAACTCAAACAACTACACCAAACTTCATCAAATAAAGTAAGAACTTTAAAAAGTTTCCAATTATAGTTGTGGACAAAAATTTTCCTAGACGAATGTAAAAATGTTAACGAATCTTTGTTTATATGTCGATGTAATATCAAGAGAAAATGACGAAAACCGCCTTAATCGTTCCTCTGAAGAATAAAGCCTCTTAAGACAGAAATAGATCGTATCAAGTATGCATGATTTCCACAACAATTTGGTCTTAATAACAATTATTCAAACAAGGCATTTAATCAAAATTTCAAATCATGCTCCTCTCTGGCCAACGAGGGTTGTATCCGTGAAATCGCATTCATCAAAACTTGGGAATTAGCTCCCTTCCCTAATTAAACCTGTCGGTTGTTAACTTCGGCCCAATCTCCCCCGGGACCTCGAATCTTACGTAAATATTGAGTTTGAATAAAACTTTTATTATTATGGCTTTATTGGCGCCTAATATCCTTTTGTAAAACAGAAAAGTTGATTTACAATTTGAATTGGGATTGTCGAAAATTTCACCTAAGATAATTATTTGCGAGAAAATGAAGAGGAGACGAGAGAGAAATATTTGGCGGTAGTCGGATTTTCCCTGAAGTTTCTTTGTGAAGGTGAAAATAGAAGGGTAATCCTATCCGGAGCTACGGACGCGTTAAGCTGAGAAGTATTTTCACTTTAGTGGAAAGCATCTATGGAATATTGTGGTGAAAACATCTTATTACCAACGATATCATGTTTCGCGACCCTTGTAGCTTTGGGAAAAAATGGGTTGTCTTAAATAGAATGTCAGTATGGATTTTACGGACGTATATGTGGAAATAATATTTTATTTTGGCCTGTATTCGTATTACTGTTCAATAGGTACACTAGTGTACAATAGTGTACATGAAGGTATAACGACACCGAACCGGGACATTTTTTGTTTGTCAGTCTGTCTCGCCGTTATCTGTGCCTGTATCACACGACAATTACTGAACTTTTTTTTTATATCTTGAAGACCTGACGTAAAAGCGAACGGGCCACCTGATGGTAAGCGGTTACCGTCGCCTGTTGACAGGGCAACACCAGGGGAATCGCCAATACAACGCGCGCCCTGAAGGAGAGCACTTTTTACACGTTTTTTGAAGAACCCCATGTCATATCGCACCGGAAATATCAAAGAAGGAAGCCCATTCCACAATTTGCACGTTTTTGGCAAAAATGATCTTGAGAATTGGACCGTGGTGCCACAAGTACAATCGGTGTGGATGAAACTTCCTTCCTCGACGAATGGTGTGGTGGTAGAAGGGTGAAGTAGGCACCAGATCGAACAATTCCTCGGAGCACTTACCGTTGTAAAGGCGGTAGAACACACAGAGGCAGCCGATGGAGAAACCTAATACCGAATTTTTTTTACTAGGGAACCAGACAGTAAGCAGCTACCGTTTATTATATTTAATTTACCTTGAGTTGACTCAACTAAATTGTTTCTGTAATAAATTGAACTAAGAATCATTTAGCTCTCTTAATATACATATGTTTAGTAATTTATAGACTATAGCTATTGGACCCCAACGTACCTAATAATGAACTGTCGTCTCAACACATACATAATATGACATTAAGATCAATCATTATGTAGTTACTTGGCCAACGACAAGTATATCAACAATTATACATGTAAAGATATTTACAGTAATATACGCTATACAAATTTCTCCTTCTGTGTAGTATCATCCATATTTTTCGATTATTTTTCCATTGTAAGCATTTTTTTCAACGACCAAATGTTATAATTTCCATATATGAATAGAAAACTTTAAATACAGACACGCATTATTTCGCCTTAAATATGTTTATTCAACGATCCTAGAAGCAAGCTTGAAAAAATCACGACCTCAGCCGTTTCTGATAGCAGAATTACGAACCCAACGATTATGGAAGACCTTTTAGAATTTCTTTCTTTTCATCTCACTAAGTCACCGCAGCAGCGAACATCAAATGTAACTAAGTAAGTTTCGAAATGGGCTATGCGTATGCACTGACCTAATTTCAAAAAATCGCACAAGCTGCGCTAAGCATTTACAGCCTTTCAGTCAAGATAAATGCATGGATTATTTTGCTTAATAGCAAAGTACGTTCTGTTACTTTGCTACTAATTCGTTTAATGGAAGCCGTTTTAAAAAGAAAAATTACTTTACTAGTCGTAATGCGTGCGATAGCTCTTTAAAAATATTGACTAGATAATGTACGTAATGATATTATATTATATATAATAAGCTTGTGCCATGTTTTTGATGTATGATATGCCTTATAATAATTTGAATCAGCCGCCAAATAAATCGTGTTCCGGTTGGGGGGTTGATAGCTAGTAGGTATTTTTCTTTTTTCTTTCTTGGCCGACAACGCGTAGGTGACACCTTTAGTGTTAGATACCAATGTCGTTGAGCGGCGTTGACTATTTACCTTAGGATGGCTCGTCTGCTCGTTGGCCGGCTGCTTAAAAAAATAGAACTAGTAAGTCTCGCTTCACTGGAGTGAAAATTTAGGTCCAACGTCGATATGCATATGGCTAGATTAAATGGTCTTATCTGAGAATCCCAAGGTAACAACGCACGAGGTTTAAAGTGAGTAGCACAAAATGTATTTTTAAACTAGCGGTCTCGTCCGACTTCGTTCGGGCTGGACTATTAATTATATATACATAACTACTAGAATTTTTATATTTTTTGTCTTGATATCGTAAGGTTTACTGATTTTTATAGCCTTTTTAAGGTTTTATATAGCCTATCAACTGCACGATCGCGTGTTCTCCCTGCATACATATTATCATGAAGATCGGTCAAGTCATTATTAAGTTATAACGGGACATACATACAAACAAATAGACAGACAGATAAAAAATTCCAAAATGATCAAATTGATATCAGTTTGTCATAAAACGAATATTTATCATGAAATTAGAAAAGGGAAGGTACAGACAGAGACACATTACATTTGTATATGGATATATAGATTTTATATAGCCTATCATGTGCGCAATAATGTGTTTTCACTATATATAACTTTTCATTAAGATCGGTCATGCGGTTTTTGAGTTATCTCGAGACTTAGAGAGAAGCCCAACAGACTAATATATCTAGTAGTATAGATATAGATCACAAATACTTATTTTTAAAGAATCTCAACAGCGTGATTCATCCCATTACACAACGCCATCTAGTTATAATTAAAGGAAATATATATAATGACTAACTTTGAAAAAGGTGTGAGTTATCACATATATCAAAATCAACAGTTTGTTAGGCTCCAATCTATAACAATAAAACCGAAAAATTAGATCCCAATATATAATGACAAGGTACTTACTGGGTACTATTCTTTGAATTAGTTCAATATCAATGTGTCTTTAGGCCACTGGTTTAAAGTTAGCACTGTAAAATGCTTCTGCATCATCAAAAACAATGAGTTGGTCGTGGTGTACAGCGACAAAGTATCTTTGTAACATTTATAAAGGTTGTACAATGTTTATATATATATTATATAACGCTGTTTTCAAATTTATCCAAACATTCGGACAGAGCACGCCGATAAAGTTTATATGGAGCGCTCTTTCTTCCGATATATTTTACTAAAGTTGACATTTCGAAGAAAAATTTTTTTTCTCAAAATGATATAAACCTTCTGTTACTTAAGAATAGGTAGAGTAGTTTTTTAATGCCAAAAGCTTTTCTAAATCGGTTTAGTAATTCGAAAGATTTACCTCAAGAGAAAAACAAAAAAAATTCTACGCACGGAAAAACGGAATTGTATACCTCAAAAATAATTATTAAACTAATGCAAAATTATACGCTTCACAAACTCGTCTAGGAACTGTTTAGTGAAATTATATTTGGTAGTGAGAGCGCTGCGACTCGTCTTCCTCTAAGCCAGCCAAATACCTGAACGTTAATTGTTTTGCCATGGGGAGCAACGTTTCGAATGACCTGAAAGGTAAGTTAAGTCCTGTGATTCAAATTTTAGAAATATGAATCTATAATAAGTTACACCGACGCTTACTATCAAAGTTTAAATACTTTATAACCGTAGTTTATAACATTTAATTTGTCCGGTACAGTAGTTTGATTTAAAACGTGGAACATCTATGGATACAGAGGCATTCAATTAGGTCAATTTATGCGCTTAATGATGCTTTGTAACTCTATACTAATTATAATAAAGAGAGAATTCAATTTTATAAATTTGTGTGTATACGAAGGTAATGCTCGAAACCACGGCATCTATTTAAGATTAATTATTCCAGAATATTATTATTATATAGTTGTGTATAAACCACCATAATTGTTCAACCCTAACAAAATCAATGGGCGCTGCTAGTTATGTGTTTAAAAAACCACTGATAAGATGTGGGCAGCATACGTATGAATGGTATGCAAAGGTCTGCCTAGGCTGGAAATAAATCTCGAATTCAATCGCTCAACACCTAACAGGGTCATCGAACGTATAAAATTCTAATACGTAGTTATCAGATAGTGAGAGAAAGATTTGTCGCAGAGCCAATATATCTAGATCAATCCAATTCTCGCACGCTCGAGGCACTTTGTTCTAAAGGATAGACCGAATCGTGTGTGGAATACTAAACAATTTGCCGTATGATTTCTGAAACACTCCTCGTCTTAAGGATCTTTTGTTATCTAATCTTTTTAGGATGCCGTATACTCGATGGAAATACAGAATTGTTATAGGTCTGTATGTTTGTGTGTGTCCACCTGTCCACCTGTATGTCCATCGATTAGAAAAATGAAATTTGGTACATTAAAGTTGGGTAAATCATTGATAAACGAAAACTGTAAAAATACTGAATTTCGAGTTGGCTAGGGGAGTAATCCAAATAACATGGTTTGTCATCGGGCATATAAAAAAAAGGTTCGTTATAAAGGGAAAACTATTAAAAATCGTAGTTTAAATGATATTCAACAAATGATGGAAATAATTAACGACGTAAGTCGATCATTCTGATCCTCGTTATAGATAAAGAGAGATGTGTCGTAGACGACACATTTATGTGATGAATCCATGTGAATCCGCTTTGCACTTGACCGATTTTGTTTTTCTGTAATGGTTTTCATGCAATATTACAATACCGTAAATATTATGTCTGAAACTTGATTTTTGCTGACTTTAGGTAAACAGTTAAATATTGGAGGGTATTTCAACAAAAAACAATCAAGAGCTGAACCGAGTTCTTAATGCATTACTCGTAGTAAAGTCTAGTAGTCCCTAAACTAGGCTACACATATAGTTTTGCAATAGCTTTTACCTGTAAGACGATGGCCATTTATTTTATTTAAAAAAATATTGTATCGATGTAAAAAACGTTTTAATTTAAAATTCCCCTCCATTTTTAACAGCCAAAATGAAATATTGTGATTTAAGGTTTTGTATGTCTTCAAGAATGTCACCTAAAATCGGACAAATCCACCTATCCGGCACTAACGTAACTATGTTCATCGGAGTGGTCATATCGCTCATTATATGGATGCAAAGTTTCATATCAATTGGGCTCACGTTTCCCGAGTTTTAGGTGAACATACATACACACATATATTCTCTTTGATATAAATTATTACTATGATAAAAAATCAACTCAAAGGGATACAATTCTCATCGTTGGAAGATCGGCGTTCGAATAGTTACAACAAGTGTTTGAGGTGGATCGGCAAAATTGTTTTGAAAATTAGTTTACACGTACAAAACTTTATATGGGCACTGGCGGAAGGTTCTTTGAAAAGATATTACAATAAAAACTTTAACAATAGAACTTTATCTCTTATTTGGGAAACCTTTCAAAGAACCTCAAGTAATAAAGACATTGCCTACTCATGCTGCACTTTCTTTATGATTTGTCGTTCTTACTATGAAGACAGAATTGTTTATTTAAAACATTATAGAAGTAACAGTTTAAGTAATAAGAAAATTACTATTGCAAGTTTAGTTACTGTCCCCTCTTCAATCTATTCATTAACCTTTTTAACCATTGCTGGACATAGACTCACTCCTAATTGGCGCCACTCCGACAGGGTTCTGCGACATCTGAATTTAACCTGCCTCAGTTGTTCTCTCAAGATAATCTCTTCCCTCTTCTATTATGAAGTAATTCAGTGCACTTCAGAGTGAGCGCAAGTGTATTTTTACATATCGAATTTGAGCTCCTCTGGACCTGGAGCCGACGTTGCAATGGCATCTTCTTTGTTGTTGCCTTTGTCCATAAGTGGCGATGACCACATACTATCAGATGGTCTATCTGACTTTTCTTCTGCTCTTCAAACTATACATAAATTAAAGACGGCGCTTATCCCTTGTTGTGATACCCCTTATGTGGCTCAACAGCAGTCTTTTCCATTGTTACGTGGTGAGGTTGTAAATGAAGTCGTGCTACTACATTACTGCGCCTCGATATAACATTTACAAAAACGGTATTTTGCACTCGTCAAATAAAACTTTATATATTATATATTGTACATTTATTCACATCATTAAATTCAATCAGTTTTAATAAAAAAGTAATGATTTCATGAATGTCTCGTGAACTTTTATAATACGATTATGATCGGTGTCTGCTGAATGTTCGTCATTTAATTATAAACAGCGGTACGCGCCGGACAATTAGCTTGTTTCATATCCAATTGACCAATGAATGTCATTTTATTTTCCAGTGATTGTACAAAATTAACATGAATACATGTCCAACATATTTTAACAATCGTATCCTCTAACTTTCCTTAATGAAATTTGCTGTTATCAATTGGATTTTATATTGTAACTGTAATTACACTATAAAACGCGAACAGGACAGAATATAGTAAAAACGAAGACTAAAACAATATTATTTGTAACCCTTATCAATGAGTCGTACAGTATTATACATAAAGACGCTTAGATGAATAATTAAAATAGATCTGAAAGTTTTTTGTATTATTATTATTAGTGGAATTTTGTGGTTATAACACCTGTCTCGTAAGTATTCGTAGTGAATAACTTAATAATACTTTTTGTCAGTATGTACTATGTACTATTTAGATGCATACTTCAAGTGTGAACATAGTACACAGTAAATGCATTTGCTAAGAAGCCAAGATGAATAGAGACCAGCCAGTATTGACATTTTACTTGAGCTCGACACTCAGATGAAAGGGCAAAGTTTTAAAAGGAAAAAAAATAAGCGCAGACATAAAAAATACATTTTTTATTTAACAACAAAGAGGTCGTGCGGAACGAAAAAAGATTTTTCTAATTTGGAGTTTCAATGTTCCCTAAATGAATCTATTTATCTTTAGGTACTTGAATAAGTAATGGTAATTGAAGACCATTTTAGTGAAATCATGTTCATGTGTAAATAGTCTGGCATTCTATAATTTCTGAACGAATAGACAATTTTAGGACATTTATATACATTTGTTTGATTAGACTATTGTCTATAAACTATTGTTCACACTTATGCTAAAATCCATAACTAGCGCTAGAATTATGAAAATGAAATATATATATGTACATAGCTGTCACGCCAGCTTATCTGTCATGAAACTATAATGAGTCTTTATGTAGGTATTTATTACACCGTACTATGAATGTTTCCAGGGAATAAGAAATAAAATTTTTATGGACAAACAAAGCTTAGAATAGTTTTCTGCAGTTGATGTAATAAATGAAAATGATTATAATAAAATTCGTAGTACTACACCAAGTACCTAATATCGGTGATACCTACCATCGATCGATAGTATTAAAACCGATCCTTTTAACAATAAAATAGAGCAAACAAGAAATTTGTTAAACGCATGTTAGTTGTAGGTTTTCTGAAGAGAGGCGAAGGCGAATTTCTACATCAATATAAAATTGATAAAAGTTAGCGAGAAGAATAAAAGTGTTTTCTGCTTCCAATAAACACCATGAAGAATAAACATTGGGCTGAACTGTAAATGTATGTAGAGTGTACGCAGGAATTGTTTGAATTAATTCCCCCATCACCGTTCCTCTATCGAACAACTCGATGTACGGCGCGTATTTATCCTTACGCAGTGAACGTACCCCTGTACGGACGGCGCGATTTGCGTCTTCATTCATTATGCGCACTGCAAGGGACTGGAACAACTTGCCCGCGTCGGTGTTCCCGGCTACTTACGATGTGGGAGTCTTCAAGAGGAGAGTGAATAGGCT
This sequence comes from Megathymus violae, assembly GCA_003671415.1. Lineage (NCBI taxonomy): Eukaryota > Metazoa > Arthropoda > Insecta > Lepidoptera > Hesperiidae > Megathymus > Megathymus violae. The sequence goes on from PDGT01000125.1 coordinate 340,848, forward strand.
ATTTATATGTTAGTGCGTTCACCATCTTAGACTTCATCACCTCTTACCATAAGGTGGGGTTGTCAAACATTAATTTATTATATGTAGAAAAAAAATGTATCCCACATAGTTTTCTGTTCAAGTAGAAATTTTAACTGTTAGACATATGCTTTCGTCTTAACTATAAACGCAGACCGCTATTCAATAGTATTTTTAGTTATAACCCTATTTTGCATTATAGCCTAATGTTAAGAATGCAAATATAAACCTACATTAAGCACACCTTGTTTTTTTTCCATAACTTAACTGTTGAAGTTACCACTAACTTATAAAACAAACAGACAATCTAACCATCGTAACTAGATTTCATGTTGTAAGTACCATAGACATAGACGAATAAGATATGACTGATATGATTACGGCCGGGAATTCACCTCAGGAACTCTAATTCACTAATCATTGTGAGCACGAACTGAAAGACATGGCTGTTTAAGCATTAAAATGTAAAAAAACAACCGTCCATCAGCATTCGTGTCATCGGTTGAGAATATTTCTGGATATCTGGGTATTAATGTCCCTCATCCGTCCCGCGCAGGTGTCCCCAACAGGATTAGGTTCTTGCGGTCTGCTTGTCAGGGCAAAGACACGCCATCCCATTCCTTTGGACTTGATAAATTCAAGACAGTAAAATATTAATTAGTATGTAAGGTATGCTTTCAGCTGAAGCGTCAATAGTCCGACGATCTATGTCGTTATGACTTGGCTAACAAGATTTCATCGCTTGAACAGCATCAAAAGAAAATATATAAAGCAATATACCTTTACTCATCAGTATCTAATATTAAAAACAAAATGTACATATTCGTTAATATTTAGTTTCAGCACAAAGGATGTTAAAAAAGTTCAATTTAGTGGAGTTTTTAAGACAACGAATATTCTTTTAAAATAAACATTTGCGCAACCAGAACAAATGAGCAGAAACTTGGCCAGTTTATCTTATGTGATAAAGTTGGCCAAAAACTTTATATAAAAACCCGCCCGAGCGTGTATAAATGTGTTAGGTTCTGGCTATAAATCGTTCCTATTATTATTAATAATCATCGTCTCTTTTTAAAAAAACAAGATTATTCATTTATTGGTAAAACAAAAAGTTATAATTATCTAAGCACTAACAGTATGACGCCGAAGCCTAAGTGAAAGCGATCTCGCCTTTTGAGTTGCAAAACCTTAACCGCACCCAAAGCAATTAATACAGGCTTATATGTATAAATGTTTCATATTTACCCTATACACAATCCGATCTCAAAACCGCATGAAAATCTGTTAATGAAATTAATCACCTTTACATAGACTGAAAGAAACTATACACAAATGAAACGATAAATTGTATAATGTAATGTCTATATCACTCATAACATAAGAAGTCCTAGAATGGAGTAATGAGTCTGTTACCTTCGCTTTAATATTTCCCGGGGATAGATGCTATACGTGTACAGACAGAAAAAGAATGTGTTTACTTCTTTTAAAATTTCGAAAAACTAATTGATTTGCAGCTACGTCACCATTACGTTATGTTATTGGTATAGATGTTCCCTTAAATTTCATATTATAGTGTAAACCAAAATGGACCAAGCCGAGGCACTCAGTGAAAAGACTTTAAAAGCGGAACTAACAACTCGCCTTTATTTAAATTCCAACAGTTTACATTCATAGTATTTCTGGAGGAAACTTTAAGTGTATGTTCCGGCATTAAAAATTAAATTTCAACGAAAACTATGAACTTTGTGTATTACAGTACCGGGAATTAACTATTATTTGCGTTTATGGTTGAACGAAAAGTAAATATAATATGATACCAATTTGATATTATAATCACGTCAACAATAAAACAATGCTCCCAAAAAAGGAATCGTTTATTTAACCAGCTACTTAATTTTCTCTTCAACTTAGCAACTCAATCCAGAAAAACATATTTCTGGTGAACCTTACATCCTATACCCTAAGGTTCACTTTTTGGTAACCAAACTGTTAATGAATCGTACCGTTGTGCACTAGTGCTGGCGAAAATAAATTGGATGTTGTAAAGCTTAGCGACCTCAAACAGCAAAGATCTATTGCCATTGTTTTGTGTTGATCAACAGTTCGCATATAATTAGGATAGGCTTGAATTCAAAGATAATGAGAGCCCCTTCTACACCTAGAACAGCAACCTACTAGGCAAGAGTATTGTTATAATTAAGCAAGTACCAGTCTAGTGAACGCCAGTAAACAAAATTTAACCCCATCGCCTTGTTTAGAATAAACATGGAGTACTAAGAGCAAAATAACTTAGTTTCTTTTGCGATGCAAAGGAAATTTCATTGTACATGGTGTACTGAATAATAAGAAAAAAGGTAACTCGAAAAAATATTCTACACTTACATTTCTACATTTCGTTTATGACCATGCAAGAGAAATAAAGTTTATCGTCGCGAAAACGATAACGTTGACGAAGTGTTGTATTTATAGGGTATTTAACGATGCCCTGGCGAATGTCACTGCGACCTTACTACAATCACTAATGTCACTTGTATCTCATTGATCTTAGCAAATAAGTAATGAGGTGTGAAATAATCTTTCTGGATTTGTTGAGCTTACATTATGTGAACTAATTTTCTAATTCTTATCTTCTATATTAATAGTAGAGCAGAAGAGTCATCTTGATGGTAAGTGCACAATATTTGCAAGACGTTTTGCAACCCCAAAGTATTACTGAGGTGGTGTCTGTTGAAAAAGTAGCGATTATTTTCAAGGCTCTTGCAGATATGACTGTACGCCGAAGACCATCGTGTGGCCTGTCTGTTCGTGTTATGGCTGTTAGTATAAAAAAGTGTATGAAATACATATTAAGACGCAGAAGAGGAAAAACTCCACTTCACTCTGCTCGTCCGCTCCGCTCCATGTTTGATATTTTTCTACTTATTATAAGTCAATGCTTGAATGAAATCACACCTGATGGTAAGTAATGATGTAGCCTTAAATGGTAAAGCGCATTAACTTGGAAAAAACCTATTCACTCTTCCCTTGAAGTCATTTATAGTGTAATAGAATGGAAAAAATGGATTCGCGGAACGCATTATAAATGACGAAGCAAAACGTGTCGTCCGTACCGGAGCAATGTAACGACAGGATATGTTATCGCCATGCGTTGAATCGTTCGATAATGTAAAGTGGGTGGGGGAGTCTATTCATGTAATTCCTGCTCACACTCTCCAAAACTTACGTTATAGAACACCAAAAGGCTGGCTACTCTTCTCGAGGCTCTAAAGTTTCATCATTATAAAACTTACTGTCCCAATCCTGGGCTCGAGGCTCCTCTCGTAATGAGAGTAATTAAAACCACGCTGGCCAAGTGTGGATTGGCAGAATTCACATAACTTTGAAAACATATTGAGAAACGCTTAGATATACAGGTTTCCTCACAGTGTTTTCCTTCACCAAAGCAAGTAAAAATTAATTAGTAATACGCACATAATTTGAAAATTTCAATAACATTACATTTGGCAGCATTAGCCCAGATGTGAGTCCACATGTGACCGAATCTGTGCTTTATATAGGGTGAAAAGTTTTTCCTATGTGAGGTATTGCCACACCTTCGGTCGAACGCCTAGCTTCGTTACAGTTCCTTTAGAGTTGAACTCAATGAACCATACAAAGTTAAGATTACAAGAAACTTCTTCTCATAATAACTGGAGGCTGTCGATAAACTTCAAGGACATATTCTAATAAACTGAATTCAAGGCAAACGGACTCCTTTTGATGGTGATTAGATAGACATGCCTTTGTTTTGGAGGTATCTCACAAGATTGACAGCGGAGACTGCCTCAAGTGTAAAATTTACCCGATCAACCTTTCGGGCGATCTTTCGGATTTTATTTGCACCTTAGTGATCTGAGCGAGTCATCTATTTAGTATAGATACTAGGCATAAGCAGATCGTTCATACGCAGCAAGAATAAAGATGTGGAGAAAATGAACCCCTGAGGAACTCGAGCATTAGTTTTCATCGTTTACAGGGAGCAACTATCGACAACGACTCGGAAAGATCGATACCTCAGAATGTCTTTTTTCCAGCTGATCAGACCTGGGAATATAAAGTGAGCTGAAAGTTTGTTCATAAAAATAGCTGTCGCAGGCTTTCAAAATGTCAAGACAAACAGCCTTTCCATTTTTCTCCAAGGATTCGCCAAAAATATGAATTTCGGCGGAACTGGTGCTGTCGATTGCTTTACGCTCCCTAATCTTACAGAGTATGGGGGTTATTGTATTAGGGCGCAAATAAGCGGAACCAGAACTGCTACCTTTTTGGGTATAGATTGGACATTGCTTAACAACACACGAGATACACGAGACAACTCACGTACACGTGCATTCAGCACAATCACTGGAACACGATCTTCATTGATTTATTCACGTCCAGACACCAAAAGGTTTTAAAAACCTCCTTATTGCTCACTCCGGGTTTCGATCCTCAACATCCCTTCTTTTCCTCCGATCTGCTCGGATCCATTTCACTCCACACCGCTCTTATACTGCTGCAAAAGTTCTAAACTCCTCCACCTAAAGGCCGCCTGGATTGCTTTTTCGTATGAAATTTATGCCTTAAAAATATTTTGGTTTTGATGTACAAATAAAGAGTAACTATACATTTATTGTTCATCAACTTTCAATGAAATTGTTTTATGCACTAAGTTACACAATTCTCACAAGTTTCTCACTAAGAAAACATTGTCCGAAGATACAAGGGTATAAGCTGGCTCATGGCTCATAAACTTTATTTACAACTTCTCGAGCCGTAACGTGTATGTCACGTTTTATTATTTATCGTCAAGACTTCGCACCTTGTGTTTCTTGATAAGTAGCTTGCGTTGGATGTTGAGGAGACTACGTTGCGTGTCACGTATTCAAATAGCATACGTTCCTATGTCACATTCACTTTTGCCGTCAAACAGTTGGGTAAGAAGGGTGTATGTTGCGAGCGATATCTACAATGCCTTAAGCCATAGATTCATTGTGTGCTCGGCACTAACAAAAAGACCATAAACGTAGATTGCCGAAAATTAGTAAAGTACGAGTCTGACTTAAAAAGGCAATCGTGATGAACTTCAAATTCTGGTCAAACTATTGATCAATGCAGAAATGAAATTTGCTGATTAAACATCTTAACTAACCCTTATTTTGATACTGTATTACAATAACATTGTAGATGTAATCTACACGGTCTTGTCTTGCCGAGTGTAGGATCTCCTTGAGTACCATAATAGGCTGGGGTGACCATGAAATGCGGTAGCTAATTGGACACTATTTTATTACAAAACCATGATAAAAAAACACCGCACGATATAACCACACACGCACATATTTAAAACAATATAATTATACATTTTCGGGTGATTAACAGACCCGAAACCCAAGAAAATCCTACAGTAATACCCTTTGTATTACAAATGTAATTTTCTGAATTACGGCTCGTTGAATGCTTAATCCCCTTTTTAAATATCTCAAACTCAAACAGAGTTTTAATATACCATGACAAAGTTCGAATCAGATTTTCGTAGGAAATATTTTCTGTTTGCAGTTCAAGGGCTAAGAAATTTCCTATTTATATGTTTCTTAAAATGTAATATAATTGTGAACATTTGAAATATTTTTTATTTAATCGTGTTATGTAGAGAAAATTGTGTGTGAAAAAAGTTGACTAGAGTGACATACAGGCATGAATAACAATGATGATAACAATAAGGATGACGTTTCATCATGGAATACGAGTATACCAAACGACATTTAAGAAGTAATAACCGCTTTTTAATGTACAGAAGCATGTGTAAATGTGTATCAAATGCTGTCTCTCTTAACTTGAACGTAATATATAACAATATATGTCATCCGATAAGGCAAAAGAAAAACAACACAACTACAAAAATAAAATATGGTAGGCTGATTAAGTTCGAATTGGACTGGCGTCGAATAAGTAATAAGTGTACTGTAAATATTTGCACCGAAGCAAATTATTCGTTTACTGCAGAAATTTTAACATAGAAATTTTGTATTATTTTTTCTGTAGTATTTTAATTATCAGACGCGTAGGATACAGACAAAATAACGAGTAATCTTAATAAAAATATGTTCCTTATATTATTGGTTATAACGAAACCCTAAAATATTAGGAACAACGAATCACACACACAAAAGCAACGGTAAATATTAAGAAAATTAATTCCAAACCATTGCTTTGTTTAGATGATTCCAGGTAGAAAGTTCGGGACTATTAGCACCAGTCTGTTTCACAACCTCGTGAATCATTGATAAGAAAATGCAAGACGTTTCATCAGCACTTCCATAAACAAAAATACATTACGTTTATCATTTCAAATATTTTTGCCAAAAATCTTTTATTACGCTTGTACCCGAAATTCTTTGCCTTTTCCTCATCATGTAACAAATATTTTAAAAGTAATTGAATAAAACAGGCCACATGGTAACGAGTGCTTCCCGTTTCAATGACGTTACCAATGCATTGCCGGACAAGAAAGAAGTAATCTAACTTTTCATTACCTCTCTCTCCTATCTCTCTGAATGGGTGATAGCAATTCATGCAGCTTCAAAACTCTAGCAGATAATAGCGACCTCGAACAGGAATAACCAAGCGCTTTTACCTCGTCCGTTGTTTACCAGGATACTTCACGAACAGGAGAGGTTGGTTCGGACTCAAGTGTGGGCCCTTTACGCCCTTTACGCCCTTTACACAAACAGGATCCGTTAACAAACATTCACATTTACAACATTATCAACTGGGCTACAATGTGATCTCGAGCGCGGTCTAACGGGATCAGCGGTCGCAGGAGTCATAACTCCTCACTCAAAAATCTTACGTATCAAATTGAAAAACCTTACAAAATTTACTAAAAATATATGTTTACATCCTGCTTAAATCGTTATATACTTTCTCATGTTTTTTGTGCAATAAATTTTAATTTACTTGACTTAATTTGCCACAAATATTATACATTAATCGATTAATTCTTAAATGATTAATTTTGTCACTTCCCACAAATTAATTAGCTGCGACCGTTCCTAAGTGGTCTATGTTTATATTATAACACCCAAATGAAAATACGACACGATATCCTCTTCTACCAATACTCATGATAAAGAAGTGAACGTCAACCAATCAAATTATTCTCAATCGATCATTGTCAATCACATGACACTGGAAGTATGAGAATATCACTTATGTTGAATTATTTTAGTGACGGATGAAAGAATAACTCTATACTTTTGATGCTCGTGACGAAAATGTATGTATACTGGCTTCGACCCATTATATTGTGGTCAATTACATAAAACGCGTCTTTCAAAATTGAAATAGCTTAGAGTGTTCTCTACCACGTATTCCGGAACGAGTTGGTGGACGGTTTAGTTCCACTGGGAGAGTAAAACTGACATTGCTGTGTAAGTTTCTTAGATTTATGTAAATACGGTCATTCGGAAACTGGCTATCGTATACTTTCAAACTAAGAAAAGAACCAAGCACGCCAATTACCTAATGGTAAGTGGCAATGTAACCTTAGATGGTAGAGTGCACTAACTTAGAAAACGCGTATTTATTAATTATTTAGTATTACTGACCCCTTGTCAGGAGCAGAGGAGTTCATTCATCCTTGAATCCAAGACAAATCCTTTCCTGTCTTTGTTTTTTGCTCGTGGCATCCTTCTCAACGACTGACAAGGTCGATGCTCACGACCTAATAATATAGATAAATAAATTCATACTCACACCCGCACAGTTAGATTCGTCGTAAAGCAGATTACCTGAACATACACAAATGAAACACTGAAATATCCGAGGCCTGAGAAAAGGATTTATCTGACACGTAAATTTCTGACCCCGCTGGGATTCGAATCCCGGAAACTTTTGTTTGGCGAGTTGGATAATTATCAACAGGGCTATAGGGTTGACTAGATTAAATCATTCAATTCAGACGGAAAGGCAGTTTGATATTATGTTGTTAGGCTATTTAAGTATATTATTGAATGTGTAAGGTATTCTTTACCTTTTTTCTTTGCAACAAATCCAAATAGAATCAAAACAAAAAGATGACGTAAGCATTATTCGTATTTACAATTTAATATCTTCAAAAATCAATTATTCACATTTTTTCGAAACTATACGAACGTGTAAGGCCTAACAAATGGAATTAAATTAAATTCCTTGTATTTGCAATCCTCAAACGGGATTTGATGGAATTCTAAATGCTTTCGATTCGGAATATATCTTCGTTTTATTTTCTTCCAGCACGAGGATAAATGTTTTAAAGGATTGTGTGTTCGTTCTTTTTCCATTAAAATAACGAATGAGGTTTGCGATGTACAAGGTACTTAACAGAATAGAAGAATAAGTTACGGTTTAAATACTGCGCAATATTTTAAGAACAATTTTACAATAACTTTTTACGTACGTGATGTGATGTGATGAATTGCTGCGACAGCTTTGACACCATTTAATTTAATTTCATTTCCTGGCAGATAACGTATCAGTGATACTTTTGGTCTTGCTGATGCCCATGGGCGACGGTAACCACTTACCATCAAGTCGTCTGCTCGTTTGTCGGCTATTGACATTATTATTATTATAAGTATTACGAAAATTAAGTAGGTAGTAACCATTTCAAATACAATGTAGATTATTACTTATAATATTTTTAACTTAAAAGCTTGAATTAAACGAAAAAATTAAGATCTAAACTAACATAAATTGAGGCATTGGACTGGACCCTGGACACCCCGAGCAAGTGCAGACTGCCGGACTTCACAAAACTTTGACATGTTTTCTCACAATGTTTTCCTTTACAGGAGCAAATGATAATTAATTAGTAACAACTATTGAAACTTTAGAGGAGCGTGCAGAATTGGAACTTGAGTCTGCCGTGCGGCCTACCGACGATGTTCAAACCACTAGGTTATCACTTCTTACTTTATGATATTTAATATATTCTTTTAATAATAAATTTCTTTACATGCAATATTCTTCTATCAAATTTGCAAAGTAACAAAAGTTAACACACCTCGGAATTAATAAGTTGATTACGACTTGCATCCAACAACAAGTCCTAATTAAGTAATTGTAGTTTGTGTACCCCATAAAATAAAATAAAATCGAGGCATTCCCTTAATTACACGGTGGCATTACGTTTTTACCTATATTAGGGCATCACGTAAATGCATCGTAAACCCGTTTTACGAGTGTGAAAAGAGATTTACTGTTCCGGTCGTAGATTCAACTAAGAATAGAAATTCCTTTCTCTATATTATCGCGTTCTTTACTTACTTCACACATTATATTTTTGACACCTAAAAAGATTCATCTACTAGTAAGCTACATATCTGGGATCTACAAATTTAAGTGTTATCTGCTTATTGTCGTTTAACAATTTTCTTTATACAGGTTCATACTGTCAAGTAATAATAAAATAAGATAAGATAAGGACTAGGAATGCCTATAAATACAGTGCTCCATGACAATTATCCAACGGTGTTAATCTTTATTACGAGACTAAAAATTGTAACGTTATAGTAAAAGATCAAAAGGAATTTAGAAGATATAATGTATTAAGAATTCCTGGTGGTTACAATGACTAAAATACAGGAGTTACAAGATTAAGAAACTAAAAAGAAGGTCACTTGTAAGTAAGAAGGTAGGCCCGTCGCTTCTCTGGCGTGCAGCGCACGGAGACCTCCGCGACTGGAGCGTGCGTTTAGGGCGCACGAGACGATCGGAGTCCCCGGCGTTCAGCGCACGGAGACCGCCTTAACCAGGCGTGCGTTAGGGCGCACGAAGCATGAGCATCCAGCATGAGACTCCTCCAAGTTATCACTGTTGTGACCCACACGTGAGAGACTGTCAGCGTCGAGATCCAAGAGTTGCGACTCATACGCGAGAGAGACTGATAGAAACTGGTAGTGTAGAGATCCAAGACTTGCGACCTACACGCGAGTAACTACTTCAAGTTACCAGTGTTGTGACCAACACGCGAGAGACTGAGAGAGCCCGATCGAGAGTGTTCATGTCGTCACAGCTCGCCTTTTATAAGTCGAATCTTCTGGAATAATTCTCGTATTATATTATATTTATGAATTTAAAATTCATATTCAGCCTAATAAAGAACGTTAACAAAAAGGATAAAAATTATACAAATTAAAAATAAAAGTAATCATGATGACAATAATTTAGAATATTTGTCAAACATTTGACAACAATAACAAAACATTTAACTAATAAAATATATAAAGAAATTACAGAATAAATGGATAAAAGATACAGGAAATCATAAAAGAAGTTAACCAAAGGAGTACTATAAGAGTTACAAACTATGCGAGTACCAAAATACTAGATATAAAAACATGTAAGTATTGTAAATATTACAAAATGATTTCCTATCTACAATATTATTCAAAAACTAGTAACTCGCCCTTGCTTTGCTTCTTAAAGCGAAGCATTGTTTTTTTAAACAACAGCTTATATCCGTCAAAAGAATCATAGATAGATAGACTGCTAGATGTCTTCATACGATACTTCAACACCATAATAAAACAACTGATATAAAAAATATTATCATTTTAAGCCTGTTTTATTATACGCTTTATTATAATTCATTTAAAATGAATTTGAGTAACCGTTAAATCAATAAACAGTTCTAGTAGATTGGTAACCTGTAGTTTTCTGACAGGTTTATTAGAGCGTGGTCTAGAGAATGGACAATTACTCAGCTTCTGTCGTGTATTACTACCAATGTGGAGCAAACGCAAATGAAATGGTAGTGTTGGAAATACCTTTTTTATGTGAACAGCCGACAAATAAATAATTGGTACATGGTCACCGCCCCTTTAGATGTTTGGCCATAGGCGTCATCAATCCATCGACCAAAACGTAAAACAGTTTACTGTTGATTGCAAAAGAAGGGTTTGCCAGGCAGGTTCAATAGCCCGATCATTATGTATCTATCTTCCGAATTATAGTGGATGATACAGAGCCAATGATCAACGAAAGGAACATAAAGCCACTATGTGCCATTGCCTCACCGGGTTTTAACATTGTAACATTTAATATGTGTAACATTTAACATGTAACCTTAAGTTTTGACTTGGTAAGTAGGTAAATAAGGGGTTTGACTTGGTCTCAATGTTAGATTGAGTTCCAAGCACAAAGTTACGGGCACGGCCCAACTGAAACCCTAAGAACCTGATTTATAACAAAATTTTGATATCTTGAAACCAGTTTACTGTGTAACGCATCTGTCACCCTTCTGTTTGGAACTGATCATGAGAATTTTATCCATACCCAATTTCAAGCTCCATATTAACAACAAGATGCATTGACTCTTTCTATCATTGAATCCAAGGCACCGCTACCACCGAACAATGGATGAGGCACGGCTGTCAGGTCCCTTCTTCCAAAGGCCACTGAGTTCAACAGCACTTAAAACAACTCCGACGGCACTTAAGCATGAGGCATGGTTAAAGCAAACGATAAAATATCTTCTTTCAGATGCAATGTTAAGGAGCAGTTAACAAATGAGTTTAAGATTTCTTTTTAGATGGTTACGTGTCGGTATTATTTACACAATATAGTTCAATGCAAAAGAAAGGAATCAAACCATTAAACTTGAACCTTAATACGAACCTTATATGCCATACAGAGTAAATTATTCCCTCATTTTTTTATATAAAACAAAAGGAAGTCAAACTTGCTTCTTGACGAAGAAGAGGGCTAACAGTACCTCAGCTATACATCAGACTTAACATCAAACTCACTGAACTAACAGAACCGCTCTACTTATTAATTAAATTAAATTTATTAGCGAGGCTTGAGTCCGGCGCTCGCAACCGCCGGTCTTCTCAGAAGCAACGGACTCCCCGTCAGTAGAACAGGCATTCATTTATATATATGCTAGGTATTAAGAAACTTCGACACCGTGATTCAGGCTCTTGCTTCCGATTGGCTGGTTCGAATGAAAGCGAGTGCGCTCGTTGCGGTTAATGCGTTAGAAGCAAAAAGTTGATTGATTTACTGTTTCACTCATTGTGTACTGGAGCGGTAAGTGAATATTTAGATTATTTGAAGCAAGATGAATCGAGTAGTTTTAGAGTGCATTTTAACTTTAGTTAAAGAAGTGGCTGTAACGTCACGGCGTCGTTGGGACTGTTCAGAGGTGAGCCGGACAGTCCCCATGGAGGAGAAGTCTGGCCTTTTCGCCGAGGCCAGCCTGTCGCTGGAGGGATCCTGTTGCCTGCAGATCCGGGACCCTCCAATTAAAGCGGCTGAAGGCTCCCGCAGGGGTTTAGTACGGTATTGCACTCCCAAAGTGCCGAGTCCGACATAGGTCTAGGACTGCCACCCGGGCGTCCTGAATATTATCCGTAAATGGATTCCCCTGCGACAAAAAAAAAAGTGGCTGTTACAGGTGCAAAATCTTTGATCTCTAAAATTACCATGAATTTAATTTTCTTTCTCGATAGACTTTTACCATATAGTCACAAATTAGTTGCAGTTCTAACATCTTAGTAAAAATTGATAGATAAAAAAATATGTATTATAATAGGAAAGGTTTATACAGAAAAATGCGTTATAAAATTTACTTATATTATTCAAATCAACCTCCGCAAGCATGCATTTCATGGGCCAAGTTAATATTTAATTTTCTTAACTTACCGCTTTCACCAAAACCTGATAAACGTTATTAATGTTTTCCTCTTTTTAAATTAATGCAAACCAACCTGATGGTGAGTGTCGATGTAGCTTTAGATAATTTATACACATGACGCAGTGATAGCCAAGATGAAGAAAACATCAATTTCTTTTCATTACAGGACGATAAATAATATTACAACACGTTTCGTTTACCTTAACTCAGTGCTCAAATTGCTTGTCAAGCGCAGCCAATTACATCCCTGATAAAAAATATTACACGGGAACGGCTGACGCATACAGAATCATGTTGCTTGTCAGACGAGTCTTGACACGGGTTCGGTAAAACCTCAGTATAGACTCACAAGGACTTCATTGACTTTAGAAACACTGCGGATATAGCATAGAGTCCGTAAACGTATGAGTGCATCGAATGGAAGGAACGCGGGCCCGTCTTACGCTATAGGCAAACCACATATAGTTTCGTTGGTCAGTGCACTAACATAGTTAAACCCTATTCCATCTGTTCTTGATGAAAGATCGAACTCGGACGAAACCACCTACGCTAAAGCTCGTGTCTTCGCACTGCGTATAACCAATGACAAGACAAAGTAAGTACCGGAATATATAGACGTATGCTCGTGACGGAAAGATAGGAAGGACGAAGTATTCACGGCATTTTGAGCGTCATATTTACATATTTCCTTTGTTTTATGACCAGTACTAAAGAATTATACAAAATTACAAGTCGGACTTCGCAAGAATTGGTTTAAAATAAAATTAGAAGATTTAATTATACAATAAAATATATATTTCAATATAATAAGTACGACCAATGAATAAAAATAAATCCCTCTAAAAATATATTTACACGTAATTCTAAATACGCTTTGGGGCACAACAAAATACGCAGGTATTCATCTGTAAAAACGAGAGAAATCACCGCGTGAAACAACCATGAACCGCAACAACCTTTACCTGAGACCGACAAATGGTTCTACGTCAAAATTTCCGCACGAACAAAGGCAAAAGAAACGTTGAAAAAATGCATTACGGTACTCCCAGCCATAAGGGTAGAACCCTCGATATATTCCATTGAATTCTTTTGGAAACGACTGAGAGCAGGAAATTTAAGGACTCAATTTTACCTTTAATTTATTTCTTACAGAATGGTGAATGAATTTGAATTAGGAAAACTATATTCCAAGTAGCTGATAAAATTGCTTTTACACGCTATTATTAACATGCGTTTGAGTGATCGTTAAATGTACAAGGTGTAATCGTGAAATATATATCCTGTTGTCTTCGTAAACTACGTAACTTTGTGAAATACCCGAATTTGACAATAGTTTAAAACTACAGTTGATTGATGTGTTTTCTTAAACTCTTCTTACGGTGCCATTATTATTTTAGCAGATGTTCGCCACAACAACCGTTTTTTATATTTCAACTTTACTTCTTAGTACGATTACAATTTCCGCTATGATAATTATAATCTAAAAGTCTGTTTGTTGATATGTCCTCCTTTCACATCGCAAAGGAATAGCGGATCAACATGTATTTTGCACTGTAATGTGTAATGAATATGCAATATAAAGGTGTACTCGAATATTAATAAACAGTATTTAATCAGCAGTCATGCCTTTTACTCGCCTCCTAAACACACCTTATTAGAGCACGGAAGTAATTAATAAGCCAAAGTAAGTAATTGGCTACTTTTAATTCCGGATAAATTTACATTTTCTGTGGGAAATACTTACATTTATTTGCTAAAATTACTTACCTGACATTGACAAAATTCGTGTGACATTGATAAAGGCCTCTGGCTAACACTAATCCTCTTTTTCTATTAACACAATTACATTATTTCTACGCTATTAACCGTGATGGTTATCTTTTATAGAAATACGTTATTAGATGATACTTTTTAAGGTTATTTCAAAACTGCTGATCTGGTTTTGTACAGGTTTGGTATAAAGTTTCCAAAATCTTTGGTCTGGTAAGTAATTTAACGCTTATGTCATGTACATAACAGAACTGTAAAATTTACAGAATAATTATTTATCATATTTCTGCAGTTTTTGAATGACTAATATTAAAATCCCTTAATGATTATTACATTTCACATTTACTTTGAGAAGGTAATTTTTTATCTCAAATTTATTGCTGAAATAGCTGACCCTGTTTTGGCGTAATTTGATATAAAATATATGTCACTGGAGAAACATCAAATATACCCGGGGCAGAATTTGTTATGTGGGATTACCCATTTAAACCCTCTCGGTAACTATAGGGTGTGAAATGGGAATAATCCTAGAACCTCATGTGGATGCATCAGTGGACCAGTGATGGCGTATACCTTATTTAGAAGAAAATCTAATGCTTCGATTTTCAAATCAAACAAAACAACATAGTAATCAATTTAATTTTTAACTTTATTTCAGTCAGAGTCCATAAGTTCTTAGAAATTTAATAAACTAAAAAAAGGAACCTAAACTGCGCTGTGCAACACTTGGGACTAGTCTATATCTATGAACAGTGTGCAGCTGTACCTATCGTATGATCTAGATCTCCCGTAACCTCCAAAACATATAAATCCACAACAAAATAATCCTCATTATTTTAGATAGTTGATAATATTTTAAAATAAATCCACATTATTGTAGACAGTAGATAATGGCTTACTCGAAGGAATTTCCGATTTGGAATAAATAATGCCCTCGTACAATCTTTTCTCACATATTTTGTTATTCCTGTAATTTTATTGTGTGTACTAAATAAATAAATATATAGATTTTTTAACTAAATTAAGGTCAGTCAATGTATAAATTTAATGTCTTTATATTTTGCTAACTATGCGTGTATCCTTCATTTAAAGAAAAAGGCGGATCTTGCTGTTTTCTTTATTGTAGAAATTTACAGAAAGTAGTGCAAAAGTGACTGCATTAGCACTTTAGTTATATACGTTTTAGAGGTAAGAGATTCACAGCTTTTCTATGTATATCAATATATATATTTACACCTTTGAAATTATTTATATGTATAACTCACAAAACGGAAAATATGATCATGTACCGCAACTTCAGCTGCTCGAGATCGACAAATGGTTTCACGTTAAAATTTCCACACGAACGAAGGTAAAAGAAACGTGTGACCGAGCAACGGCGTTTTAGAGAAAAAATGCTAAAACCACCCACCGACCCTCAAGGACAAACGCAATATGTTTCATTGAAAGTCACTTAGGGTGGCCGCCAATAACCAGCGCTCAGAATGGTCAGGAATACATGAACGATATAAGGTATCAGTTATTATATGAAATAAAAAAGATGCAGTTGTTGCTACACTACAAACTAAATGTAACAGATACGTTTTGATTAAAATGTGTATATGTATTTGTAAAGACATAATTGCAGTAAAATTCTCAAAAAGGCAGATAACAGCGTGGTCTATAAAATTGTGGATATTTCAATGTCTCTTAGAAGTTTTAATGTGTGTAATTTAGATGTTCCGAACAAAACTACAAACGTTGCTCGACTTCATTATATCATAAATTATAAAAGAAATGGTATCATGTGCCACTACAATAACCAATATTTTTTTATTATCAGAATCGTTAGATTCCTCTGTACTAGTGAAATTAGGAGAAGCTGTGTCAGTCTCATCTTGCCACCTTTAATCTTTACAAACATATTGTTACGTGTGAGGATACGCAAGTTTGTGAAAATTCAAAAATCGTTCCGCAGAGACTTTATTTTACTTCAACAATCGCAATCGCACTTGTGGAATTGCTATTAGTTCATCATAATTATGTATGTTCACTTTTTTGATTATGTCCTGGCTTTGGATGTCTGCTAAATACTTTCTTGCTGCTATAATAAAATCTAGATTTATGCTAGTTAGTTTTCTGATCTAAACGTTTACGTGTTTGTATTGGCTAATTCAACTTTCCTTTTGAAATAGAATGTAGTTAGTAACTATGGAAATAAAGTCTCGAAAGGTGTTAAAATTTTCTCGCAAATGACGCAGATTGTAATAAAGTGCTTTCTGAATTCACTATTGAATACAATAAAAGAAAGCGTTAAAGGAGTATTGGAGTCGTTAGCTAAAGATTCTAATGTTCACGCCTTTATATTTTAGCTCTTACGATATAATTATCGCATCGTGATCTTTCTAACATAAATGAATTTGCATACTAATTTAATTGGCACACAATTTTGCTTCTATTTTTTGCCTTTCACGTTAAATAATGATTACTTATTATTCTGTTTTACTAATTATATTGGCAGTTAGTTCATTCATTTATTCATCTCCATCCATAACTGTCCCACTGCTGGGATCTGTTCTGGTCTCGCAATGAGAAGGGTAAGCCGTCATAGTCCACCACGCCGTACAAGAGCGGCTTGGCAGGCTACATATACTTTTGAGACCATTATAGCGAATTCTTCAGGTGTGCATATTTTCTCAAGATATTTACCTTCACCGAAAAGTAATAATTAACTTGTAATACGCATATAATTTGAAAAATTAGAAATTCGCGCTCCTTCATCGTGCAATAATAAAAAGTAGTATTACATAGCATAATATTATCAGTATGATTTAGGTTTTCAAATATAATTAAAAGAACTACGGGATTTTTAATTTAATTAGTCATTTCTTCCTCTCATTATGGGAAAACTTAACATCTACCATGCTGGCCAATCAGAATATCAATCTTCGAAAACTATTTAAAGAAATATTGAGAAATTGTCTTTCAATCGCCGAAGGAAATAGTAATTAATTTCTAAGACGGATATATATATAACTATGAAAATAAAGATTTTGTTGAGTGCAGGATTCGAACTTGCAGCCCCTGTGTGAGATACTGAATATATTAAACCACTAGAACATCACTGTTTTTTACTTAATTAATACAGAATGTTAACTTTTTATACGTTCATAAAGTTTCTTAGAAAATGAATAACTAACTGGAAAATAATAGATAATAAGTTACATTTATCCGATAAAAAAAAAACATTTTTATTGAATCAAGTTGCCCCAGGCCTACTACGTCGATTTGTCCCAATTTTATTCTATTCTCTAAGTAAACCCCATTTGCCCCGATGCTAAATAACTTATGAGATACCAGGTGTAGTTTGACTTGTCTGACTACGACCAAGCTACAAAGCGCTATCATTTTCACGTCAAGGATGAAAAGGAATGATCATTAAAATTATTAATGTAGTCATTAGTCAATACTTAGTATCAGTGATGAAATTTGCTATATTTTAATCGAAATCTATAAAATATGGAATTAGAAATACGTTGTTGATTGCATCTATGTTAGTCCCTATAGTCCATCTCATGAAGTATCTCTGTCATCCTATACAACCTCCTCCCCCCTCTTGTTCATGCCTTCTCTATTTTTTCTGATTTTTAACCAATTCAACTGAAGCCTTAGAAGAGATTTTAATGCTAAGCGCAGTAATGACATCAATATACACAAAACATAATTTTTAATAATTTCATTGACATTAAATGAAAAAAAATATTATAAACGGCAAGAAAAATTTGTTTCCGCATCCTCGTTTCCTGTCGAAAATACAGCAATGGCCGCCACCTGGGAGACAATAGAATTGTAATGATGACTGCGTAAGGCAAACTGCTTGCTAAGGGTGAAATATCGAAGGGACCTTTTGTTTCGTATCTCGCCCAGTCGAATGAAATCTATTAAATCTTTAGTTTAAATGAACCTACACAAGGAAACATAATGAACGGTTATGTTTACACCTTTGTAAATTAATTTTCTTAATTAGTACTTAGTTGAATTTGTAGATCTAATTAGGTAAGTTGTAATAATTAACCACTTCTGAGAATTAAATTGGAACACCTTGTATATTTTATGAAACCCGTAACCTGGTGGCTTATGTAGATCGTAAGTAATCAGCCGTGGTCGATAAAGATAAAGTTATTTTTAATGTCAATGGTCGATAAGCGATTAGTTGAAATGATCTAAGATACTAAAGACATCAATGATGCGTCATGGGTCAAAATATTAATGGCTCTACACCACTGCGACCAAAACATAAAAACACTTCACTATTGATTGAAGAATGTGAGTGTGGTTGTCTATGCGTGTGAAAACCTACCAAACGCACAAGTACAGTTGGGATCAACAACTGGATGGTACAACACACAACAGAAAGGGCCTTTGATCATCGCACGTTGTTAACTCAGCATAGTGAACCGCGAGATGATGAGATGGGCTTGGACTCGAGAATGGATCGAAAGCCTTACACTCAAATTTTAAGCTCTTTCATACCCAGGAAAACATTTTAAGCTGTCAGTTTCAGAAACGATTGTATAATCAGAAGCATTCGCATGGCACACGTACTTTCAACTCTTGGATTGACCGCAAATGGAGCAGCATGATAAAGCTCAAAAGATTCATGCCTGTCACTAGTAGATAGAAGTCTAGTAGATAGTCTTTCTTTGGATTTTTTAAGTGTTTTTGATTGCTTACTCCTAGAAAGCTTTTAGCTTAGATTACAACTAAAGATAAGTATGTTCCTCCAACGAACAACTCGACGCACGGCAGGTATCCACCCTTATGTAGTGAACGCACCACCTGCTCGGACGATGCGGTTTGCATCTTCATCCATTATGCGCACTGCAAAGGAGTGGAATAACTTGCCCGCTTCGATGTTCCCGGCTACTTGCGACGTGGGAGGCTTCAAGAGGACAGTGAATAGGCTTTTATAAGTTAGCGCGTTCAACATCTTAGGCTTCATCAGCACTTACCATCAGGTGACATTGTTGTCAAGCATTAACTTTATATAAGAAAAAGGAGCTACATGAAGTAGAATTTTATGCTTTTCAGGCTGATCATAAATATACAAAATAATATAAGAATTAAAGTATAAAAAACGTTCGTGACATGAGCCAACACAGTTAGTAATTCTGGATGTAAAACAAACTATTGTATTTCTGGGCGTATTGATACTTCCCGGGACTTTTAACAACGACGAATTTGGTATCATAGTCGTGTCGTGAGTATATAAAAAGGGGACAGTTCTGCATTTGGAGTTCAGACAATAATATCGATGATTTTCAACGTTAACGATCCACTTGTCTCTTGAGTGCATTGTCTCCGACTGGGGAGTTGCATGGATAAGTTTAGTTTTTCACTTACTTAAGCTCCGTACATCAGGAATCCGTACCGGAATGCAGTGGGGATGTAATTATTATTTTTTTATTGAAAAGGCCATGTGGACTGTAAGAGTCACCTGAGTTGAATATTCATACTTATTTTAACATAATATAAGCTACAATTATTATCTTAATCTGTTTAATCATTTCTGCATGGTATATGCATAGACAAGCAAGCAGGCAGACAACAAAAAAATTATACCGATAGGATAGTCTACTTACAATAAAACGTATAAATTCGGGGCCTTTTTAGTTCTACTCTTTGCAATACTAAAAAATTTTGAAACCAGGTTTTATATTCAGTTTGATTAGTCTATATAATATTTCCCAAAGACCAACAGAATATATAGGTCTGAGTAATCGTTTACACACATCCTCTCAGCGTCACTCTAAATCCGTCCCACGATAGTTTAAGGTGTGAGCTAATTGGTATAAGAGAGATAGAAAGTAACTGACAGCGTGAAGTAGTACCTGAGAGTATATATTATTTAATGACTGAAGTTATGAATTATGTTTACAAAAACAAAGCATATCCACGTTTTCCTTTCGGCAGACTATACAGTCGGCGAGGTGCCTATTGAGCTGAAGCCGGTATAAAAATCGCCCCCGTTCACAAGCGACGCAAATGAGTTACGAGCGATCCTTAGGGACCCCAGCTGCGATAAAGTCTTGGAACTGGTTTTAACCGTAAAACAGTTCAGTAACATGAAAAAGATATTTGAGGACACGAAATTTTGCTAATGAGCTTTCGGTTTCCGGTCCGAATACTGTTCTCAGGTACAACGTGTTCTAAATTAAACAATTTTGTTCTATTAACAGGTTTAGGTTCTGGTGTGTGTTTGCGTTACACTTGAAAAGACTTAACTCCAACAAATGTAAAATGCATATTTATTTAAATCAAAACACAGACAGTGAAATTTAAATCATAATGAAATTATTATCATCATCAAATATTGCAAACAGTTTTGAACAAAGTAACAATTTAAAATCATTTGTCATTTTTTGGTTTTTTGTTATAGTATTTTTTTGTTTTATGTAGAAATTGATATAGGTAATTAATGGTATTTTCCACTTTTTTCGTAGGTGATGTCACCGAAGTTAAATAATTAGATATATTTGATATCACTTGCTGAGTAGGTGTTTAAAGTACCGCTGAGACCATTACAATACGATATGATACTTTTCCAAAATAAATTATGTTATCTATAAGTATAATTAAGCTTTGTTGTAATTTCTTATCTGTTGTAAAAATTGTTATAGTTTTATTATTTTCGTTGTTTGTTATTGGTTAATTTAATAAGTGATTAAACGAATTTTAATACTTACAGTTATCTTGATTGGTCCATATTCATGTTATCAGGAAGTAAGCAGGAATTGTAATAAGAAAAACAATACCATTATAAACCATAAATGTCCCACTGCTGGGATCCGTTCTTCTCCCATAATGAGAGCTGTAAAGGTCCGTCCGCTAGTCAAGTGCGGATTGGCAAACTTCACACACTTGGAGAACTTTTCGGAGAACTCTGAGGTATACAGGTTTCCACAGGAAGTTTTCCTTCGCTGAAGCAATATAATTTGCAAAAAATACCGGTAAATTTAGGTGAAACAGATTTGAATTCGAGTGTCCTGTCTCGGAGGCCGACTTTTATACCATTATGCTAAAGGAAAAAATCTATTAGTCTAAGCAGTTAAAAATCGTGGTTCTATTTATTTAATGATAACTGAACACTTTTTGTACTTTGATAAATATCTAACTTATTTTGTTGTTTACAAGGTAATAAAAATTCCAACATCATATTCTTTTAATAGTAAAATTTTCCACATTCCAAACGCGAAAGTGTTTTTTGACGGTACATGAATATCAATTACGCGTAAATAACTGTTTATAAAATTCAGCCGCGCGGTGTTATTCACCATCGTAAAAATTTCGTTTTGAAAAATAAATAAATTTGTTACAATTGAAATGATATTTATGAATGTAAATTACTTGAAAAAATCACAAATATATAAAAGAATTGTAACTCGTCACTTAATTCTGTAAGATTGATTAAATCACAAACATCACAAACACAAACACAGCGTGATCATCCCAGTCTTCACACCAGTCACCGAGGCTCTCAGGAATGCGGAAGGCAGGTGGCATGGAAGCAGCTCCTCAGTTCTACCACCGAGGCTTATCAGAAAGGTCGTCTTCAGCGATGAAGAAACCGTCGAAGAAGAAGAACTCGTCGTGAATGTTTTTAATAACAAAATTAATTTCAGATTTCTAACTATAAAATACGGGGCAGTAATGAATATAATAATAATTAGGTACCTGGTTAAGCAAACCAATTTGACAGTTGATTTGAGTATTGCTATAATTAGGTGATGTAACCCATTTTATTTTACCTCGAATGTAGAATATATTTTACCTCGACTCAAAACTGTAATGAGAAGTTTTCTATATGTAATATCCTTTTTATGTTAATGCGTTATCTTGTATATATTTCCAGAATAAACCGACTTCTTGTTCTGTATCCCTAAATTGTATATCTGTATTACTATACAAAAAATAAGGAATATCATAAAAAGCAGCAAAAATTGTAATGAATAAATAATATTAAATACCCTTTGATATTCTAAAGATTCAGTAACGAAAGTTTATGTTTAAAAATTCAAAAAAGGAGTGAGTTCTCTTTTAGTTTGTATTTTTTATGTTTGTTACCTCAGAACTGCGTTATTAATTAATTAATTTGGAAAATTCCTTTTTTTGTTTAAGAGGGTATACCAGTTTGGTCCCACTTAAATTTGAAGAAAAAACACCACTCCTAAGAGTGAAAACAGGAGATGACATCAAGAAATTTATCATCTTCAAATTTAATACAATTTTTTTTTATTTTGCTATGTCAACATTATTTTAAAATGGCATAAAATATTAAACAGCATCAGTCATATCAAATCTGAAAACTATATCAATTGATGTTTTAATTGGCAGAGAAGGTTGGAAGCTTAAGCCCAGAAATGTAAATGAATGGATTAATCAGGTTAATACACGGACGGGCGTTTAAAAAGCCAGCTCAACGTAACCGATTATCCGACTCATTTAAAAAGCCAGCACCATGCCACCGTTTACCCGACTCGTTTAAAACGATACAAGTGTCTCAGTGCTCTTGCCAAATCCTCGTGTTCCCTGCATAGGACTAAGAGGACTATTCTAGAATGTGTGACAATAAAGATAATCTAAAAAAAACTGATATTACAGATGAGTTTAAACATTAAAAAAACACCGGAATTAAACGCCTCAGTTCACATAATGGAGAGATACTGTGATATAATCACGAAACATACACTTTAATTTAGTATTGTAGCAAAGAACATGTAGTATTACATTCAAAAAGAAAACAAATTCAAAATCATTTAATCATCTATGTATTCTATAAATACACATATCATTTTTTGCTTCTTCTACCGTTTCGTAAAACTGATTTAACATTTAAGAGAAGAAACGGCGAAAGAAACTCCTCAGCACACCTTTTAAATTCATTAATTTCATTAAATTGTGATTTCAACTACGTAGTTCTATGGCGCACAATTTGTTTTTTTGCGGTAAAGGAAAATGGCGTTGCTTGTATAAAATAAAAATTCAAATTCCAGAATACGCCTGTCGGTTTGCTGGTGAGTTTACCCGAATGCATAAATAACGAACTTAATTGGGAGTGAAATCACACTGCAGTTCTGATAAAGCGCCTGCATTTTTAAGTTACACTTTTGGGTAGATCCCATGAGTACAGTATGTGGCAGTATGTGGCAGAGCTGAGTGACCTTTGAGTATATGTCGGTACTGTTGTATATGGAAGTTTAAAACGTTTAAAATCATGAACGAAATAAGCTTGTTTTATAATGGGTCAATTCGTATTGTTTAGGGTTAGGTTTAAAATATTACAACAACAGTAAACTGATTGAGCTTATGCGCAAGCAGCTGTTTAACAGTCAGTTCATTTTCATTCATAACAAAATCGTTATAAAAAGTTGCAGGAAGCCAGCTTCTCTCTTTGATATATGATCACGTCCTTTATTCGCGACTATTTCTCATAAGTATTGTTCGCTATATTCTAAAAGTTAGCCTTTTTAGTATAAGAGTTATTCGATGAAAACGTTTGTTCAAGCAAACAGATTTTTTTGTTGAAAACCTGATGTCCAACTATCAGTGCATTAGTTTGTTCATGTGATTGTTTAATTTTTATTGAAAATTAAAAAAAGATTAATATTACAATAGGCCGACTTAAAGCCTTGAGCCATTTTCTACCAGTTAACTATGGTGATAATGAAAAATTGAGGTACATACGTTCTTTCAGTCAAATCTTTCTATTCAATGTTTCTTGCATGCTTCAATAGCCGTTGTCTTGCGTAGATGCTCATGTACTAGCGATTTGAAGGACTGGATGTTTGGTGCTTTCCTAATGTTCCAAATCAGTATAGCTGTATAGTTTTCATGATCCAAATTAGAGGGCGCTGTTAAAGATCCAAAGTCACGGAATCGTTTGCACGATGGAGACAGTAAACAGCCACCTTACTTGTAAGGCGATATGTCACGTGTACACAAGGAAAATTGTTAATCAATAAACAAATTACCGGATCAGATTGGGTTAATTCTGGAAGTAACAGCGCCTCCTCAAAGAGTTCCTAACCGTTTTAACACCTGGTTAACTTTTAAGCCGGAAAAAATTTGAACTATACACGTGTAATTCATAAATTTTTAAAATCCAGAATTGGAATGTAATTCTCGTATTAGCAACTAGCCTCTCCTTTAGTTTCTCATACTATTAGGTTTCTTTCGATTACTAAAGAAGTCCATAATCTACTACTTTGCACTTTTGCAGTGATTACTTCTATTTTCAGGTTGTAACTATCCCAAGAACTAGATACCCCTAAAACTGCTTCAATTTTAAAGTTATTATTGTCAATTTTATCTCAGTGGTTAATAACTTGTAATTTAATTGACAGTTTTTTTTTGCATTACTCGTATCAAATTACAGAACAGAAGCTGACGCTTATACATTTTTTTTGCATACTAGATTCTCTTCTACATTTTAATATTGGTATTCTGAAGCACAAAGTGATAAATTCACTAGCCACGTATAAATTTATGTTGTGTTATAGCACCAAAACTTTATATTTTCAGGTGCTTCATTCGAAACGGAGAACCACAATCTGCACAATCTCGGCCGGGCAAAGTTGACGCTAACCTAACATTACCACTACGGACCACTGTCGAAAACGACAGTTTAAGTTGGGAAAACTTCGAAACCTGCGGTTGTAATGTGAGGCACTAAAATTAGACGACAATTTTGTGCAATAGGACTGCTGGAGAAACGTTCCCAATAACATGAGGTTTGTACGAGGTTTATTGGTATAGAAATATGGGTTTCTAAAGTCAGGTTATGTAATAAGGCAAACGGTGAGGCTTGAATCAATGTTAAATTGCAAAATCACTTTTATAGCATTAGGTTAATCTCGAGGTCTACAATGTAGTAACTCACTATAAAAGCATAGTTGGTTTTAATATCCTTAACACAAATACAGGGTAGCTTGAAGCTGCTATCATATTAGGACCACAGATTGTGGTTGGCCCGTCTCAGGAAAAGTGTAAATTTAATTGAATTACCTGTACAATTGATTATTAGTAAATTATTGTTGTCAGTATGAAGTTTACATTGACAAATTTAATAACTTTGAGAAAACTATTAAATATTTAAACGGTTTCCGTAGGTAGTTGTTAAAAATTATTTTCGAATATATTTAACATAAATGATTAATTATCCAAAAAAAAACTACCGGGGAGTTTGAAATTAAAGTTTATTTGACGTGAATGTCTGAACGTATATTGATTAACTAAATTAAATTATAAATTTTTAGTGAATTAAAAAATTCATTAAATGAATTCAAAAACTCATTAAATGCACCGTACTTTACTCAATCCAATACTTTATCCCAAGCTTTTACCAATTTTAGCTCTTAGCGGGTACACTGCTGCATTTTTCGTGATAAGTACTCCTAAACGCATATTCATTTATGTTCCTGGGTGTTATTTATTTTATTTCCTACTAAACTCCTAGCAAATGCGGACGTGGGAATCAATAAATTGCGGCTCAGCCGCTGACAATGACCCGTCCAACTTTGACCATTAACTTCAAACTTTTTCTCCTTGTCTCTTTCTACCATTATAAATTCGAGTTTAACGTCGCTAGCAACAGAGCTAATTAAATGTTCAGAGGTTATGTTAATTATCCCGTGAGATGCAATATTCGTTTTGCTCGGAACGGAAATACTCGTCTGAGAGATCTTCCAACCAAAGTTTGTTTCAAAAGTAAATTGTTCTACTATTCTGAAATAACAACATTGATTTCGTACGCCAAAATTTAGCGATTCAGTTGTGCGTTGAAATTTTGCAAAGTTGCTTGCCTGTTTAAAGTTATCCATTTGCTGTAGCGGCAAAGATAAAGGTAAAAGAGAAAAGTAGTTAATGATTCCTTGTTCCATAGCTGTTAAACGTTAAACCAAAATTAGTTTCATCGGTTTTGTTTTATATATGTGTCTGTTGAAAAAAGGTCATCTTTACAGCTTACACCCGCGTGTATGATTTTCAGAAAATATATTAAGCAGAATAAGGTAAAATTTGGTGTAGTTAGTTAATATGAGCTTAATGATATATCAATTTCTTATGTTTCAGTTTGAATGGTGTGAGAGCCAACAACATTTTCAAATAAGGTCAATTAGAATGGTCAGTAAACTCTTGAACAAACTAATCAGACCATGAGTTTTCGTCATGTGTTGCGGTGCTGACACGAACGTTAACAAGCAGGATTACAAAGTTCTTCTTGACCAGTGATGCCCGAGGTGCTGAAGATCATTATGTTCGGTGGTTACTACTTCGCATCACGTGTCTCGTCTGCTCATTGTGCTGTCCATAAAACCATAGACACCGGCTATTGTAAACTAGACAAATAGTAACAACATTTATGTTAATACTTTCATATATTTCTGAGCCCATTCAAATCTATGATATGTAAAAAAAAACCAAGAGCATTACGAAAATATATTAAGTTCATTATTATGAAGGGAACAAAATACCAAAATCCTGTATCCTAATTGGTGCAGATTCTGACAAAGAATTTCGTATTCAGGTTGGCCGAAGTCGACTAATAATTCTGTTTGTTTAAGATTAAATATCGTTAGACTTTAACTGCACGTAAATAAAACTTAAGATCCAACTGGGTATGGACGCGAATGAAAAATTCCAGCGTCACCCAGATGTGGAGAATGGCATCGACAAATTGTTTTATCGAAATTACTTCCTGGAGAAATTTGTCGATAGATTTTTGTTTCACAGTGAAGCTGAGAAAACACAGGAACGTTACAAGAATATTAATAAATCCAATATGTTACCGATAACATTGAAGTAATGTAGTTATTGTAACTGCGTATTATTATTATTATGCACATATCAATTATATAATTATTAAATGCCGTTTTGATGTTACTTTCAATACACACCTATAAAACTTTACAGTAGACTAGAATATTTTTTCGTTTATTATTAAGCAATGCTTAATAATAGGTAATATAACGTCGTATGACTCCTATTCCATCATTCCATACTGGAGAGCGTAGATGAATACGCTTTAAGCCACGTCTATTACGAAGCGGGAATCAGAAGTTTACTGGCTGATTGACGTACCACCATATAACTTACTAAATTTTAATTATATCGTTACGCTATCTTCATATTTCTCTATGCAATAACGTAGGGAAGAAGATAAATGGCCAAAAAAAATTATATTACCGAGAGTCCTTAATAAAAGACGCACAAGACGTTTCATGATATAGCCTGCAGAACTTTTACCTATAATGTAATATTGAGGCGTGCATTCCTCATTTAAAATAATAAGTACATTAATAAAACTAACCCAAAATTTTAATTATGACACGAATTGAAGCAAAATTAATTTTTTATGCTTCAAACATGTACATCGTAGTTATTGGTTTCGATTTTTTAAATTACGATACGTTTCGTAACGTACGAATTTTTAATTTATAAAAGTACGTATATTATCTAAAGAATCGTTCATTACGTGGCCCGGAATGATCATTATCAGCCAATTGAAGTCAAAAAAGTTCACAAGCGGAACGTTTCCCATATCATTTTTATTTACAGATGTAAACGTACGTACGTAAACGGGAACTGCTTATTACTGTACATGTAAGATGGCTGATACAAGATCCAGCAACCTCCAATGGGTCCTCTAATTCTTCATAGATTTGTAAATTACTGTAGCGTGCACCACGAGCAGAGACTGTTAGTTTGAATTCAATAATAGGTGGAAACCCTTACATCTCATGTTAGACAAACGCGCAAGTGTAGATACTTATAAGATTATATAATCAAACACAGCTAATATATTGTAGACACGTACAGCGTTCTGAGCTCACTTACGGTAGCTCACTCATGCGACGCCAGACTACATAGAAGTACTAAAGTAACATTTCAGTACTTATAGAGTATTCAGTGATTTAAAAGCGAAAAATCTCTAGTTACAATCGAAAAGATGTCTCGAAGACCTACAGGTAAACGTTGTAATCACAAAGTTTTATTTAAACACTTCGTTAAGTACAGTAATAATTATAATAATCAGCTCAAAGTAATGTTAAATACTAAATTTAACTTTGCCATTCATGAAAAATCTATCGCCAGAAACTAGTATTTCAGAAAGGGTCGCTGTCACCGGATTTAGCGAAAAAGGAAAACAGCAAGCGCACATCAAAAGTTTACGTTTTGTTACAACAAATCTCATTTATGCAAAACAAACTCTACAGCACTCAATCATTCGCTCGATGATAGTTTGCCGTCACGAGTTGGCAGTCATATAAAACTTGTAACTTAGTAACTTTTTGAGTCTTCTTGGACTCACGTAACCATGAACTAGTAGTGAAAATACGGACATCAAACAGATAATAAATATTTGCCATTGTCATGTCGCTAACGACAGAGACTAAGACCTACATATAAGTGTGTTAGTTTAACAGCAACCTGTTTCTTTTTAAGAATAACGTACAATTTTGCTCGAAGTAAACTTTATATATTTTTAATAAAGTAAAGTTTAATGTGGCTTGTATTTTTGTGTGATAAAAATGGTATGTTTAACAAGAACTTGTGCCTAGGAATATAAAAGAGGATGATAAAATCTATCATCCTCATTACATGATTTGAAGTTTAGTTATTAAAATGCACCATGTTGTTTTGGACTCAAGGCTGTTAGATTCTCACTACCTAAATTGTATAGCTGTTCAAGATGTATGGGTCAAAATGTTGTCCGTATTGTACTATCAAATTTACGAAGTCATCCTAGTAAAACATGAAAGAAAAACATGGCCATCCCGAAGTTATTTTTGCCGTCCGCTTGACGCTTATTGTATCGATTCCGTCCCTAACTTTGTTGTTGGTTTATTTCTAGATATTCAAAATCATATTTCTTTGAATATCTCGCACTTTCTGATCGCCTCGAAGATATTGGCACGCGTCGTAAGTGAAGTAATAAATGTAATAAAACATTTATTCCATAGAAAATTATTATACCACTACAAATATAAACAGTATTGTTTCTTACAAGTTCGTGCTTATTTCTAATTCCATCTACTGATATGAGAAGATATAGTCTTGAGTAAATCGAACTAAGGATGTATGAGTCTATCGCTCTTGTCTCGAAAACAAACATTGCCATGGTGCGTATGCACCATCGATGAAAAAAGAAGCAATTGTAATCCTCTCTTAATACGAATTTCAAATTACGTCACTTAGAATGCTTTATGGGTTATGTCAGAATATTAAAAACGTAAGGATAAACCCAAAACTTAAAACAAAACATGGCTTACCCTGTATGCGCCGGAATATACGATAGTGGATAAGATATTAAGGAATACCTAAACGATGGATACCATACCTCTGTCCTCCAAGTGCTTTGAATATTAGGCTTCACTAAATCAGGGCCCCCAGTAAGTAATTTTTACATGTGTTTTGACACCAACGCCTCAAATGTAACAACAGTACTTCTTGACACCTGACTACACATGACCGAACAATCGCTTAACAGCTATGAGCTGAAAGCATACGTTTGTGCCGCAACCAAGCAAGTAATCAACCGGCCTAAGGAACAATGGCTGATGACAAAATTGTCTAAATGCTTCAGAAGGCACGTCAGTGCACGGCAGTGTCGTTGGTTAGAGTTAAATAACACATTTTGGGGAGGCCTTCAACTGCCATATGAATTTTTGACATTCGATTGTTAATACGCTAATAATTTTTTTTATCGAAATTTTTACTTCGGCATTCGAAAATTATGAAATATTTAGTACTTTTGTAGTTATCACAAACTTAAGAATAAAATGCGGGTTTGTGCTAATTTAAACAAACTATTGAAAATTTAGGATTCCCTATTTCCTATTTTAGGATTCCCTATTCTCTATTTCCCCCCTTCCTTACAACTTTGCTTACCAATGATTCCTTCTCTTCTTTATCTATTTACTCATTACTTATAGTCTTGTTCTTGAAATTCTATCGTAGCTACAAGTTCCAATATTTCCTATTTGATTCGGTTTCTGAATGCTCTCAAGGGTGATGAGGCAGTGAGGCTAATAAGCTCAGGCTAATGGACAGAACGCGGTCAGATAATTGGCGGTAACATCTCTTACCTTCGATGTTGGGCAACCTTCACCACTGTTAATTTATTTAGGTAATCTGTTCAACAAGTTTTTTAATTGATACTAAGAAATTCGGCCAAATTAAAATATTATTAAGCGTTAGACTAAACCATTTCTGAGAAGTCATGATCCTCCAGCTGTTGTCAACTGTATACAGATTTTTAACGTCAGCTAATAACATATTCAATGTCGTATTTGCTTTTCATATTGTGTTTGTAAAAAACCAAATTGGAAAAAAATCATTAAGCCCAAATGACGCGTCGGAACGTTTGATATCTATGGACATAAAAAATAATATATAAGACAAATCTCTATAAGTTCTTCAATCTTCATCTTACCATCATATAAATAAGCCCTACGGGGTTACGCAAGTACACGTTCTCATAAGGGAATGTAACACAAGCCACCGGCACGCCACAAATGTCACTAAATCACTTGAAGAGGAAATTTGTCTCGTCAATTTATGCGCGAAGAATAAATCTGGAGGCTGGGTACAGCGTTCCAATAAAAGGCGGGCACGGATTAAACATGTAAGCAGTGGTTACAGTTTTCTAATGTCAAGTAGCTTTGTATGACGTGAAGTGCTTCATTTTACATGTAAAAGAATATTATTTGATAAGGCTTTAGAATGGGTTGTACGTAGATATTTTTTCTTATTTAAGCATTGTTCAAAGTAACTCCTGATAATTTTACTTATTATTAATTTAAAAGTTACTGGTTTCGTAGCAGGTTTAACAACGATACTACTTTGAGTAAGAAAGGAATGTCATTACACTGTATATGAGTCATGTTACAAATACCCATGGTTTGCAGTGGCCATTAAATATCATTGCCATAAGTTCACCAAACATGGAAAAATATTGTTTAAAATATCTTCTGCCACGAGTTGAACGATATGTTTGTTCTGTTGTGTTTCTTTATCTATGATTTTGGTAACTATGTGTGCGTTAGGACATTTCATTAAACGAGAGAATCTTTCAGTGAAAGGCCTTGTGTGAATTCTACGTTGGTTTTGGGGGTATTTGGTATTTTACGTAGTTTCTGCGCCTTAAATAGTGCTTTTATTCTTTTTTTTTAAGGTTTACACACACTCACCCCACTAGATTCCCTGTGTTGCGGGTGGCATGGACATACACAATTATCACATCACAAACACCCATGACCCGAGAACAAACATATATCTATCATATAAATGTCTGCCCCGGCCGGGAATCGAATCCGGGACCCCCTGCTCGGCAGGCAGGGTCTGGGCTATGGGGTCGTCGACTGGACTAGTGCTGGTCGAATGGTTGAGATTCGACCGACAAGTGACGTTTAAGTGAGTGCTACCAAAAAAAAAACTGTTTTATATTTTTCTTTTTATACATAAATCAATTAAGTTTCTATAATAAATTAATATCTTGATAACAATAGACATATTTTTTTATTATTATTTTATTGTAAGCA
Organism: Megathymus violae; assembly: GCA_003671415.1. Classification (NCBI taxonomy): domain Eukaryota; kingdom Metazoa; phylum Arthropoda; class Insecta; order Lepidoptera; family Hesperiidae; genus Megathymus; species Megathymus violae. Next base: position 372,915 of record PDGT01000125.1, read on the forward strand.
ACCATATTTGAGTGACAATAGATTGCTTGGTGGTAGGGCTTCGCGTAAGGATCATATTATTAGTATTATTATTAAGACATTAATATTATTACTGGTATTTTTATCTTTCCTTGAAGCCTGCTTGGCTAGCTACCACCCTCCTTCTTGAGTCAGCCGCCAGACGACTCGTCGTGTTTCGGCTGGGGACTTGAGAGCCAGTACATTCTTTCTTATCTTCTTCTCATTTTCTGGCTGACAACGCATCAGTGATACCCTTGGTCTTGTTGATGTCCATGGGCGACGGTGACCACTTACCATCAGGTGGCTCGTCTGCTCGTTTGTCGGCTTTTTACATAAAATAAGACACTATATCTGGTGCTCCTGAACATTGATAAAAATTAGAAAGGAAAAATTAAAATATTATAGATAATGTTAAATTTATGGAACAAGTCAAGATAACGTCGATTCATTTCAATTATTACGAGAACGGAAAACGAAAACAACAATTATGTAACAAGTCTTTTATAGGAACAACTGAATCCAAAATAAAACTAGATAGACCGCTTTTCTAAACTTATGCCTGATACGACGTATTATAATGAAATCAATTCAGCAGATCCAGTTGAAATTTGTGAGCTTTTAAAATATTAGTTTCATTCTGTTTTCCACATCGATTTCATTTTCCTAATTCCTAATGATAACGATGTTGGCTCACATTCGATTCATGTCGGTCTCGCGGACTTTTCTGTCGAGACATAAAAGAAATAGTTGAAAAATATTTAAAAGAATTTTTATTATTTAAAAAAGTTTCAGAGCCCGACGGTATAACCCCAATATTTCTTAAAAATTCCTACAAAACCCTTTCATACCCTGTACATCTCCTTCTCAACTTATCTTTTACGTCAGGAATTATGCCAAAGATTTGGAAAAAATCACGTAAGCCCCATCTGGAAAAATGGGAACAAGCGTAACATCAATAACTAGTGACTTGTTTCAAAACGAAATACAATTGCTAAACTTTTTCAAGGGCATATATACTACTTCCTATATCTTCCTTTATGATCTATAATTATGAAATTAACACCATCGCTTCGTTAATATCAGATCTACAGAAAGTAATGTTTGCAGATTCACTCATTAAATAGAATCTTGGGTGGAGAAAGGAATCCTATAAGGCATCCGGTCTTGGTACACAAATTGAAAATGATCGACATTTATGAGGCTTTCCTTCATGGGTAAAGGTCACTGCTCATCATTTCTAACAGTAACTTCTGGCTTACCACAGGGCTCACGCCTTGGTCCGCTCTTATTCGATTTATTTATTAATGATAGTGTTTACATATTTAATCCATCTAGTATTGTATGCTGATATGAAAATCTTTAGAAAAGTCAAAAACATTTCGGAGATTTCAGATTGTTTGGAGCTACACGATACCCAAAGAAACATTTTCATATATTGTATTTAGAACCCGATATTGAAATTTGGAACGTAATAAGCTTCTCCCGGGGTCTAAGCCCGATCAAATATGACTATAAATTTGAGAACAAATGAATTGAACGTGTTACTTCTTATTCTTACGTAAACAAATAGTTGATTGGAGAAATTTCCTGTACTTCTGATAGTCCCATGACATCTTGCTTATACCATAAGATAGGTAGTGTCTCCTTGACTACAACTTTTGGTTCAACCATATTATTATTTGAATTAAAAGTTTATAAGGTATTCTAAACTTTCAGACCTGTATGACGAGATATTGGTTAAGGACGTTGCTTATTTCTCTTTGGACCAACACTACATAGTTACTTCTGTGAATAATTAGCGTTTCATGTGTGGGAACCTGGTTCACTCACTAAGCCGCTTAATAGTGCATTGCGTTCTATCAAATATGAATCAATTCTTAAACTATGTATATAAGCAGAATTATAGTGACAGACCCGTATTTCCCATTAACTCACTGAAACTTACGTTACATATTGACAGCTCTTTATAAAATGTGTTCAATGGTGGGTAATTATGTTTTAACAAAAACAAACAGGCGGAATAATCATTGCTAAATAATACCATTTGGATTTATTTAAAATGACTTGTATTTCGAAATAATAATTATTATGGTAATCGAATTGCGCTTCACTAATTTTTACTAATATGAGAATAATTCATTTGGGAACTCGATGGATCGGGAGAGTTCTATCATTATAAAGTTTATTATGAAGTTTAATATTGTTATAAGCGAAATTAACAATTTGATGTATTTACGTTATCGTATATAAATGTTTATATTAGCTTTTATATAAAATTTTAATCCCACCACAACCCATAGCTGTCCAACTTCTAAGGTCAACTTTCCTCACATTGAGAGGGTCAAAATACTATAGTCCCCCACGCCGCTCAAATACAAATTGGCAGACTTTACACCTTTGAGAATGACAGAAAGAACTCGGCAAGTTTCCTAACAATGTCTTCCTTCATTGAAGCGAGTGAAAATTAATTTCCAATAGGAACATAACACAAAAATTTGAGGTGCGTACAGGATTCCTAACCAGGTACCATGGCGATACAAGATAGGGGTGTTCAAATTTAGGTTTATGACTGCGCAATCCAACAAAATTTAAGCGACTTTGCTTAAATATATTCGGAAATTGTCAAAATTAATTAATTATAGTTACGTGTCAGGATCCGTAGGCCCGAAAAAATGCCACAATTGTTCCGCAGAGACTAAATTTTACTTCACACACACTTCACAATCACAGTTACACTCGTAGATCGTAGGTATTCGCTTCGTAGGGAGAGAACTCTTCACTTCGTATCCGGAGACCGAATGCCCTGTGTACGACCCTGCCCGCTATATATACCGATTTCCGGACTTCCAGATTTTTCCACGCCCTTCGTTGAAATAAACGACAACAACAATAATTCCCGGAAATCGACATAACAATAGCGGGTCAGGTAAACACCCTCATTTCGGCCCTCATGTACGCCAATCTCGCCCCTTCTGCCTAAGGCATACGGGCCAGATTGGCCTGAAGTGACCCAGGTAGTGTTTATTACTACCTGGGTTTCTCTTTTATTGCCTCCATTGTCTTTCTCCGTAACGGTCGGCCACCCTTCCAGAAACTTCGTAAGCCTGCCGACTTCGAGAAGCTTCATAACATTATTATTAAAATTAAAATCAGCAATTTTTTTATTATTTATTTATTTTATCTACACGACACTAAACTTAAATTAATCACTCAGCTAAAGCTTTTAGTGTCCACGTCGGTACCAAAAGTAAAAAGCAGTACCTATTACGGCTTATTCTAAAATTAAATTTCTTCCAGCACACTTTAGACTTCAAATATTATATGAGCGGCAAATATAACGTGCATGCAATCGACATAAATGATATTACATACACATATGTACAATATACACATATAAATACAAGTACATTGAATATACATATAATTAATATATAAGGAACAAATAAATAAAGAAATGTAATATATAAGAAAGAAAGTTAATTTGGAATAATATTATTTTATTCTGTATAATGAAAGGGCTCAGGAGAGGAAAAGATAGTGTTATTTAACTTCAATTTGAAAGTAGACATTGTCTTACTCTCAGGAATGTGTTATGGTAATGGGTTCCACAGTCTTAGTACAAGAACAAAGAAGGAGTGCGAGTAGGAAGTAGATTTGTGTGGAGGAAAATTAAGGTGGGATCTGCGATGTATTCTGTAGGGAACACGTGAAAGGCGGGTGTAAGAAAAACGATGTCATAGATACGAAGTTGGATTATGAAGTATTTTGTGCAGGAGACATCGGAGCCTAGTATTCCTGCGTAAGCGAATTGAAAGCCACTTACGATGTTTGCGCAAATGCGAAATACGACGAAATTTTGGTGAACGAAAGATAAATCTAATACAGAGATTTTGCAATTGCTCAAGTTAATGTCCTCTTCATTGGCATCTAAGTCGAAAGCATCAGCGTACTCTAATATAGACTGAACAGTTGCAAGTGATAGCGTGATTTTAATATTACAGGGTAAGAAATTTTGAAGGCATTTTAGCGAATGTACAGTAAAGTGCACTTTGCCGCTGATATATTTTACATGAACGCACCATAAGAGGTTCGTGTTAAAGATGACGCCAAGATTTTTGACCGTATCTGAGGTGGGGATCAAAGCATTGTTGATACATAACAGCAACACCTTTTGAAAATTGATTGATTGACTTTTTTTGTGTTAATAGACGACAAACGAGCAGACGAGCCACCTGATTGTAAGTGATTACCGTCGCCCATAGACATCAGCTACACCAAAAGTATCACTGATGCGTTGTCGGCCAGGAAATGAGAAGAAAGTAAGAAAGATAGTACTGGCTCTCAAGCTCCCAGCCGGAACACGACGAGTCGTTTGGCGGCTGACTCAAGCAGGAGGGTAGTAGCTAGCCAGGCAGGCTTCAAGGAAAGATAATATTACCAGTAATAATATTAATGACTGAATAATAATACTGATAATATAATCCTTACGAGAAGCCGTACTACCAAGCAGGCTGGCTTCTGTCGCCTCTTACGACACCCTGTTCTACCAGCATGGGGTTGGGGGAAGTATTCTAGGCCGCCCCAATACAGCCAAAAACTAATTTTGATTTACTTTGTAAGAAAGAATCTAACAAGGATAAAAACTTAGAGGCTCTTAAATCATTTTTAACAAGCGCGTGTTAACTTATCCCACCAGAATGACATGATCAAAGATAGGATTAATGTCCGACTGTTCCAACACAACTATCGAGTACCGCGATAAATAGTAAATTTTATATAGCTTAACTAATAATGAGCATCGAATTAAAGTAAGCCGCAGTATAGTACACAAAAAGGTAGAAACTTATTGCTTTTAAGATTCGAAAAGCAAAGCATTAACAGAAACAAAAATGGTAAAGCGCCTGTTAAAAAACCAGAGCCAAATAAAAAACCTAGGTGAGTTCACTTTGTAATGTGATAATTAATAATAAAAATAATACTATCGAAACACTCGTTAATGATCAAAGTAAACAGCGCCTCACTAATGATACGGTAATTGTATTGGGATTCCAAAGTTTTAATTAATGAATATTGACGTCAATTTGTGGACGCGCCGATCGTTAATTTAGTTCAATAGACACCGAGCATGATGTTGATTTAGTATAGTTGTCTTCTATACCAATAATAGAACGTATCGTAACTTTGGTGCGCCTGGTTATCGATCTAGAGGCTTATTTTTATTATTGTCTGTTTATTTGTTATCCCATCTCACGGTAACCACAGACCAATTAATTTTGATGTTAAGCAATTTTATAACTTATGATACAGATTTATATTTGGTATACTTTTTGGTCTAGTAAATAGATCTATTTCCATAGAAATAGAGGAAAACTGGAGTCAATAAATATAATAAAATTGTAACTGATCGCTTTCTGAACATTAACGACATGAACGAACCGAAACCCCGGGCCGGCAGAGACGAAATACAATCCGAAAGAGAAGCCATGACTGAACGTATGAGTCTCACACTTCGAGCAGTGTCCGAATGGAGCGATGCCAATCTTGTGAGATTCAACGCAACCAAAACACAGACGTGTCTGTTCAGCGCCAAAAGGAGCCCGTTCACCTTGACTCCTACTTTTCATAATATATCCTTGGAATGCACTGACCGTCTTCAATTGTTGGGAGTTGAAGTTTCGTCGAACCTCAACTTTAATCAGTTCATCGAGTCTAAGGCTAGAGTGACTGCAAGGAAATTGGGGGTCCTTGTGAAGGCGAGGCGGTACTTCACACCGAACCTAACCTAACCGTGTATAAAGCTCAGATTCGACCATATGTGGAGTACTGTTGTCACATCTGGGCTGGTGCAGCCAAAAGTCATCTAACTGCATTGGATTCGATGGAGTGGCATGCAAAGAGGCTCACTGGTGACCCAGATCTGGCTGAAACCAATCTGCAAAGCCTTGAGCACAGTCGCAAGGTTGCCAGCCTCTCGGTCTTCTATAGGGTACATTTTGGAGCGTGTGCGCAGGAATTGTTCAAATTAATTCCCCCATCACCATTCCTCCATCGAACAACTTGACGTACGGCAGGTATCCACCCTGTCGTAGTGGACGTACCACCTGCACGGACGACGCGGTTTGTGTCCTCGTTTATTATGCGCACTGCAAAGGACTGGAATAACCTACCCGCGTCGGTGTTCCCTATTATGCATGATGTGGGAGTCTTCAAGAGGTGAGTGAATATACATACATACATACATATATATATATATATATATGTAATATATATATATTACATACATATATATATATATATTAGGCACCTTTAGTAATGCAATAAAACACCAAAATAATAGTTGTCAAATTTTTTGTCTGTCTGTGCGCTTGTTCGCGCTAATCTCAAAAACTGCTTAACCGATTTCGTTACGGTTTTATAACCGTCACTTTACTTTACTTTAAGTGTCACTTAATATTTAAAGTTTTTTCATTGCAATCCGTCCATAAATAAAAAAGTTATAAATGAATATTTGTATTTTTAATTCAAAGATCTAGACAAAACCCAGACCTACAACAATGCGGGTGCTATTTGTAAGCATAAGGCGTAGTTATTCTGAATCGAAGCGAGAGCCGTTTGCTAGTGAACGATAATAAAACACCCGATAAAAATCTGTAACAATTGTATCTGGCGCGGGTGCAATTTGTAATATTCAGGATAATAGTTTCACATGAGAACCCACCGCGGGTTTTAACTCACTAATTAATAGAGACTCAATGAATAACTGCTAAACGAATCAACCGAGTGAGGTTGTGTACAAATTACATGCCGTTACTAAGGAATGATATGATACAACAGCATTAACTTATTTTATTTATTTTATTTAATTTTATTTAATTATTTATCATTTTATTTAAGAAACCTAAATTAAAATAATAACGAGCACTCACGGATCAACGTGTCTTCCAAAAACGGAAGACCCTTAGCAATTTTACCACTCTCTAATCCAACGATCAAATTATCACCCTTACAACACGTCTCTATAATTATATATTAGAATCAATAATATACATTCGAAAACCTATGTAAAATATTGATAAGGAATCAGCGTAGACTAAAGAGCTCGGTTATTTCGACAGATTGATCGTAGGTGACTTCAACTAACAATTTATTCAAATAGCTTAATTCATAGACAACAAACAAACTTGAAATCAATGATCGAATCGTTAACCTCGGGTTAACCAACCGCTGTATCTAGGGTTCTTCATCGGCTTAACGGTGATGAACTTATTTTAAGGGTTTTAATGACACATGCTTTTTTATTAATTTAAGTTATATAACAATGTTTTAATTTTTATCAATTATCATTTTTGTTTTTGTTATGTTTCGACACGGAAGGATCGCACGTCAAACAAACTCGCTAGTTACTTGCACACTGCTTTAATGAATAACTATGGCGCGACGTGCAGGCGCAACCCGCACACATACACATATATAACAGTTTTGTAGTTTATACTAGGTGTTTTTAGGTAAAAAATCAAGTAACATTTTGCGAGATGATATTATTTTAATTACTGTTTTTGTCAATTTGTTTTGATGTATAGTAAACTTAGTTACTAAATTAGTCATGAGCATCTATACAGATCCTTAATAATAGAACAGATATACTCACAGATTATATTCGGATAGATCCAGTATTTAGTCAGAAACAATAAAATACTCCAACGAGTTTTGCCTGTTACTGATTCAAATATACTGTATAAAAATATTAAAATCACTAGAAAAGAAATAAAAAACAGATCAAAGTTACTTCAGAAGCGACCCTGCCAGGATTCGAACCTGGAATTCTCTGATTCGAAGTCAGACGCGTTATCCGTTACGCCACAGGGCCGACGACAAATTTCTTGGAAATACGGTAGAAAAAGGATGAAATGTTTTATTAAATAAAATATTTTCAATAGAAAATATATGTACACCAATATTAAAAAGACAACGCAAAATCTTATGAACTAGCGTATATGTGTAAAATGATCTCAAGAACTAGGGCACCTATTTGAAAAACTCTTTTACCATTGAAAGGCATATTATTCCGAATGGAAATAGGTGATTTAGTTTGAAAATATAATCAATTTTTTAACCCGATCGAAATGGGAGTGGCCGCTAATTATATAATTATTTTTTTTACAAGTAGCCACATTTAATAGTTAAGATATATGGAGCCTGTAAAGCCTTGAGCAACAGCTGGACGATTACCGATTAATATGATCATGAATTGCCCCGTATCGGAAGTTCTTTAAAAGCACGAAGATCTCTGACGTTAGCTAACAACATTCGTCATAATCTAAATAACTTCCTAGATATAGCGATTTCTCTGTGAGTGCATATAATTTGGGAATGGTAGCTAACGAATACAGATTCAATAACACACAAACTGGATGACTAGATTGTTGGTGCATAAAGAACACACAAACAAAATTACAGACATAAATCATGGAGCTTAGCTTGCAGTGCAATGGTAATTTAGCAACGCTTCGGTAAGCTGTTGGCGTGCTAATTCTGGCATAATCCATTTGAAGAATGAGTGTAGCTGACTCTGTTTCGAACAGATATTCCACTATGCGGTAAATTCCAAGATGACTTATCATATAAGTAAGATTGTCAAATACATTTTGCATAGACTGGTCTCGCCCTTTCTGCTCAAATGAGTATGATTATAATCATGTATGTACATACAGTAATATGTTTTAATTCAAAATTTACTCATATATAAAATATATGTTTTGTGCAGAAACATACTGCCCCCGATGGTTGAAAGGGAACACGTTACAAAAAGTCATAACGGAGAAAAAAATGTTTTAACGAATGAAACGTGAAACCATTCACTGTTCCTAAGTAAAGTAAAATAATTATATGTAGAAAATTGGAAATAATGGCCATAAAAAACAAAAATAATATATTTTTTATTATTTTACTAAACATATGAATAGCAGATGTGTCTATCTGAAAACTCTCCTTAAGTTTCCGTAACATAAGACCAGCTTTTATACGCATTACTTTTCAGTCCAGGCGGTCAGGTTGCTTAACTCGCTACCTTCTACTGTATAAGTTTCTGAAATATTATCGGTGTTTAAAAAGCATGTCAATTATTTCTACTTAGCTAATGCTTGATGACAATGATCTATCATACTAGAATATGTATGATGTTTATATTATATGTATTTAAAATTGTTATATGGTATGTATAACAGTGCATATATGGCATCATGGTGGTTGATATATTATTAGGTAGGCACAGAGTTTCCATTTACTGTATCACTTTTTCACTTTGATAAAGAAACTCTGATTAGGAATAAATAGTACCCTTGTAAAAAAAATTCATATATATTTTATTCCTGATATTTATTGTTAGTACAAAATAAAATAAATAAAAATAATCTAACCCCAGCCCAAGGTTTATTTTTAACTAGACTGATGTCATCTAAGTGGTTGCACATCGTTTGATGTCATTGAGAATGATCGAAATGAGGTTAAATTTGTTCCAAATCAGATCGCATACGTAAAACTGATTATTTAATTTCATTTCATAAATAAACATCCCTCATTTACTCGCCCGTTGGATAACGTAATATGCATTTTATTTGCCTTAAATAATAATCATAATGAATCTGACCCACCACCTGATTGGTTAAATCAATACTCCTCAAAGCGATCGTGAAATGGTCACGATAGAGTTTGTATCTCACTTAACTCGGATAGAAGCACTCACACAGAATATTGGCTTACCCTCTTTATTTTTTAACTGTGGAAAGTTTTAATGAGTTGTCGCACGTTTACCTTTTTCAAGATTAAATAAAAATTGTACTTTGCTATGTATGTGAGAAACAATACCGACCGAGAAGTATACAAATGCTATCAATTTAGACCCTATCCAAACTTCCGACCATTCCATCGCTGGTTAACTTTGTTGGTCGTTTACTATGAAACGAGCTATCACACTTTCCATCCTATTCGTATCTTCATTACTGAAGGTTGTGTCTGTTCTGACAGTCCTTTATGTAATTGTTCCGTAGTTGTCTCCAGTAAGACCGATCCTGGGTATATCGGATATATCCTGATACCATTCCAATATCGATGCAGATGTGTAATTAATATCAATATTCGTACGAACTGCATGCAACATATTTGTCGATAATATAGATATTTTTTACCATGTTTTTATTAACTCGCGTTTTTGTTATTGTCCGAGTGGAATTTTGTAATTGATTTTTATCTGAATTCTCGATTACCTAGATACTTGAAATTTGGAACATAGCACACAAGTGGATGACAATGCATGAAAATATAAAAATAGAAGAAAATAATAATAAAATTTAAATTATTTTTAGTCGGTTATTAAAACATAGTAGGTACATTATTTATTTATTAATATTATTGTATTAAAAATATTTGAACATAAATCATCAAAACGAGACATGTGATTTCACATTAAAAGGCTATCGTGAACTGCGACGTATTAAAAACTATTTTTCTGTTATGTGTCAGTTTCATTACGCTATGATTTTGGTGTTACATTCGGTAATATTACAAGTCCCATGCCAGCTTAATAGTAATTTTTAATGTATTGCACATCAGTTAAAGCGTGGTTCGGTTGATCCAAATTATAATAATTATACACAATAATTAGCATAATAAGGTACTTAATTACTTGATAAATGTCATGCTAGCAATGGAAACGCTGAGGCAATTCACGCGGGGTGATTAATTTTATTCCAAAATAAACATTCCTTAACATTGAACATACATAAGTAAGTTGAATTAAGTGAATTATAAAGATTGGAGTTATACTAGTCAAGTATTCATGCAAGAGAACACTTTTAGGATTTAGTTATGAAACATAAAACTTCCAACGTAAACTTTAAGCGTTTGTTTAAGTCGTCGCCCATTTATTTTGAACAAATATAAGGGAAAAGATAGCAATTTAATCTATAATATCTATTCTAATATCAATAAAAAGAGTGCGAATTTTGTGTGATTGTGTACATGCGGAGAGTAATCTCTGGAATTACGATACCTATTTGAAAAATTATTTCACCATTTGAAAAGTACGTTATTCCGGATAGACCGAGGTTGTATATTTTGTATATAATCATCAATATTTTTAACACCATGTGTTTGTGTCGAACGCAGTTGTGTTGGGCTGCTACTTCGATGATAAAGTCGCCCTCACATATTAATCGCATTTGAAGACTTTCATAGACATATTGCTACTTTAAAAAACTGAGATGGAGTGCTGTATTTGAATTACCATTACCGATTACGAAATTATTCGATAAATAATGAATTGCGTCTGAATAAATAATTAGTTTATTATTCTTATTATAGTATTCTTATTTATTACGTCCGTAACAATGAAAACCTTTGTCTTGAGAGCCAGTACTTTTTTACTTACCGACTTCTCATATCCTGGCCGACAACGCATCAGTGATAACTTTGGTCTTGCCGATGTCCATGAGCGACGGTGACCAGGTACCATCAAATGGCTCATCAACTCGTTTGTCGGCTATTAACATACAAATAAAAATCTAAGAAATTTCGTCCTTTTCATAATGTGATTTCAAGATTGTCATTGTTAGTTTGAGTAAATTGTTCTTTAAACGTGAAACAATAATTCCATCGAATGCCAGCAATAGTGAAAACATAAATGAATAATAAACGAAATTATGTTCAATTGTACTTTGAATTCAACGAAAGAAAATGTGAAAATTAAAGGCTGATCATTATTACTGGCCCTACGTGTTTAGGCGGCTTACGCACGATTTATCAAATCAAAGTTCGTTTCCCGAAATTAATGTTGCGCTTTTTGTTACGATTTATGTACGGGTCGCATTAAGTAATTAGTGACTTACACAAGTAAATTAACTACGCATGTTTTGTCTGATTTCTTTTCTTTTATTATAGATTTTTTTTACTTTTCATTACCCTTAAATAAATATAGTGGATACAGGAACCATTTTTAATGGATTTACAGAACCATATTAAATCAATAAAATAAAATTAAGCAATTCATTCAATATATAATTGAAAATTATATCCAAATCTGTAAAGCTATTATGGAATCAGTTTTCCCAGACGTTTAGACAAAAACATTAGTAAATTTAGATGTAAATATTGGAACTATAATTTAACCTTTTTTTAATTTAGTCAAAATATAGTATGTTTAATATAATATTTTTTGTACATCGTGATAGTTATAATGGTGTTATTTTACATTTATATTTTTTATTATAAGCTAATGCTTCGCTACAAGTCCACCTGACGATAAGTGGCGACATAGATTATGGTGGTGAACTTAGAAAAAACAAATTCACTCTTGTTTTGATTTCAGTTGCACTCTCGGAAAGCCAATAATAGCTGGTCTCCTACTTCCATTCAAGTCGCAATGCTTAGATGCAAGTAGCTGGTATGTTCATTTGTCGGCTACTTACATAAAAAATAACTTTGTATTTTAGTGTGACACAATATCAATTCTCGCATTTTCTTTTATGAAAACTTTATCTTTCTTTAACTACTCTAAGGTTGACTGGACGAGAATGCAGTTAGCGTTAAATGCGACTCATTTGCTTGACTTTATGAATATCAATAAAGAAATAAATAAAACAAACGCATTGTGTATCACTGGCCTTATGATTACGCGATGGTAGAGCAAGTAAGTGCAGGATTAATCAAATTACCGAAACAAATGGTATTGTTTGCTTTTAACTCTTTTTACTACGTGTAGCTAGATATAGGCCACCTGTGGCTGATTTAATCAGAGTTAAGTGGATTTCCAAAGCGCCAACATGGGTGTTTGCAGAAACTGGTTCGTTTCTTCGATGCTTGCTTTAGTATATGTTAATGCAAAAGAGTTTTATGAAGGTCAGTTGTTTTTGTTTTGAAATTATTTTTCTACCTTTTTGTATGGTCTCAGTGTAAGTGTCGCCGTAGTTGAGTTGATAGTGGAATTTATCGGATAAGAAGTCGCAGGTTTTATTCGGGACTAGAGCTAAAACAGAGGCGTTAAGGATTATCCCCTAAACCACGTAAAGAAACTAAAACAAATATTATCTAAATAGTTTTTATCATTCAAATAAATAAATTACAAGTAATATAATGTGTGACTTTCATGTGTACTTTTGTACTAATGTTTATATACTTTTAGTAAATATCTTATTACACTTAGTACACGTTGGTATATTTATGTTAAATTTCCATATCATTTTCCCTTTAAATCGATACTTATGTCGAGTTTAAGCTCGCGTCAAACTCAAAAAACTAGTATGCACATGTCGAATAAAAATATAACTCCAAGCACCAACGAAGTTTTCATTAAAATATGTCCGAAAAATATCTGGAATTTCACTAGAAAGCCTGAAGTAAAACGAAAAAATGTTTAAAACCACGTCATGAAAACACTATCAAGGGTTTTATGCAGCAAAATATTTTTCCGCTCGTTACCGCTGTCACAGGCCATGCAACCCGAAAACGTCACACAAAAATTAAAATAAAATATTACAGTGATAAGACTCAAATAAGCGTAATTAACAGTACAAAAACATTTACAAATTTCTCTATTCCTATTACAGAGCGACATAAATATCAATTTGCGACGCAAATGGGACATCTTAAGGAAATACCGAGACGATTTGAGGTTAAAGGGGAGAATGCTGTCGCCGAGTTTAAGAAATACATTAATGGCATCCAAGAACTGGCACGGAAAGAAAACGTCACTCTCGCATTCAGGATAAAAGTAGAAATGTTTATGCCGCAACCGAAGTTTATGAAAAAGGAAATGCTAAAAAAGATTAAGAGTAAGAAGTACAGCGTGCCGTTGAAAAAGAAGAATATGAGGCTATCGAACTTTGAGATCACACTGAGGAAACGCGTTAACGATCATGTCAACTCGCACAAAAGTTTCGAAGAACAACCAGTGACAACTGAAAAGCAGCAGGTATTTTATTCTACTAAACCAGCGTGGATAGGAAAATATAAGCCTATAGTCAGTCAAGTCAAGACAAACTACACTAAAATCATCCGACCGGTAAAAAACAAAGAAATTACACTCTTCGTATAACTTTTAAACATTTTTGTATATTTTTTTTTTATATTTTGTAAATAAATAATAATTCCTCAAAATAGCACTTTATTTTGATATTATTTACGAAGATATAAAAGATTAGTAAACACGTATTAAAAACATCTTTTACGGCAAAAGTATTAAAGGAAGACATAATTAACGAGCTATGGATATGATATAGATACCGGATTAAAAAACAAATTATAGGCACGTTAAAAAATAATGCATAAATCTTTAAAATGCAATAACAGTTAAGTTAGTTACATTTAGAAACAAAATAAAATGTAATGTCATAAACAAAATATACAACAAACACACTAAAATCATGACTTTAGAAAAATCTAAATTTATTCTGAAACATAGAGTAACTAAAAATTCCACGCTTAGCTGAAACTTCACCTGTTTTAACATAAAAAGTTACTCGTGAATTTAACTGTCAAAAATTGATTGACTTACTGTCTAGATGTTTCATTTTAATATGAGCCGCCATTTTAATATGAAATGACGCCAGGTACTGTCGTCCTTCTCGGGGTCACTATCTGGACGTTTCTAGCTCCCACTCTTACCAAAAGAATCACCTCTTCCAAAAGTAACTTACTAAAACAGAGATTCTTATGCTAACTAAGCTTATTTAAAATTACCCCCGCAATTTTGAATACCTGCGCGGCCAGTCGTCTATAGTAGCACGAACGAGGCCCATGTCAACATGGGCGGCTGCTTTGATCAAGAATGCCTGGAGTGACTCCAAATGGAATTTCACTGTTTCAACAACCATTTCTTTTTCTGTCGTCTACACTTGAATTTTCATTATATCGTTCGATGGAGCGATAAACGAATATTTTGGTTATATTTATATTTTTGAGTAGTTCGAAAATCTGATTTGGCGCGTACCTGTACCGATACGATGCGACAACGGCACTCAGTTTTCTTTAAGCATCCATTCCATATTTAAAAATAAGTTAAGTTCGCAACAGTGTACATTTTTATTTTCATAAAAAATTCGAAATTCGAATACATTAAATATTTTTGTGGCCAGCATTTAAAATTCAAAAGCTTATGTAACAGAACTTATGACCCTACTAGGTGTATGGATAAATATCGTTCTAAATATTACTCTCCGCATACGCACAAACTCACGAAATACGCTTTCTCTCTTTTTACTACTAGCATAGATTTGTGTGCGTAGATTGGGCTCTTAAAGAACCTTTTCGTTGACAGCTTTCAGAGTCATATCGCCTCCTCATCGTCGCTCATCATTTAAAGTTTGCTTTTGATGTTGTAACTTGAAAAAGAATTATTTTTCTCACGAAAATAGATTAATAAAGAACATATAGCACATTACAATTGTTTTAGATATTATTTTCATAAAAGTATATTTTATTAATTCAAATTTTTTATTTTGAATGAACAGTTTCAACCTTAGAAATAGACCTGGAATAATTTCGTTATGGCATTAATGCATAATTTATGACCCAACTTCAAGTACGTTGGTTGCCTTGAATATTCGGTTGAAGATAAAATTTAAAGCAAAAATATCTTATACCATAAAAATTAAACCGTTCAGATTCGTCTGTTTATTTCATTTTTTTTTCTCATTTTGTAATCATCAACTATAATGTCAACTCAGAGTATTGCAGAGGAATGATGATATGAATTATATGGTAGGTCACTTTCCTCAGTATTACCTCAAAAGTAACTATGTGAATTGCTTAAACTCATTAGCCCTATAGGGCACGAATCCCTCCCCGTAATTTTGGACGCCTGTGCGCACGGATTGTTGAAAACCACCGACCATTTGGATTAAACCTATTGATGACCTTCGATGTGGCATATGATATGACCCGACATTTCATATCTATATTACATGTCAAATATATCTACCATATATCATATCATATGATACGATATATGATTTAATCACTGTATATTAAGGACAGTAACCAGACCAACAGATCTTCCTAAGCACTTGAGCGCTTAGGAAACTTTGTCTCCCATCCACCTACTGATTGCAACTAAAATGACTTACCTCATTGATCATTCACGATCACCACAAGAAATGTGAGGAAGCCTTAAACTGAATTCTATAAGCATTTTTAATCAACATATTTCTTGACATCACTTACGATTCTAATCTGTGCTTGTTATAAGAAAATACATCCTTGTAGTGGAACCCTATGATACTAAAATTGTTATACCTTGACTTTCTTGACGCCATATTGCATTTTCAATCAGGAGTTTATGTAAATAAGTTCGCAAGAACCATATATATGATTATATCAGAATTTGTAAACAGCACCATCTGCCAGTGTAAATGAAAATGCAAATGTATTACAGGGGGATGTATACGAAGATACAGAATTAGGTTTCGATGTGAACACACAATAGTTAATAAACATTCAAAAAGAAACCTTACATACATAATTTTATGCACGTACTCGTAAATTAAGATCGAAATATAAATTTATCTATTTTAAAACGTCATACATTTTAAAGCATCATTTGCAAAATACTACAATTGTCTTCCAATAGAAGAAGTTAAAATATACCAATAACACCTTACTGTAACTTATTTACATTTATGAAAACAACGATATTTATAAAAACGAAGATTCTCCATTTTTTTTAAATCATCGTAATTATCTGTACAGAGCACAATATACAGATACTTTTATTTTCAAATTAGCAGATCAGTCAGACTTCAGCCTTAAAATAACTCCTATTAACTAATACAGTTTAAATGCAATGACATTGTAATTTAAACTACGGTTTTCCGCATGAAAGGCCCGAGTTTGAACCGCGGATGCATTTCTCATTTTTCACAGTTATGTACGAGTGTAAAAATATATATCACTTACTTTATCGAAGGAAGAAATCGTAGGCAAACCAGTACACCAGAGAGCGAAGCTGTGCATGAAGACCTTCGTTCTAACCTTCTTCTCATTTCCTGGCTGACAACGCATCAGTGACACCTTTGGTCTTGCTGATGACCATGGGCGATAGTGACCACTTACCATAAGGTGACTCGTCTGCTCGTTTGTCGGCTATTAACATAAAAAAGACCATGATGTTCAATCATGCTCAGCTGAACATTGTGATAAATTGTCACCTATCACACCTTCTGACCACCGCCCTGGGCTGGCTGCTATAAAATATTAAGACACTTTAAGTTTACAAAGGTAAAATAAATAAGTAAATAAAGGAGCAAAGAATTAAACAAAACGATAAATAAAATATATATCTGATGTGCTAGTGACGAAGATGACTAAAATTGTGTATGAGTGTTGTTGTGTGTGTTACTAAAGATATAAGTGACAAAGTGACACTGTAAATATCTAGAGACGTGCAAATCCAATCGGCTGTGAAACGTTCGTATTACAATTACAAATGAATGCAGAGCCGCTGACTCCGGACTTAGTTCAGCATTTTCAGTTATTTGCAGTTGGAAACACTATTTGCATTCGTTAAGATAGTTCCATGAACATTTTTATTAGAAATTCATCAATTCTGTCTCATGATACTCCTGTTTTCTCAACCAAAATTGTTATCCAAGAATAGGATTGCGTATCAACTATTACGAAAGCATTATTCTATCCAATGTTAATTATACAGACACTCTCTTAAGACGTTGCTTATTAAATCGTACTAAGAAATAAGTCCAGAGCTAGAACGCCCTCATGTAGTCTACTATATCTAAAAATGTGAGACTACCTTCTTTTAATGTTGGGGAAATAAAATTTGTTGAAATCGAATAATAAAGTGCGTATGACAAATCTATATGCTTGTTTTTATTTAAAAAAAATGCTATGTTTAACTTTAAATTTAGATAAATATTTTATTATTTGTAAGTGACCGAACTACTTCGCCTTCCGGCCGGATACAAAATCAGTAGCATGAAAGAATGACAGGCAATGAGTATCGCTGTGTCCGGACCGTTTCGAGACTCAAGCTGGAGAACATGTACATTTTTGGTCTTTAATTGTAGTTTTGGTTTTAAGTATTTAATGTTGTTGTTGTTGTGTTTCGATTTTGTAACAGTATCTAATTATTATATGTTTGCATTTATTTTTCACGTGTGTGACTGGCGTCTTGAATAAAGGTACCTCTTTCTTTTTTCTATTATTCATTACTAGGAGGTAAGATTCCTTCAATGTTTTGATAATCTTCGCACAAAATGTTATATTATTTTTATTAAACCCTGGTGAATGTAAAATTTTTAAGCTAACCAACCTTTTATAACCTAACCAAAAGCCTGACTACAAATTTTTATGAAATATGTATTTGTTTCATACAAACATTCATTATTTCTATTCACATTACTTATAAAAAAGTAAGAATAAAATTCGTATTGTTACAAAGCTTCAAAAAAGGTCAGCCGAAAAGAGGAGGAATGCTGTCATACAAAGTTTCTCGAAGGGTCGGCCGCGAACAATAGAGGCTATAAAAACCCCAGGTAGTAATAACATCTACGTCGAACACGTCGGGCGATTTTCGCCCTTATGCCATAGGCAAAAAGGCGAAAATGGAATATACGGCCGTATTAACCTGACCGGCTATTGTTCTAATGATTTACGGGTATTATTATTGATTTTACGCGAAAGGCGTAGAAAAGTCTGGAAGGCCCGGAAATTGATATGAGTAGCCGGCAAGGTCGCCCACAGGGCATTCAGTTCCCGAATACGAAAGCGAAGAGTTCTCTCCCTACGAAGCAAAATTGACCTGCGATCTACAAGTGCGACTGCGACTGTGGAAGTGAAATAAAGTATCTGCGTGTTGTGGCATTTCACGAACCTGCGGATTCCGACACGTAGCATATTTCAGGCAATTTCACCCATACCTACACACCCTACCTGTTGTCTTTTTAAGTCTCTCAAAATCTCGATGTGATGGCAATATAATGTTACCGCGTGCGCCCGTTCGTAATGGAAAATATGGTATGCCAATTATCGAGTTATAATAATAATAGGGTTTATCAAGTAATAAATAATATTTTTTATAGTTTTGAAAAACACACTTTCCATCCATTTTTCTAACCTTTTTATAAAACGACAGCATCTCGCGTACCAAATCAATACGTCACAGAATAAGTCATAGACCTTAGATATAGGTTTTTATAAATTAATGCGTTCAACAAAGATATTGAAGTCTTCTTAGACTTCATCACCATTTACCATCAGGTGGGATTGATGTCAAGTATTAACTTTTTTATTTAAACAAAGAGTTCGCGTTGGTCCTACTTTAGCATTTTGGTACATTGGTACCAAAAATCGGACTCATTTCGGTCAAAAATCGGACTCATTTTGTTTGTTTATTGACTTGGTCCATACACAGCAATATAATAATAAGTAAATTATAAAACCAAATTGTTACAAAATATACATATATATTATGTTAATAGCCGACAAACGAGCAGTCGAGCCATCTGATGGTAAATGGTTTCCTTCGTCCATGGACATCAGCAAGACTAAAGGTGTCCCCGATGCCTTGTTGAGAAAAAGATAACAAAGAAAGTTTGGCGATTGACTCAAGCAGGAGGGTGGTAGCTAGCCAGGCAGACTTCACAGAAAGATAATTCCTGATATTAAAAATAATATTTGTAATTTAATTTTAACACTGGTAATATAATGCTCACGCGAAGCACTACCACCGAGCAGGCTGGCTTCTATCGACACCCTCTTACCTTACCTATTAGCTATGTATGCCGCCCCAGTACGGAATCCAATTTATATAAACGCTTGTTTTAATAATAAACGGGCAAATATTACAATGATATGTCAATATCCAATACTAATCTTGAATGCAAATATTTGAATCAAATGGGAATTGAGCAAATTGTAATTACCTATCCAGAGAGAAATTTCAAATTGTTTGCAAAATTTACTCGTGACAAATGTATTAACAACGGAATAACATTCTTAGTTGTCTTCTCTGAGAACTGAGGTATTTACAAGTAAATTTAATGTCAATTCACTTGATACGTTCCATCATTCTCTTCCATCTTTTTCCATATCGTTTTAATTATTTTTATTATTGTCTTACTTTTTAATGTCAACTCATGTATTTTTTTTGCATTCTTGTTCGTATTCTTGCTTCCAATTTCAATTTTCGTTTTCTTTAATTTTTTCTTCCTTTTCAACTTCTATCATATAATAACTATAATTATCACAACCACAAGATCAGTACATACCCCAAAACGTCATAAAAACTATGTTTTTGTTCCACAATTACATCATGCCTTTAAAGTTTTGTTTTATTATTTGTTATAAATCAATAGGTATTTATCTAATCAATTTACAATACCACCTGCTAGCAAGTGGCAATACAGCCTTAGTTAGTAAACTAAAAAAAGCCTACTCGCTCTTATCTAGTCATCATATTTTTCTTCATTTTTATGTTCCTTTTATACATACAAATAGTTGTCACTTCAAACAAACTAAAGAGGTCATTAAATATCCAAATATCTTCACAAAAGCACTAACATGGAACACTACGGAAAATGCTCACTTATTAATTGAACAAGCAATGAGTGAACACTCCACGCCATTATACATAACGAAACAAATTGAGCGGAAAGCTATCAAAATATAAATTATTACAATTCCACCATGAGTCGTTGGTTTTTGCATTGTTAAAAACAACATTTGTCACTCGTTCCCTCGCTCGAGTAAGTGCTAGTAATCACTGTTGAATGTTATGCTACTACTGCTTTATTACAACGTTAAAATATTTTCGTTTATTTTAATTAAAGTATTATTTATTATTTGGGTGAAATTGGTTGAAAATTTTTACTATTTTTTTTTAAGTTTATTTCGACGCTATCAGTTATAAGAGCCAACAGCAACTTCTATGGTTCACCGAAATCATCATCAAAATCATTGTTACAACTCATAATTGTACCACGTGTTATTATGGATGTTATGTAAGGAGAGGAATAATAATCCAGTGATTGTTGTAGAAGCAGTTTCATTCATAATACTTTAACGGTATTGATGCCTGTAGGTAAATTGAGACAAAATTGAGGTAAAAGAAAATAGAAGAAAAGGGGGAATCATGCATTTCATTATATAACGGGTACTCACGATAAATTTTATGTAAAACACAAAGTGTAAAGTTTAGTGTGTGATAATACAATAAGTGTCGTGTGTCGTGATATGGTAATTAAACAAGAAAAACGAACTAGACGTAGGTTACATAGATTAATCTACCACGAGCTTGTCGACGGTTTCTCCCCGTCACCGCAGTTTCGCCGTGACCACGCCCCATGCAACTAGGTCGAAATATTGGCAACAAATCAACATATCATTCATTTCAACTGAGTCTCCTAAATTGCAAGCGAAGTATGCAAAAAAACATTGCAGAGTTGATTCTAGAAGTAAGGAAGGTCCGGCGTTCAGCGCGTGGAGATATCAGAGTCAGAGTGTGAACCAATTAATAAATTTCAAGAGACTGCCATAAGTTACTCTATGAGACTGCCCCTTATCGTCAATCAGCTTGCCTTTTATACTGACGAATTTTCTAGACTCGTTTTTTCGTGTTCCTTTTTCAGTTAATTTTGATATTTCCGTCGTCTAACAAATCTTATTACAAACGAGGGCAAAGTCGTACATAATAATAATAAAAATAAAAGTAAATACAATGGCAATAATTTAAGAAATTTGCCAAATATTTATTTGACAACAATAAAAAAAACATAATAAAATAATTCAAGAAATTACAAAATAACTGGATAACAGATACAGGATATCATAAAAAAAGATTCATAAGGCGATTAAAAGTTACAAAGTATGCAAGTACCTTAATATTTTTTTTTAATGTTTACACACTCACACCCGCGCACTAGGATTCCCTGTGTTGCGGGTGGCATGGACAAACACAAATATGACATTACGAACACCCATGATCCGAGAATAAACATTTATCTGTCACAAAAAAATCTGCCACGGCCGGGAATCGAACCCGGGACCCCACGCTCGGCAGGCAGGGTCACAACCGACAGGGCTATGGGGTCGTCAAATATTGCGTGTAAAAGCATGTAAATACCTAAATAATACAAGGGTTTACAACGAACAAAGAATGTAGGCTTGGACTCAAGAATGCACGGAGCTTCTTTCAATAGTGACTGCTGTTTGCTGCTAGTTGGTTTTCAAATTAATTTGCCTATTCCATTTTTATTTAAAACAAAAAACAAAAAGTTTATAACACTAGATCCACTAATATATATGGTACATGGTAGTTAGAAGTATCTAATGGAAACTTGTGAAAAGCGTGTTTAGGATTTGTGTTGATATTAGAATTTATTGACTCGGCTAATCTAGTTATAATAATAATGCTCTGTTCAAAATTTCAAAGCTTGCTGTTTTAATATGCCTCAAGTTGCGCCTATCTTCGTAATATTGTCGATTTTAGTACCACGAATATTTGTAATAATTTAGAGAAACCCTGGAGAACAAAACATCACAGCGAGTACTTTTTTTCTCTATTCTTATTTCTTGGCCGACGATGCATTAGCGATGCCTTTAGTGTTACTAATGTCCGTGGGCGACGGTGACCACTTACTATCAGGTGGCTTGTCTGCTCCTATGCCGGCTCTCTACATTAAATAAAACACAATAGAATAGTATACGAAACATGTTTATGTAGGTAAAAAGTTAATCGTTATGCGACCACCGTATTTGAAGGAGAAAGAGTATCATAGTTTTTTAAGCGTCAATATACTAATTTTCGAAAACGGACAATGTTTGTCATTGATCATTATTTACAAAATCGAAAACGCTAATTTCGGTATTGTATATACGATCTTCGTGTACGAAAATTTTAATTCCCCGTAGTTCGAGATAAATCTCAGTTTTAAACATGGTCGGTCGCGTCTAAAATTCAGATTAAAGTGTTACATTAAACTCGGAGTCACTAAGCGATCCCAACTTTGATCTCACAATTACCGACTTGTCCTATTAAAATGGTTGAGCGATAAACAGATTTGTTTGTACATTCGGTGACAAAAAAATCTCTTCACTTTATATAGCTTTGAGTTTGTTCCCAAGAATATAACTATAATAGTTCTTAAATATTCTGGAGATAGTTGAAATACTAAATTTATTCTTAAATTTTAACACATGTTATACCAGGTTATACCAGACTATTTCTGTATATGGACCATACAACAGTCTTAAACTGATTTTAACACATGTTTATAACCAGGCTATTTCTGTATATGGACCATACAACAGTCTTAAACTGTCACTTAGTGTGGAGCAGATATCGAGAAGAAATTTTAATACTAAACGTTGAAGTCCACGAGGTTTCAACTTCTGTTAGGATACCTTTAGAGTAAGTACACCAAAATGCACATTTCGTATCCACTACGCTTGCTCATAATCTTCTCATAACGTTACCGATCAAGTATACCATATCTTAATGCATTGAAACTTGCAATATTCTAATGACGATGCTCATATACGAAATAGAACTTCTTTATTATGATACCAACACACCTGCAGCTTACTGTAATTAGAAATACCAAGATATCAACTTTGAGGTGTATTATAGAGTTCATCCAAATTACTGCTGCTTCTATATCATATTACAGTGCCCTTTTTTATTAATATTTCTCGAAAATCTTCTCATTTTCCTTTACAGTCACACGACAACAACCAAATCTCTATTTTGTCACCAGATTATGAAGAAATGCGATTTTTATTAAAAGAACTAGAATATTTTATTAAAAGTATCTCTAGAATATTTATTCGTATTCATGATTAGTTTGCATAGATGTTATTATAATTTATGTTGTAATAATTTAGCATGTACGCTGATGTTTTAACGTTGATTTAGTTCGTTTTTCATGTGACAAGTACTTTAGGTAGTAAAACGTAGTTGGGCAATTGTCACTCCCGAATAAAGTTTCCATTTGGATTCGCCCACATTTACTCTGCTACTACTTCATATTACCACGTTATAATTCTCTATCTCAATACACATAAGGTCTATTTCATGAAAATTGTCTACGAAATATTTTGGTAAATTTTGATCTGGGCTTAAGGGATTTCGGATTTACACTTGATCCTAAACAGAAACGTTTTCAGTTCGGTTAAAGGAAAGTTTTGTCAAAACTACCGTTGAATAATTTCGTTGGTGCTCGGTGTTCGATCATTCAGTTTAATGTTTGTCCGTTGATGAAATTTCTAAGAAGTTTATCTTAAGTTTATCTTTTTTAAGTTTCTCTTAACCAAGAGATACTGATAAGTTTCGAAGTTTTTTTTTAACGTTGCAGCTTCTTTGTCGCATTTCCCAAGTTCATCTTTTCTATTTCAAATTGAAAATCATCTCATCAGTAAGGTATTTTTAAATATACTTTGCATGTCATTTTTTGCTTCTACTACCGCTTCGAAATGGTGCTTTAACATTGAGGAGAAGACATGACGAAAGTATCTTTTCAGCGCATCTTTTAAAACAATATAATGGCAATTACACACATTTACTGTTATGATTATTTTTTGGATATATATTTACGAGTTTTAGATATTTTATTTCAATATAAGTCCACGTGAAATTGAATTAGTGTAGTCATATTTGTAGTTATGACAAAATTGTAATTTGTTATAACTGTAGTGCTTTAGAAATAACTGTATGCTAATGAAATAATCTATTTCGAAATTATGATTATTGCAAAATCGAAATTATTACCAAAAGCAATTATTGTATTGGCTGACTATTTGTTTTTTTACTTAGTATAATTATGCGAAAATAATAATTGTCTAATTTCCTCTCTGTATTTATACTTTTCTCTAAATTCGTTCTATAACGAATATTATATTTTTTCTACCAAAAAATACGAAATGCTATCAATAAAATAACTTTTTAAGAAGTCAACTTTATTTTCGTGGGTAAGCGTCATTAAAGAAACGAATTATACGATATTAATAAGTTCCCGAACAACTGATTAATATAACAATTAAAGAGTCCAATAGTCATGCGAATATATCCTAACAAGCCCATAACAAAATCAAAACTTTCAAACAACAAATCTTGCGAAGATTATTTCCAATATCAGAATCTTACGAGCGCACAGTGCCATCCTTAACCATTTGCCGCAGCAAAAACTGTTGGCGAAAAAACAATAAGCTTGATTATGAATAATATTAGATTTAATGCTCGACAATCTCACATGACGGTATCTGGTATTGTAGTTCTGATTGGTAAAGTGCACTAAGTAAAATTGATTTTTATTACAGCTGGATTTTAATTTGCTGAAAATTTACTAAAATTAATTTTACTTACACTACTTAAGATACTAATCGATAGATTGTTAAAGGCCTTGGGATTAGTAAGTAATGTGATAACGTATGTACTATATGGTTAACGTTAAATAATATTTCTTCTGTATAAATATTTCACAGGGATGCATTTTGATAAATGGCCCATAGCAAGAAGCGTACATGCTCAACTCAATCATGTAACTAAAAAGGGATTTTGTGCTTCAGGTTACGATAGTTGAAATTTTGAAGAAGAATATATCAGTTATTGTAACATATTGCAAATATAATTAGTTTATTCTACTATAGTCTGGTATTGGCATATTGCCAATAGGTCGATCAGTGAAATTACGATATTTTTTAATAAAATATGTATTTTAAATGCATATCAATAAATTATAAAAATACACATGTGTTTTTTATCATTAACATTGTTTGTGTAAGTCGTAGGAAATGAGATGTTCATATGAAATCCAAACATCTGGTTCAGTTCCTTTTTTTTTTCAAATTATTTTGTCGTTTATCTTGGTACTCTGTGTACCACCTTCCAATACAACACTTGCCTGTAATTTTGTACGACTTCTTGAAACTTTCCACACTCGATAAAAGTTGAAGCAAACAAGTTTATAAATTAAATCGAGAAGTTTCTCTGTTGGAATCAGACACCCCTTGTGTTCCGTAAATATGGATATCGCATTCGTTCTTTTTAGAGATGGGTGAGGAAGACATGCGAACGTTTGTTGATGTGAATTTGATTAACCTACTGATTATATGTTTGCTGCTTAGTGTTAATTTCAAATTTTGAACGGGGAATCTTGGTCTTGGAAGTAAATAGCTGTTCATGGGAGGCTCCTTATTATTGTTTAGGAGCGGAGTGAGTGCTACCATGCGCCCCTATTGGGGTTTGTAGACAGGTATAGTTACCAACCTGTGTTAAAAAAATTTGGATTTTCCACAGGCCTCCCATATGCCTTCACGACTTCTTTCCAAGGATTACAACCGGGACTCTCTTACATTGCCACTAAAGCATATAAATGCTTTAAAAATTGTTTCTATTCCGCGTCTTATTACTTTTGAATACCGCATCAATATTAATATTCATTGTTATTGCCTTTAGCCTTGACTCCTTTAAAAGCTCGCACCCAAAGTAGGGTAACTCAATTTCTGTGGAAAATAAATAACTCCATAAATAATCCTTACACACTTTGCGAAAGTTGAGTACTTTTACCAGCTATATTTCCCTCTGATTAAATTAGTTGTGGGCTCCAAGAGGCGATAGATTTTACCCAAAGCTGCCTTTCAGTCAAGATCAGTAGCGAATCAGACCGTTTATTAGGTGTGAAGATGGTGAGTTTTAATGGTAGATTTGGAAAAGTAGATTCAAAACTATACAACAGTGCTAACTGTCCATAAAGTATTTCATTCAACATGGGTCTCAAGCGACAACAATATCATAATTAACCGTTTAAAAAATGCCTAGTCGAGTAATTGAACGAGGTGGAGAACGAAGTAATTTAGATACTCATAACCTTGATCTTAATATAATTATGATTTCGTCATTAAACAATCTCTTTTGATTCAAATAAGACAAGCTTCTGTCACAAACCTGTTATATTAAAGTGATTTCGTATAAACGTATTAAAATATTATACACATAATAAAAATGTTATATATATGTACATAAATAAAAAATATATACTAAAAATGTAAATAATAAAATGTACACAATATGTGTTTGTAATATCAAATGACGAATGCCGATTTAATCCTATTATTAAGCAAGGATTATATAAGATCTTCAGGTTAAGATTTTTTTTCTTTTTACATAAAATAAGTTAATGCTTGACAACAATCCCACCTGATGGTAAGTGGTGATGACGTCTAAAATGGTGAACGTACTAACTTATAATAGCTTATTCACTCTCCTCTTCAAGACTCCCACATTGTATGTAACCGGGAACACCGACGCGGGCAGGTTATTGCAGTCCTTTGCAGTGCGCATAATAAACGAGGACGCAAACCGCGTCATCCGTGCAGGAGATAGGTTCACTACGAAAGGGTGGATACCTGCCGTACGTCGAGTTGTTCGATGGAGGAACCGTGATGGGGGAATTAAATCGAACAATTCCTGCGCACACTCTCTAAAATGTACCTTATAGAAGACCGAGAGGCTGGCAACCCTGCGCCTGTGCTCAAGGCTTTGCAGTTTGGTTTCAACCAGATCTGGGACACCAATAAGCTTCTTTACACGCCTCTCCATCGAATTCAATACAGATAGATGACTTTTGGCAGCACCAACCTAGATGTGACAATAGTACTCCAAACATGGTCAAACCTGAGCTTTATACAGGGTTAAAAACTGATTCAGTGTGAAGTAACGCCCCACCTTCGTAAGGACCCCCAGTTTACTTGCAGCCGCTTTAACCTTGAACCGACCAAAGTTGAGGTTCGACAAAACTTCAACTCCCAACAGTTGAAGACGGTCAGTGCATTCCAAGGATGCATTCTGAAAAGTAGGAGCCAAGGTAAACGGGCTCCTCTTGGCGCTGAACAGACACGTCTGTGTTTTATTTGCGTTGAATCTCACAAGATTGGCATCGCCCCATTCGGACACTGCCCGAAGTGTGAGACTCATACATTCCACCATGGCCCTCTTTCGAATTGTATTTCCTCTCAGCTGGCCCGGGGTTTGGGAAGGTATTTCTCGAGTAGCCGATAGAACGGACCCCTGAGTAACGCCGGTGTTATTAGCCATCGATTGCGACGAACAACCATCGACAACAACACGGAGAAACCGTTCACTCAAAAAGTCCTTTATCCAAACGATAAGGCCACCCCATAAGTGAATGGCACACGCTAGAAGGTCCCCAGTCGACCGGTTTCGGCGAAATCTGTAATGTCGGTCGCTGAGGAAATCGTTTTGTTCTAGGTATGCCATGAGATGCGAATTCTATATATGTTCCATAACCTTAAGATCCTAGAGTACCTCTTTATGCACTATCTATTTTTATGTAATTAAGACTATTCACGGAAAGGAATCTATCACCCTCTTGAATCCTAAATTTTTCCGACAAAAAATGTCACAATATATATTTTTGTAACATATATGATGATGTACAGAACTTAAAGTAGTTCACATAAACTTTTTAAAATGATATGGTGAAGATATTTGATGTAATTAATACAAAGTAATATATGCAATTGGAATACTATTACATAAGATAAACAAAAACATGGAGTTTAATTTCATACTTTGGTAAATAAAATTAACGACAATGTTAAAGCAGGGACACACGATCGGTTCAGCTCTAAGCAACATCAGAGTCGAATTATTAGAATATTTTAATTCCGATATTGATCATATCGAGTTAATTAGAAAATCCTAAACTCTTAGTTGTTAATTAGGTTTTATTTGCAAGTACAGTATATTTGTTTACATTTCATTTTATTGAGCAAATGTGATTTTCTCCAGGAATTGCTAAATTTCTGTGTGCTATTTACTCTGCATTTTTCTGGGTTTTTCTCATTCTATGAATTACAAATTACAATATTCATTTATAACTTTTTTATTTATGTACCGACTGCAATGAAACAAACTGTATTAAGTGACGCTTACTCCAAAACATTAGTGAAAAACAGAACGAAATCGGTTAAGCCGTTTCTGAGATTAGCGGGGACAAACGCACAGTCAAACATACAGACAAAAAATCTAATCACTATTGTTTTGGGTTCTGTTGCGTTAATAAAGGCCCGTAATAATGTTTTTTCTCATATATCGTTCATGTACAGAAAGTGATCAGTTAGAATTTTATTATTAGTATAAAGATTATTGTTTTGATATTATAACATTATTAGGATTAGACCTTGACTGCTATTACACTTGTAAGCCAACTCATGGCTAAGATACAGAATTTAGCTTTTCCTTATAAATAAAATGCTCGAGAACCTGCAAATTGCATTTCATTAGGCATATAATATAATATTTTAATCTTTAATATAAATTATAGAGGCAAGTTATTTCATTAGGTAATATCCGCTATATTTTGTAATAGGATCAGATCAAACACATAGGTATCAAAATCGTTAAACGCTTACAAATAAATTGACAGCACCACAATCAAAGCTAAACATCTTAATACCTCGATACCATTGGAGTTCTATGAGTGTTTTAGATATATATAGGATTTTATATCATATGATGTAACGAATGCACCTAAGTCAATTAAGCGAGGGCGGTACCACGAGCGGATAAAAAATGTTAACAATTCGCAAAAAATATATTCCATAAGGAACCACCCAGGGTTGAAAGCAGCGACTTTACATGGCTTTATATGCACAATCAACGCATATTCATCTCTAGAGCTCCGCCGCGGGATTCAAGTTTCTGCCTTCATTTAACACTTGTAACTCAATAAGGAATATGTGACGTTCGGTATAGTCCACTTGATACTATTTTTACTCTTATTTGATTTCCTCCTAGCTCAGATTGATTTGCGCAAGTATAACAAAACTTTCAAAACTCTAAAGTTATTGATAATTTCATGGAAACTTTATAGCTTTCGTTTATTCACGACTTTCTTTTATGTTATTCTTATAACATAAGTACAATTCGTACTAAACTCTAAATAGTGTAAAACGACGTGAATATCATCATGACTCTAGCTTATTATAAAGAAAATATATAACCTTTGTCCACCTGGAATAATGTACCTTTCAAATAGTAATAGAATTTTTCTAATAGACATCGCAGTTTCATAGATTACCCTTGGCACACACAGAATTCGCACTCTCTTTTTGTAATATCAATATAGATTATTGAGTTATTAACTCACTTAATTTAATTCTTTTTTTTGCAAGGCATCTAATGGTAAGCGGTTACCATGGGCATAGGCTACACCGGGGGATTCACCATTGCAACGCGGGCTGTGTAGGAGAGCTTGTTTTACAACGTTTAAAATAAGTCTATATCGTAGCGCTTCGGGAATGCCTCAAAAGAAGGCTTGTTCCACAACTTGCATGTGCGCCGATAAAAAGATCGCGAGAATCTGATCATTCAGGATTGCCACGAACGAATCCAGTCGATGGCATTTCGTTCTGCGGCGAATGGTGCGATTAAGGAAGTGTGACGTAGGCACTAAGTCACAGAGTTCCTAGCAACATTTACCGTAACATCGATTGAACAGATAAACGGAATCGATATCTATCCCATCGGTGATTCCTGAATCGTTGGACCTTGTATTTTGGCATCCCTGCCCAAATGCGAGAGCAGTACTCTATATGAGGCCTGACTTGTTATTTGTAAAAGATCAGCAAGTAACTAGCATTGAAATACCACTTCGTCCCGTGCAGTATACAAATTTTTCTTCTTCGGGAGGAATGTAATTGATTTTAAATTTGAGCTCAAATTATTATAATGTTTTTTTCAAATGAGAATTTAATAGACTTTAAGTTGATGTAGCATACAAGATTAAATGACCACTTAGAGGCAATCAATAAATTACGTCAGATGTGAACGGGAAAGTAGGGAGCCAGTAAAATATGGTAAGAGGCACAAGCTTCGTCACGTAACATGTTATAAATCTAAAATTTTGAAACCCTAAACTTTGTCTCCAATGAAAAAACTAATAGGTTTAAAGTTCATGGATATAAAAAATAAAATTTTGCATCATATAATTGATTTTTAAAATACTTTTTTATAAGTTGTATAAAAAAACATTTTTTATAGAAAATTAATAAGAACATTTGGAACTTAATAATGATTAAACTTCAAATACACAAATATGTAACGTCATTCTTGGGGAAAGGGGGGAATTTGGATTACCTTAATATGACATAAATTATGAGAAGTTTGGACAAGAATTGCAAACATTATAAAATTTGTGTTCAGTAATTTATGGATAACACCTTACAGGTGGGATTATAATTAAGGGTTATCTTACAAATAGGTAAAAAAAATCCTAATAAACAAGACAAATCTTGATAAATATAATCCAGAATTGGGTGACACCGGAATAAAAGAAAATGCAGAAAAAGGAGAGGCAATAAAGGTAAATTAAGGTAGTAACTCATAATACATCCAACTATTCAAAGTGAGAAAATTCCACGGAATTAGACTGAGCTTCTGCCACCCCATGGAATCTTGCATAATTAAAACCAGTTAGTTAACAAGGATATATACAGCTTCCCTTATAATTGGCAATGTGTCGTTCACACTCCTGGTATTACAGATATGCATGAGTTATGGCGACAATAAGTCGTCGCGGCGATGACGCCGATAAGTAATGGTAAGCCATCACGCAGCATGTAAGCTCATTTGCTGTTACCATAAAAAAGATAAATGTCTTGTCTGGTTTTGTTTTTTTGCTTAAAACTGCTTATGTATTTATTGTATATGAAGAAGAAAAAGAAAAGGAGAACAATATACATTTTAGATGCTGGAATAAATATTTTTTATGGTAATATTGAAAGTAAATATTCAGTACACATTAGTACTACGTCTTGATTGTCTTGGGATCTTTCTATAACATGCTCTTACACTGCGACAGCGTTAAACAAATTTACATGATCAATGATGTGGCTACGGTGACTTGGCGCACCAAGACTGGCTAGTCTTTGAAATTCGATATTACATTCCGTGGACTAGGAACCACAAGCAACAAGCTTGTGTTTTTTTAATCACCGGCGTATCTAAATGAGTGCCATTTGTCACTTCTTTCTTTGTTAAAGAAATGGCCCCATATTCTGAGAAAGGATCGGAAGCCTTTCTATGGGATCGTTGTGGATTTAAACAAGACCAATATCCGACATTAAATCGTAAAGATAAACGTTTCACCACTATCCTTAATTTCCTTTTCTGTTAACGCCCGGATTCTCTACTATGTTTTAGGCAAACACAAGCTCTCGTTGCGCTATTTTAACTTTATGTTTTATAGATTTAAGTTATTTCTCTCAATCTTTTTCCGTCTCTCTCGCTTTCGTGAAAATCTAAAAATTTTAAAATATATTAATACATACGATTATATTCTTAACTTACTCACTT
Source organism: Megathymus violae (assembly GCA_003671415.1). Classification (NCBI taxonomy): domain Eukaryota; kingdom Metazoa; phylum Arthropoda; class Insecta; order Lepidoptera; family Hesperiidae; genus Megathymus; species Megathymus violae. Next base: position 405,292 of record PDGT01000125.1, read on the forward strand.
TTTATATAAAGGAATAACTTTTCCATTATCAAATACGTACCGATTCAAGTCAGAGTAAAATCAAATTACAGAAAAATAGATTCTCAATTTCCTAACAGATTTTTTTATGTTAATAGTCGACAAACGAGCAGACTAGCCACCTGATGGTAAGTGGTCAACGTCGTCCTTTGACATCGGCAAGACCAAAGGTCGGCCAGGAAATACGAAGAAGATAATTGATGCGTTGTCGGCCAGGAAATGAGAAGGTAAGAAAGAAAGTAATGACTCCCAAGCTCCCAGCCGGAATACGACAAGTCATTTTGCGGCTGACTCAAGTAGGAGGGTGGTACCTAGCCAGGCAGAGTTTATGGAAAGATGATGGTATCAAAAATATAATTAATGACTTAATAATAATATTGATAATATAATCATTACGAGAAGCCCTACCGCCAAGCAGGTTGGCTTCTGACGCCTCTTACGACAGTCTGTTCTGTCAACATGGGATTGATGGGATTACTCTAGACCGCCCCAATACGGCTACAATATGGCTATTTTACTTATGTGTATAAATTACCTAAATTAACTTGCCTCATCATAATTTAAAGGGTAAAGGCCAATAAAAGTTAAGGTATGGAAATAAAAAACAAAAAGCATAAAATTTAATTCACGTGATACATCTGGACTGTATATACGAACTGATAATCTATAAATTTTGCAAGTTTCGGCATAACTACGATACATACAATAATGAGTCAAATATAAAAAAGACTTAAAACCTCATTATACCAGCTATCATCCGTAATTCAACATAAAACATTTTCACAAGACTTTTTCCATAAAATATAATGTTTAACAGTCCACACAATTTAAAAATATTTTCCGCTTTGAGGGTCTAAAGTGTTCTAGCTCGGGTTTAAAGTGAAACTGGGTTGTTTAGTATCGTAAACTGGACAACTTTTGTTCCGCGGCTTTTCGAAATTTGCAATTCCAAAACTAGTTCCTGAAACTTCTATCTTTAAACAAACGCTTGTAGGAGAACAGAACTTTTGTAAAAGATCCCGCTCAAAAGTTAGAAATTCTTCGTATCTTTGTGTATTGCCAAGAGAACGTGTAAACCTAAAAATCGAATAGAAGAAGAAGGAATTGGAAGAGAGAAGGAATTAATTGCAAATGTATACTACTTCTTTTACACGCTTTAAGTTAATTTCTACAAAATTTTTGTGTGTATCTAATGGACTCTTTGAACTTAGTTTTCGCCCACTTCGAGATGTTCAAATTATTTAAAATTTTGGACACTTAGTAAAAACCGATGAGAATAGTATAATTTCTATAATTGTGACGTATAGACTTCATAGGCTTTCTGGAGGATTTCAGGAATCCTCCAGAAAGCCTTGCCAGCTTGCTGGATACCAAGCTGTGCTTGTGCAAAACTGTACTGTGTTAACGGCCAATCCGAATTTCGATGATTTATAAACGCCCGATCGCTTCCGACATGACTTAACGACTACTATTAAATAACGCCAAAAGAAGCCATCAGCTTTATAAATCATAAATACCAAGTAACAACACATCCAATCCCCGTCAGCACTCGGAAGTTTCTTAACTTTATTGATCACTTATAACCAAAACAGAACATTGGTCTATGTGCACTTTATACAAACACTATAATAATATTTGTACAATTCGAATCCTCCCAATTCGTAACCTCACACGAATCACAACATGTTCAAAGCGAAAAGCGTGTTCGAAATGGCGCTTGGGATTATGTCAGAATTTATTGCGCTCGGACCCCCGAAACTTAACTTTGCCCTGTTCGCACTTTGCTTTCCCAGTTAAGTTAAAGACAAACTGCTTTTATTACTACAAAAATTCAGTAAGAAGTTATTATTTTCATAAGCAGTATCTGTAGTGGTTTGGAGGGCAGCATCCTACATTGAAAATTGAGGCAGGACCCTGCCTGTAATTTATGTGCATATTAGAAACTAGCAAACCGCTTTCGGTTCGCTTCAGAAAAGCTACGGATCACGTTTAGAAATAACACCTGCATTGTTTTAGGACTGGGCTTTTCTCGTTCTGTCAATTTGAAAAAAAAAAAAATAACTTGTTTTTTTATGGACAGATTGAAATGAAACGAACTTTAAACATTAAATTATGTGTACCGCAATATAATAGTGAAAACCATAAAGAAATACGTTAAACCGCTTCTGAGATTAGAATGCACAAACGCGCAGACAAACAGTCACATATTTTAACAACTGTTATTTAAGGTTCTATTGTTTTAATAAACGCCTCTGATAATAGATATTTTCATGTATGCTTCATGTACAGAAATCGATCACTTAAAATTTGAATATATGTATAGATTAAATATCATTTGCTTTAGTATAGGAAATCATCGCGAGGGACACAGACTGTCAATCTGGACATTGTCATTGTAATGGATTATTGTCCAGACCTCGAGCCCAGCAATGGGCCAGTTAGGGATAATAAAAAGTTGTACTCGTTCATCTCGTGATGATCAGGTCTCCTTCCAAGAATTCCATTAAAGGCGCTCTGTTCCACCAAATTTAAATCCAAACCAAGGCGCATGGTGGTAATTCTCACAATTGTAAGGCTAGCGACCACATTCAAGTTGAATTCTATCGTGGTATTGATGATATGATACCTAAGGTGAGCAAAAATCCACCATCTACAGTCGCCAATAAACTTGAACAACACTTGAGAAATTTCTATCGCAATGTCGGTCATGGCAGAAGAATATTTTCCATGTATTTTTATGAATACCGTCTCACAGCACTTCGAGACAGAAGATCTTTCCAGATCTGGCATATGTTTGCATTATCATTTCTTACAGCGGATATATATTATAATGGAAAGCGAAAAGACAATCGAAACTTTGATACACAATGAATGCATTAAAAGCTAATGACAAGGAAACTTTTAACAGAAACGAAGCTAAATAGGGTGAAGTCCTGGTCCACTTTAAACTGGTTCTAATGGATCATAATGTCTCGTTTCACCGCTAAAGAGATGCTAATATTTCTGCTCATCAATACATATGATAAAATTCAAACTAATCGCTGTCTGTACGGATATATGAGAAAATCTGTTATTAGGGGCCTTTATTAGCGTAATGGGATCCAAAAACTAGTTGTTAGAACTTTTGTCTGTTTGTCTGTGCGTTTGAGCGCGGTAATGATTTTTTTTTTGGTTTTAACTAATGTTTTTCAGTGAGCATCACCTAATATTCAAATTTAATCTCATTTTTTTTTTATCTTCATAGCCGACAAACAAGCAGACGAGCCACCTGAAGGTAGGAGGTCACTGTCGTCCATGGACATCAGCAAGACCAAAGGTTTCACTGATACGTTGTCGGCCAGGAAATGAGAAGAAGGTAGAAAAGAAAGTACTGACTCAATCCCCCAACCGGAACACGACGAGTCGTTTGGCACCCGACTCAAGCAGGAGGGTGGTACCTAGCCAGGCCGGCTTCATGGAAAGATAATAATACCAGTAATAATATTAATAACTTAACAATAATACTGATAATATAATCCTCACACGAAGCCCTACCACCAAGCAGGCCGGCTTCTGTCGCCTCTTACGACACCCTGTTCTGCCAGCATGGGATTGGAGAGAGTATTATAGGCCGCCCCAATACGGCCAAAAACATACATTTCAATCCGTCCCTAAATAAAAAAGTTACAGGTTAATTATTTCTAATTAGCAGGACGAGAAATACCCAGTCTTACAATAATGCAGGTGCTTTTTCTAAACATAACATAGTTTTTCTGAAGCGAAGCGAGGGTATTTGTATAATATATATGTAAGTTATCCATAACGTGTTATTCTGCGGTCTTTGTCCAGTGTAGTCCCTCTCAAAGTATAGGCTGAATGATTATTAAATATATAATAAATAAAAATTAACGTTTAACACTCACACCCCCGCACTAGGATTCCTTGTGTTGCGGGTGGCATGGACATACAAATTAAAATTCAAAACATTTAATCATATAGATATTCTGTAAATACACTTATGAACGTAATTTTTATGCTTCTACCACCGTTTCGAAAAGGTTATTTAACAATGAGAAGAAAAAACGGCGAAGAAACTCCTCAGCACATCTTTTAAACAACACATGGTAATTACAAAAGTATAAACTATTATTTCCAGGCATGCTTGTCAATAATGTATTCATCTATACTTTAATATCCTTTGCCTATAAGTTGTATTTTAATGCGTCGCTTAAAAGTTCCAATGGGCAACTCGCGTATCAACTCAGGAATCTTATTGTAAAAACGAACTGCAAGCCCCATAAAGGAACGTTGAACCTTTTGAAGTCGATATGAAGATGTAATCAAATTATGCCTATTTCTTGTTTCATGATTATGTGTATCACTTATACGTATTTAATTTTTTTTAATAAATTCTAAATCACTATATATATACTGACTGGCTACGGTGAGTACACCTACTTCTTTGAATTTTTATCTTAATGTCCGCTGATTTACCTCACATTAGGATACCGTAAGACATAAGACTATGAAAATAGGCAAAACAAACAAGTCAAGTTGTCTCTACATCCGTAATCAGTCTTATTTTTCTAATAGCGTAGACAGATCTACTAAGTTTACGTGCAAGAACCGATATATGGGTGCCCCACTGAAGCTTACTATCTAAGATGACACCTAAAAAAACTGTGAATTGTTCCATAGTCAATGTTTCATTATTTAATTTAAGGATTTTGCTTAACTTCTGGACATTTGCTAGTGCAAACTCTATACACTTAGTTTTTTTGGCATTTAAAACTAAATTATTTATTGTAAACCATTACGATACATGGGACAAAGCACAAATTTAATTTATTTCTTTCAGTCTTAAATATTAGAGATATGTCATCAGCAAAGAGTACAATATCCGCATGTTTGCTAATAAAATACGGCAAATCGTTAATATAAAGTGGAACACCCATTAAAATTGATGATCCCGATGATTTGGTGTCATTTACACTAATACATTGAACCCTACCCTTCAAATAGGACGCAAGCAAATTGAGAGCATTATACTTGATGCCAGAGTGACTAAGCTTAAGAAGTAATGATTCGTGCTCAACACAATCAAATGCTTTGGACAAATCGCAAAAAACACCTATAGCACTTTGTGATGCCTCATACGCCTCAAATATATACAAATATGACAATACAAACATCCATTACCCGAGAACAAACATTCATCTGTCACATAAATATCTGCCCCGGCCGGGAATCGAACCCGGGACGCCTCACTCGGCACGCAGAGTCACTAACACACTACCAACTGGACTATGGGGCCGTATTAAGTGAAACTTAAAAAACTATCGTACAAAATAAGATCAGATCAGAAGATATCTTTTTTAAATATATTTTTTATAATTTCGTCTAGTGTTCTAGGTAGGTTAGCCCGATACGGTCAAAACGTACGTGTTCAAGCTGTTTTGGTATTTCTTTTCTATTATATACATATATATTATGACAAAAGTATACAATAGAAAAATAAAAATAATTTGAATCGCGCACTTTTCAATGTTCACACGATTGAAACTGTCAGTCCGTTCACGTTATAGCTAGTCGTTGGTACATTTACGGTCGGACACGTTGTTAATGCAGTTTCCAATTGTGTAGCTTTTAGTGCCGAACTAAATTTAGCAACTTTGAAGGGGTTAACTTTGTACTCATTGCACGTGGCCAGATAAGTTGAGATGTCTTTATCTGAATGCTGTCGTGAGTTCCTTGTTCTATAAGCCTTGTGGTTATATTATGAAGGAAGTATTGTAGAATGATATTAAGTAGAGGAAATCACTGAATTCACCTGTGTTGCACAAAAGAAGCACTTCAGTTAGCTGAACGGCGGTTGAGAGATTTTAGTACGATCTCACCAAACTCTGTTTCTTTCCCAAAAATAACCAAGTTTTTTCTACAGTACATATTATTTTTATGCGTAATACCTTAGATGTAAATCGAAAATATAGGCGTGTACGCAAAATTATAATAAGTACTTTAGCACTAGTTTCCACTATCCTGATACTGTGATTTAAACTTTTAGTAATTACAAAAACTATTATAGATCAAAATGTATGTTAGGCAATAATATTACGAGTAGCATTACTTGGAAAAACTCATTTCAAATACACATTTTGCATGTTTTCTGTATTAATATATGTAATATTTATGAATGTACATATAAAAGTATTGTTAATCTGAATTCAATTTTCACCAGCACAGATGTAAATAGATTAAAGCTAACACAGAATTAAAATCCAACCAAGAATTTCAGTGTAATAATTTCCTTACAAACACTTGGTATCTACTTACATTAAGATCACAATATACAGAATAACTGTTAAGTGTTTTAATTTTTTCATCATAGATGTCGCTATATCATATTTTTTTTAATTAGAATTCAAATTAAATGGTAAATGATATATTATTATGTGTAATATATAATAGCATTTGATTATAATAAATATGATATTTAATTATTATATGAAACATGAATTAACATTTGACATGATTACAAAATTTAATACCACCAAAACGTGGGTATGTTTACAAATTTTACTTGAAAACGAAATTCCGAGCCGCTAAATTACTTATTCACATTCGTTTGTTATTGCTCTATGTTCGCCGGTTCTGTCTTTTCAATGAAAATATTATTGTCTACTCGTATCTTGAATCGGATGAGATAGAATATTATATACCCCACGGGTCCATATTCAATTTAACGCTTGTTACTATTCGAAGGGAAAATCACTTTAACTTTGACTTGACTCGTAACATAACGTTACATACAATTTACGCTGACATTGTAACCAAATAGACCGTGGTTACGGTAAAACAAGATATAATTTACAACAAAATACCGTTTCTTACGTGTTCTGTCATCTAAAACTACTATTATGAAAGCAGTATTGGCTGAATTAATAATACAACTTAACGATACAAAAATCATGATTGAATAAATCAGTACAAATTAACGGCAACAGACTTCTGATCTATCTAAAATTATATTCTATTTAACATCTCGTTGTGTTATATTTTCACCATTCAGCACAATCAAAACAAAGATAAGTGTCTGTTATTTTTGTCTGTTGAGTCTAATAGGAACAATTGCGAGTCTGTTTTCATGTACACGCGAATTCCTTTTAATGTACTGGACAAAAAATTATTGAATTTTGTAGAAAATGATTTAGGTGATCTAATGTATTATAATGTAAACTGTAAATAAATTAATTTTGATATGAGAAGTTAACTTTGGGGTTGGATTAGAAGATAAGTACTTTCTTTCTTACTTTCTTCTCATTTTCTGGCCGACAACGCATCTGTGATACCTTTTGTTTTGCTGATGTCCATGGGCGACGGTGTCCACTTACCATCAGGTGACTCGTCAGCTCATGTGTCGGCTATGACCATTAAAAAAAATTGTCATGTGCATCTGATGAAATTTCATATTAAGTGAAATGGATTATGAAAGTTGAACAGTTCAAAATTTTTTATTATCCTAATCCTTGAAATTATCCTGAATTTTTAAAAGAAATAATAATTTTTCTTCGTATTGTGGATGTTTAACAAAAGCAATCCGAGAACTACAGCTTAACACGCTCTAAATAACGAGAGCACTCAGAAAATATCAAGCCGATAAACCATCAAAACTTACAAACGATGTATTTATACAATTGGTATTCTTAAACTACATTATCATGATACAAAAAGTAATTATTGTCGAATGATAAATTCGTTACCACAAAATAGCGGAATACAAATTATGTTTACATTCTGATGTCCTCAACTCGATGCCTGTCAACAATCGGTTGGAAGAGAAAGCCTTTTGATTTTATTATTCCGTCGCCAAAATGCTGATAGAATAAATCGAAGCGAAATGAAAATTGACGTCGCCACTGTTATTCTTCCCATGCCGTACAGGCGTTTCTTCCTAAAATTTTCCTTCCAAATCATAAAACCCAAGTTCTTATCATGCTTCAGAGTCGTGGAAGCTTTGAATAATTTTCCTGCTCGGATCCTATTGATGAATGCTTATTGGGATTTATTCATCTTATTTGCATTTTTCCTTTAAGTTGCGTTGATATTAGATTTTATCGTCAATGCGAATTTCTAATATTTTGTTGTTAATCCTTTTTTCGTTCTAAAGAAACATCGTATTTTACGTTTCATTAACAAGAATTACATCAGATTCCAATATTTTTTCTTACGTACACACACAATGAAAAAATAAAGTTTCTTCTGTGTGTTTTTTTTGTTTGTTTGTGAATGAAACAAAAAAGTATGTACTCATATAAGCGACTTAAATGAACCAGAGATACATATACGTGTATTGCAAATAAACGAATTCTTAGTTTAATTAAGCAAATAAATTTCTAATTATTTTTCAATCTATTTCTACTTATCATATAATTTTATAATGACTTCATGACAGTTACAATCATTTTTATTACTACACAGAAAATATATAAAGCGGCGTTTGGTTTATAAAAAAAATCTAATTTTTTAAGCTTTCAATTTTACATTTACCCAATGGAAATAGATACCCTTACGGAATACAATGACTCAAAAAATATTTTAAGGAAGTATATGACCCTTTGATTAGCAAATATATAAATCACTGTTTTTATTCTTTGCACAAAATAAGTAAACATAAAAGCCAACTATACAACATGAATGTATTTTCACAAAGTGAGGAACTCGTGCAAGCATGAGAAAGAACAAGTCCAACATGTGGGAATGGTCAGAAAGATAAGACGCCTAATTTATAACATTCCGATACTTCCTTACAACGACGCTCAGTAGAATGGAAGGAACATATTTTGAAGCAGACACGAAATTTGGGTCGGATCCTTCATACGGCGTCAGCATACTTAGTAACCAACTCCATCTTAACTGTCAGCAGTTTTTCCTTGATATCAAAGTTGTTTCGTGGTCTTCACCCATGTAACTGAATTGGACTGTTGACATAACTACACCAGACAATCAAGAGTACAACCTGTGCTGTCAATCTATATTTCAGCTATATAAATATTTCGGCCGACGTCATCTTTACAACTTTTTTTGTGACAACCAAAGCACGAAGGTAACCGACAGCCAATAATAACTTAGATGGTCAACAAATTTCTTTACACTTGACTAGTATACCACATGAACATCTGTAACAATCTTTCGACAACCAACAGAACTTATTGTCTCACCTGTACTGGATACCTATTAACCCGGCTTGAGATGGGCTTAGATCAAACTCAAAAACGCTAGCAAATTTCAAACACCTTTGAGGATGTTAAAAACAATATAGAAAATAGTCACATTCTCTCCTCACCGAATCAACTGAATTTAAATTTTCAATGATCAAGTTATGGAAAAAAATAATATATTATTTATCCCAGTACAGAAGAGAAACTTTGTAACTGTTATTTTGCACACTAGTACGATATAGAAACCTGACGCATTTAATATATATTATATTATACTAATATAAGCACATCCAGCGTCACCACATCCGCAGCCGAAAGCAGTTTAGAAGCAGATGTTGAGTTTAGTTTCGCTCGTGTTATTTCCTCACGAATTATTTGATTCCTGCAGGCGGCGAAGGTCCATTTATTCTTATTTGCAACCTTTATTTTACTGGGGTCACTACCTATGTGAATTATAAGATGAATATGACGGGTTTTTGTAAGTTTATTTCCTTTTTTTTCAGTAAAAATTTATTGCAGTTTTCCAAATATAATTTGTGTCAAAAATAACCCTTTGCGATTTCACTTAAATAAGGCTTGGTACGCCATGCCGTTCACGCTAATTAGGGGTTTGTGATTAATGGGACTTAAGTGGAATATTCACCAAACTCAAACTCATATTTTAAATAATTTTGTCAATGGCCGATTGTGCGAAAATTCTTATGCCGCCTGAGGATGAACATTACCTAAATGAACATAGTTTTATAAGTGTAAGTATGTATAAGTTTCACTTACCGTTTTACGCCACTAAGAGGACTCGAACACGGCTTAAGACCTACCAGTTAACTATAACAATCGAAACTGAAATAATTACAACCTCATACTCCTACGTGAGCCTAAACCAAACGCCCTAGAAGTTTTACATCATAACAATGATTAATGAAATTGCAGACGATGACAAGGATTTTCTATTAATTTGACATGTGTTTATTATGCCTGCTTCTGGGGCATATTAATCGTCTAGTGAGGCATGATTAATGTATTAAGACTGTACAACAGATTTTTAGATAGGTTAACTATTAGAATTATATACATAGATTTATTGCAATATGCGCGAGTAGTGTTATAATTAAGCTGGGTTATATGTATAGAGCCCAGGGATCTTCAACACGAGCTGCCAACAGCAGAGTGTACAATTAGCTTGGTACGTTGATTTAAAATGAAAAAACCTTTACAGCCGGAATTATTGGTGTTTCAGCCACCTGACGTAAACACTTCAAATTGTTTCTCTGGTAACTCACCGTCCTTTGCTTCGTTACAACTGAACTGTAAAAATAATCAAAGGTATAAATATGCTCCCGAAGGTGCAAGCCATTAAGGTTACCTATAAGTATCCGATTATAGTTTCCAAGTAGTAAGCAAGACTTCAATGTAAACACAAGGTAACTCAAATTATCATCGTAATTAATACCGTGAAATTACATTCCGGTTTACGTAACGTAAATTAGGAGTACGTTAAATCTCCCTTGTATTAGGTTACAATAATATTAACCAGTGATTACAGTACGTTGGTAAACTAATTTGTTTGGATTAAGTTGTAATTGAGGAAATTGAGCGCAAACTAACGGGTATAGAGTAAGTATGTGCACAGAGAAAAAATGTTTATGATTTACAATTAATAAGTAATTAACTGGTTTATAACTCATTTAATAATGATCAAAGGTCTGTTTGAATACCCATATCATTTATAGATCAAAGGGATTGATTCGAAATGTAAGGGTTCTTGCCTTAGTCTATATGTATACGCTTGCCAATTCTCGCAATAAGCGTAGATACCAATGACATATGTATGTCGTTGTTGTTAATAATAATAATAATTAAAATAAAAAGTCACATATTCAGCCTCCTGCACTATATTATGTCCCTCTGTTACGGGTGGCATGGATGTACACAAATATGACATCACGTCACCGATATCAATGACTCGAGAACAAACGTTTACCTGTCACATAAACGTTAACCCCGGCTGAGAATAGAAGCCGGGAATCCTCACTTAGCAAGCACGTTTCCAACCAACTGAGCTGCAGGGTTGTTGCTAAAGAGACTCCTCGAGAGTGCTACCGGAGCGGATTAAAACATTTCTCATTTGAGTTTTAGACAGAAGATGGAACTCCAGTACTACTACGCAGAATACTACTAAGGAACTTAATTACCTTTAAATTAATTGGCACAGAAACACCCAACCAACAAAAGAGACATAATCCGCTGGCGCGGTGTGGAAAATTGTTAAAATAAAAACGTAATTTGTCCACATTATACATTATTTTACAAATATTAATAAATCACTGACAATAATCAGATTTATAATAATGCATTGGATATCTATACTAATATTATAAACAGGAAAGCTTTGCATTTTTATATGATTGTAACGATTAAACTCAAATACTAGTGAACCGATTTTAGAAATTCTTTTACCATTAGAATGCTACATTCTCCCTGAGTAACATAGGCCATTTATATTTAACATTAGAAAATATCAGGAATCCTTGCTAAAACTTCAGTAACGTAAACCAAGGTATAAAAATGTAAATGGAGGAATGTAAAAGAATAAGTTCAAAAAAAAATTAACCCATTACAAATAAATTACTTGAGTACATAAAACTAAAAAAACAATTTTAATAAAAATGTATATGTTATAAAAAAATATATGTAATGTTTAAAAAGAATAGGTTGATCAAGTACAAATTTATAATTTAGTTAATTCCCCCATCATCGTTCCTCCACCGAACAACTCGACGGACGGCAGTATCCACCCTTTCGTAGTGAACGTACCACCTGCACGGACGACGCGGTTTGCGTCCTCGTTTTATTATGCGCACTGCAAAGGACTGCAATAACCTGCCCGCGTCGGTGTTCCCGGTTACATACAATGTGGGAGTCTTCAAGAGGAGAGTGAATAGGCTATTTATAAGTTAGTGCGTTCACCATCTTAGACGTCATCACCACTTACCATCAGGTGATATAGTTGTCAAGCAATAACTTATTTTATGTATGTAAAAAAAAAAGAAAAAAAATACATACTTGTCTTTTATAAAGATAGAATTATGAATATATCTCAAAATGTTTAAACATACAAGTAAGTCATATATGGACATCTTTGTTATGTTATAAGATGCAAACACACTCATTTATTTCACTTACCCACAATTTGTTTTATTCGTATTTGTTATTATCGTCTTATCCGTCCATTTTTATTTTATAATTTTTATTATTATTGCTATTATTATTTTGATTCATTACTATCAGTATGCTGGTCGACGTATCCGAACTATTCGGAGAAGTGAGGATTACACTGGTAACAATTAGTCGTTGTTCTGTACCGCTCCATGACGCAAGCTGGGTGTAATCCATTTTCATAATTACTATACTTACTTACATACCTCCTACTACTGTTTATAGTTACGAAATTAACTTTTTCTTTCTTTCTTCCATTCTTTTTTCTTTCTTTCTTTCTATTAAAATAACGATTTTGGTATAATGCAGGTCGGACACGTGTTCTAAAGAGGTCCAGATCTTTTACTGAGACTAGCGGATAGTAATTTATCAATAAACAAAAGCACCTTTTTATGCTACTATATAAACAGTGGGTTCCCCACTCCCGTCTTGGTACAGCGTTGATGAAGTCATTGATGTTGCGGTTGTCCACAGGTCCATAGGCGGTGACCAGGTTATCAGCCTGCTTGTTCCTCGACTGTTGACATAAAGTAAAGTTATCGGATGAAAACCTACACGCACGAAAGTAGTCTGTAACGATTTCAAAGGTGCGCGATGTATGGGAACCGCTTAACAGCCAGAGCTGTGTGCTAAAGTATTAACGCTTCCCACTCTGTGAAGAGACCAGAACCCATTTATGACAAGGCACAAGACATTTATGGATTGAAGAATCATGTTGTGAGTATTTAATAAGGATTACTTAATCGTAAACTGTCATTATGGAAATATTGATTCAGTTAACGAAATACCCTTAAATGAAATACACGTACGTAGACGGATCCAGCAAAATTGGTCTAATCCGAATATCATTTTGCCAAGATGGCTTCCAATTTTAAACTTTAACGCCTTACACATAAAGGCCGCAATAGCTTAGTGTTATTGACGGAACGAACCGTTCCTTGGGATAGCAGTTAATTAACCTACTGTAAGTGTGTAATATAGCTGGGAGTCCCTTTAGGATTAATACAACACCCGCGCTTATATTAAGATTTTTGGGGTATTGTTAATAGAGGTTTCCTTTATAGGGGTGCGTTTAGTAGTTTATTAGATTCATTCATTGTAGTCCTATTACTCGGCCCCGTGAATATTCAATGGAGCTATCGGAGTTTGCAATTTCGTGGTTTATCTATGGTATGGTATTACATAAAATTTAATCAAAAACATTAATTTTTGCAGCGGTTTTAAATGTAAAAATTTTATACGAATCATTCGTAAATGAAGGAATTGAGTCTATTTTATTGTAAAATGCAGTGATGTAGACCAATGACTCTATTTCTATTTGGCCGATATTAATTCAGACAGAAGGTTCCGATGAAGGCTTGACTTACACACGTATTGACAAGCAGTCGGACAGATTTACTATGGATGTAAAAAAAGCTGTTGCAAGCTTTTATTGCTAATATTGTTAAGAGACTATGGCATAGATATGGTGTTTACTAAACATTTTCACTCGATACAGAATTAAAATATGTATCAAAACATACTCATACGCCTTAAAATTATTAAAAGCTTCGCATTGCCACTGTTATAGGGACGTAAACTTTTTGTAGCTATCATATAATAAAACATTTATCGTTACCAATTCATCTATATCTATACTAATAAATAAAATTGGAGTGTCTGTTTGTAATATTAAAATAACCGCTTTTTACTACATGCATATGAATGTATATACGGTACATATTGCTATGTCTGTCCTTGTTTGTATAACCGAATGCAGGGAACCATAAAATGAATATTGTACTATATTTGCGACAAGCTTCGCAGGCGTGCAATTTAGTAGTGAAAACAAATGAGGGCTACCCTTGGCAATGTCACGTTTATTATTGACCTTTTTATAGAAAAAAAAATCGATTTTTGCTGTAAATTTTTCGAACTTTGTTAGTTTGTTCTGACAATTACGAATAAAATTACAAAAAACATCACTTCAATCGGTCAAGCGCTCGTCCTTCGTGCGGCAGTTGATCTTTCTTCGTAAAAATTACATGCAATCCTTATTTCAACAACGCGAACTGCTTTTCGTATAAACAATAAACAAAACTGAAGAAGTAAATATTTTAATGAATGACGGAGTTTCAATTTTGTCAAATTCAATTTCATTTATTTGCTGGATAACCTTTACGGAAGATGGTCAAACTCATATGTATAATCACAGTACATGTTATCCTAACACGAAATGGGTATGCAAATATTTAATACAATTTATATTATTATTAATTTATACAATAAACTACAATTATTTTTATTACAATTCAATACAACAACTTACAATCCCATATTTAAGTAACTTATAAGTATGATTGATATGGCCTGATGGCCTTACATAATCGAAGGCTCTGAGATTCTGAATAATAATAAAACAAACGAGTTGAGAACCTTTTTCAAAGACGGTTAAAAAGAAAGATACACAGTGTCAGTGTGTTTTGAGAAACATTTTTCGAGTGTATAAAATCTAGCCACTCATTTCCATCATGACAGCGGCCCTCGGACCTCACCGGCTTACGTAACGTCTGGTAGAGGTATACGTAAATATAAATTAACTCAATGTGAAACTCATGTCCAACCACAAGCCGGCGATGGCTGTAAAACCTACTAAAACTGCACAGCGCTCCTGCTACGAGCTTAATCCCTTGACTTTTTTTGCAAACAATGAAGGAATTCTTGTTAATTTAAACTTTTAATTCTGCTGTAGAGTAAGTTACTTCAAACAATTTTTTTTTTGAGTTTTGGTCGGAAGTATTGTGGCCAGGGTAACTATTTTCTACTCCTTCATGACAGTAGAAAAAAATACGAGCGTTTAATTCCATTTCATTTATTTATAGTATTATGTACGAATAGGTAAATGAATTGGAATTAAAAAACAAACATTATTTTCGAAAAAATAATAGAAGCAAAAAAATACACGCATGATATAACGTTTTTGTCGATGCAAGGGTGACAATATTTAACTCAACAATATTACACGTTTTTTACAAATAACGTGTTCCATTTATTTTTTATCTTAATACCTAGTACACGAGCTGACGGATGACAAAAAACACGAGGGCTGCTATTTATCTATCAGGAACTGGCCACATACAGAACAATATTTAAATAGTAATTGCTACATTTGAAAATGGAACTGTATATTTTGACGCTAATTAGGTACCCCTTACGTTAGCAAAATGTTTCTTCAGTCTGTTGCGAATACTGTTCGTCATTGATATACCTTAATTGCTTTTGAACCGGACTTGTTATGTTAATAAATAACTAAGTACCTAGTTCAGAGCTAAGGATGTGTCATTACAAATCGAATTACGAAATATTGCTACTCATTCATGTCAGGCGTTTCATGTTTATCGCATTTTCTGTATGGTGTCGCTTCTGTACATAGATATTTTATTGAAAATTTTCATATACGTGAATTTAGTTCCTGATATAAAGTTTGTCTTTCTATCTATTCACGTATAAAACTAAAACTACTGAACAGATTTGTATGGCACTTGTAATATAATTATAAACTTATTTAATTACTAGAGAATGTTCTAGTATACTTTTAATGCCGGGTAATGGATCTAATAGGAAACTCCATTATGTGGATATAAAGTTATGAGGGTAGTAATCAAATTATAACTCCCGCGTTGCAGCTAATATTAAAAACGGATACGTGTCAACTACAAACACCGACCCGTAAGACAGTGAGGGTGCTATTTGTAAACTTAAGGCGTTAACTAAATGAAACGGTGTGAGGACAGGCTATTTATTAATGACAAATACAAATAATTATTGCAACAAATACAAAATATTCTAAAAACACTGATTATTAATACTACGAAAAAGTGTCTTAACAGAACTTTCACGATAGCTTTTGTTTTTATTCCACCGAAACGGAGCCATTATCAGCAACATAAAATGTCCATAATATTAGTGTGCCAACTATCATCTGAATGTGTAATTTATAAATTAAACTAATCAATTACTAGCTAACTGCCCTCGCTTCGCTCAGGAACAACGGCTTACGCTAAATAGTACCTACATTATTTTAGTTTCATTTATTAGTTTTTTATTTATAGACGGATTAAGATAAATATTAAAGGATACATACTACAATACACTAGTGAAAACAAAAACGAAATCGGTTAAGCCGTTTTTGAGTTTAGCGCGAACAAGCGCACAGACAAACTGTAAAAATTTCTAACAACTATTATTTTGGGTTCTATTGCATACAACTTCCATGTAGCGTCTCGCTTATGTAGGTAATTTGTTATATAAAATGTTGATAATTCGCCAACTATCAATTCAATCAAATTGTTTAACCTCCATCCCTGTAATTAAAGTAAACCCGATAAATAACATAATCTGTGACATTAATACGTTAGGGCCATGACGGTTATTGCTTATCTCGTGTTACATTGTTACTTAAAGATTGACAAGACAATTTATCTGAATTTGGATGTTGTAATAAGTACGATCCTTTTTGGTTTTGTATTTTCGCTGACTGTACTAAGTACTAAGGTCGTTGGAAGTCTCCGAACGCGGTTAGCGTTAACTATGGAATGGAACTACATTAATATAAACTCAATACAAAATCTATATCGATTCTGTATCAAAGTCGGTGGAGAATAACCTAATTGAGGAAATTAATAAATTTTTGAAGACCCATTACATGTAATCCTTGAGGATTATATTCGATATTACGTGTATCTTCTCTCACAATTTTGTAATATTGGAAATGGAACAGATATATAACAGTAGATTCAGCACTTATAATTTAAGAGTGGCGTTACAGTGATAGTGACTGATCTTTTGTGGTTGTGTTATATATGTATGTTTGTATGTATGTATGTATGTATGTGTGTGTGTGTGTGTGTATCTGTGTGTGTATGCTTGAGTACATGTACTTTCTTTCTTCCTCTATTCTCATTACCTGGCCGACAGTGCATCAGTGATACATTTAGCCTTTTTTTTACATTAAATAATGTTAATGTTTGACAACAATCCCACCTGATGGTAAGTGGTGATGAAGTGTAAGATGGTGAACGCACTAACTTATTGATGATTGATGTCTATGGGCGAAGACGGCCACTTACCATCATGTGACTCGTCGTCTTGACGGCTATTTACATAAAAAAAAAAAACAAATACAATATTAACCTTTGTACCTAGTAGACCTTCTGTCTCCAACTCGCGTCGGCCCATTATATACACCCAAGCTCGTATTTCACTGGATTATGTGTGTAATAAATTATTGTATTAGCTTTGTTCAACTTTTTATACGTCAATACAATGGCGGATTTATGTGATTTATTTGATACTGGAGGTTTATTTTTTAATGATAGCCGCGTACAGTACACGGATCGGATTTTCTCGAAACAAAAGATTTTTAAGTCCAATATTTTGATGATTCAGTTTTACTAAAGCAAAAGAAGCAAGATGTATATATTAATCGGTTGTTTGTAATTAAGTCACCGAGAAGCGTGGCATAGGTCGGAAGTTGCGTGATTACCTACAGATGAAGCCATATCGTGATAATATATAGTTATATAAAGTGAATAATATATGATCTATAAGTTAATATATGATATATGATAATATATAGTTTATAATATTCGTTATGTGCTTTGCGCCATCAAAGTCAAACACCAGTGAAAATACGATGACGTTAGAGAAATAAATACAATTCAATAATTTCATTAAATACTGTTAGCGTACTACGTCACTTATCTGAAAGTTCAAGCCTACTAATAAGTCAGGTAACGTAAAGTTAAAATTAAACGTCGTCCTAATTTCCGCACACGTAAAAAATACCTATCTATTGCCAATTACTCAATATAAGGTGTTTTATTCCCTATATTTGTACCTTGTATATATATATATCAGTTAAAGTACTATTCCCTGTAAAGGCATACGAGTTTATTTCGAGAAGGTAATGAAAAGGGTTGCTTTTTTACGTTAACAGATGGCAAACAAACATACACGTCATGCTGTATTAAATAGATATTGCCTGAGCATAAATTCAAATTTCCTTATTCGTCATAAGTACATAAGCTCTTAGTTGGATCAGGCAAAGAAATTATTCTTTAAAGTAACACATTAATTATATGTTACAGAGGAAATAATCTTGGCAGCGAGATACACACTTAAAAAATAAAAGTTACACAATTAATAAATAAAAACAATATTACATAATAATTACAATAAATTGTCAATATTTGTGATTAAGAAATTCATTTATGTCACAATATCAATTGCTTATTTAATATTTAAGTCTGCTTCAATTTAATTATGAATGTAATAATCTATCCTTCTTTATAACGTCAGGAATTATAAAGGCATCGAGAAGCCTTGCCTTAATTAGCTCTACGGCTGTGATGCTTGATACGATATGCAAAATAACTTGGGGATAGCATAATATGATATCAGCGAAGAAAATATACAT